>JAXCHL010000046.1:0-275000 GCA_034195605.1 Santalum album
GCGTATCTCCACGAGGAGTGCCGGGACCGAATCATACACTGCGACATAAAGCCGGAGAATATACTGCTCGACGCCGATTTCACGGCGAAGGTCTCCGATTTCGGCCTTGCGAAGCTCGTGGGGCGCGACTTCAGCAGGGTGTTGGCCACCATGAGAGGCACCTGGGGCTACGTCGCGCCGGAGTGGATCTCTGGCGTCGCCATCACCACCAAGGCCGACGTCTACAGCTACGGGATGACGCTGCTGGAGCTGATCGGTGGCCGCCGGAACGTCGAGCCCACTCCGACGGCGTCGTCTCCGGACGGGGAGCGCCCCGCGGCGGCAGCCGGGGACGCGAGAGCGGACGGGTGGTTCTTCCCGCCGTGGGCGGCGCGTCAGATCATCGAGGGGAACGTGGCGGCGGTGGTAGACGAGAGGCTTGGCGGGGAGTACAGCGCCGCGGAGGCCGAGCGCGTGGGGATGGTGGCGGTGTGGTGCATCCAAGACGAGGAGGGGTCGAGGCCCACCATGGGGACAGTGGTGAAGATGCTCGAGGGGGTGCTGGCGGTGGGGGTTCCTCCGCCGCCGAAGTTGCTTCAGGCTCTCGTTTCCGGCGAGTCTTTCCGGGGCGTTAGGGCGGATTCAAGCGACGGCGCTTCCACTGCCGGCGGCGGAGGTCCGGTTGACAGTGCCCAAAGTCTCCGGGGGTTCCCATTTTCCGATGGGTAACAACAACAACACGGGTGTGAACTCGGTATAATACCAATTCAAACTCCTCTAGTTTTGGGTGTTAAGGTAGCGAGGAAATGATCTAATTCTACAATTTTAGAATGAAGAATTTGATCATTTGCTTTGTTCTTACGTTTTTGGCTAAATTTGAGGTTTTGTTGTACCTAGTTCTCATGCTCCTTTGTTACTTCATATGAGAGGGGGAGTTGCCTAACTACTAACTTGACATTTTTCCTTTGTTGATTTAGTCTCTCATAAGAATAGAGTTTCAAATTAATGATTCTACAATGATGGCACTTCAACGGTTATTATAATTGAACCCTCCATTTAATTCTAGTCGAAAATGACACACAATTAAATCAATGAAAAAAATATAAGTCCCTAGTTTCATGCTCTAAGTTTGTGGTTTTTTTCTTTTTTTCTTTTATATTTTACTCTCTTCTTTGTATTCACCTCCAACCTTATAAGTCTTTTGCTCTCTCCTTCTTAATTTGCTTGTGCTCTATAAAACCTAAGCTTGAAAAGAAGGGAAAAATCAAAGTATTGGGTGGAGATGTAAAGGAAAAAACCAAGGAAAATTACACAAAAAAGAAAGAAGAGAACCATCTTGGTTTTGTATTATTTTGACATATGAAGTTAAAGTGATGACAAGTACAAATTTAAAAACAAATGCAAGAAAATGAAGGTGTGGTGCATGATGAGAAGCAGATTAGAAAGGAAGGAAGAAATAAAATAGAAAAGGAAAATCATAAAGTTGGAGCCTTAATACAAAAAGAGAGGAGTAAAGTTTAAAAAAAAAAAGTCACAAACTTAGAATGTGAAAGGAGGGAGTTCTTTAATTGATTTAATTATGTAAGTCATTCACATCCAAGATTTAAAATAAAGGGTTGAGCTAGAATAATTGCAAAGATACAATCATCGTAGAGGATCTAGATCCCAACACAACTATTTTGAGCTTCCTTGTCAAGAAAATTTGGAATTTGAGAATCCCAAAGGAAAGAGTTACCTTGAAAGATTGGCAATTAGTAAATCATTGCTTCCTTGGCGTTCAAATCGGTCAATCATCCATTCATGCAGTGTCTTTTGGTCAAATCTCTTTGGGATGTAACTAGGGCTGTAAATGAGTTGAATGGCTCATCAGTGGCTTAGAGCTCCGCTCGGTAAAAAGCACGATTAGGCTTGGCTCATACGGCTTGCGAGCTATATACGAGCCTGAATTTGAGCTCGGCTAGTCAAATGACCCGAGCTTGAGTAACCACTGGCTCGATTTATTAAACTTACGAGCTTTCTTGGGTCATAAATTTATGAGCCAACTAGACTCTTATAAGCTCTTGAGTGTGGTTATTGAGCCACTTTAATGAGGCAAGTAGTCAAATCAAGATGCAATCTCACATCGAGTAAAAAAAAAAGAACATAGAAAAGGAGATGAGTCTACTATAAAATAGTTTATATATTTTACTTTAGGGGGTATATTGGGCTTAATATTATTCTTTTCCAGGTTTATTTATTTTGGGATTAAATTACTATGGCTTTTTTTTTTTTTATTTTATAGGTTAGAGTTCTTATAAATGAAGTTGGCTCGAGTCCAAGATTGTTTTAACTTCTTAAATGAGTTGACTCGAACTCAACTCGATGGTTTGTAAGCTTTAAATGAGCCTAGCTTGAGCGGCCCCATAGAAGCTTGAGATGAGGTCGAGCTCGATTAAAGTTTTAGTGAGTTGAGCATGAGCAATCTAAAGCTTGGTTTGGCTTGTTTAGAGCCCTAAATGCAACCTATTCACTGTTGGAGGCATCGGAGGTTTGCCCTTATTGATTCCTCCATCACCTTTTGGAGAGCTGACATTTTAGTTTTGCTCGAACGTCTACTAGAATCATTATGTCACTTTTCCTACTAGTCATTACCTAGACAATCTGAAAGGAGAGGAATAATAGGGCGTTTAACAATTCTACAATAGATTTTCACTCAAAATGGTGCAAAATCCATTTCTTAGTGTTCACTTGGTTTGCTCTCCTCAAGCCTGTGGCTCCAAGATGAACTGTGTTATAAAAACTTGTCAAGCAATCAATAACAAGACAAGAGAGAAAAAAAAGAAAGAGATATAGATTTATCCTAGTTCATCTCACTTTAGGACTACATCTAGTAGAGATAAATCCTCACTAGTATTATTATTAGGGTTTCGCTCAGAAGTAAGGGAAAAGCAACTTATATATACCCATAATTAAGGCATCACAAATATTACCCTTTTAGCCACCATACGAAAATTGCAAGCCCAAACATTTCATGGGCCCGACTTTAAGCTACTTTTCCTTTTTAGGTTGGGGTTGTTGTCTTAACTATTTTGGCATATTTTTGAAGATGCTGTTTTTTAATGTTTTGTTTTTTTGTTCACTTTCTTCCTCCTCTTTGTTCTTTTGTGTGGGCAGGACTACTTCATGTAAACATATGGTTAGTTCATATGCACTCTTTTTTTATTTTTCCCTTTGGAGTTTTCATCAGGAGGTTAACAAGGTATATCCCCCATATGTCGCGCCCTCAAGAGTTTGTTCTCGGGGTTTCTTTGGCACCGTGCTCACGATTGCCTTTGTTGTTTTTTAAATAAATCTTTACCTTTAAAAAAATAGACTTTCAGATTAATAGCAACAAGGATTATATAATTTGCTTTTTTTAATTTTAGCAAGGGGACCTTTCAAGTTGCCTCTTTCCCAGGAGAAGGAAGAAAAGGAAAAAAGAATCCAATGCACAATATTTGTGTAATCATCATTAGCTAGTTCATCATGGGTTGGATTAGGGTAGTGATGAAAGGACCACATAGAGTGAAATTGGCAATTATTACAAATTAGATAGAGAGAGATGCTAAACCAAACCAGAGTAATCAAATAATTATTAATGCAGATTAGGAACATATGCTTTGACTTTGAAGATAAAAATGAATATAGAAATATAGAAAATAAAAAGAGATACGATCAATGGCGAAGGTAAAGATAATCACAAAAAATTAATGACAAACTCATGAGGTTGAAGTAAAATGACAAAAGTCTTATAAAAAACCTTTTAATGAGGGAGACTCAAAGGAGAAGACACTGAAAAGAAAAAGGATACAAATGAGCATTATGAGTGTGTTTGGCTTCTATGATCTAGGCCAAATTATATTTTACAGGTCTTTGATAAAAGTTACAAATCTAGCCCAATATTTACTATTGACTGATTATATTTGAACCTTTTTAAAAGGGAGCAATTCTACACTACTCTTAAATATTTTTCAAATTTGACATATATTTATAATAATTTTTTTTTGAAAAATATTCTTTCATAGTAAAATTTTAGATTTCACAGTAAAATTCCTCAAATAATTTCCTTTTGCAATTTTTTAAGGTGAAGGAATGTTTATAATAGGCCAATTTTTTTTTATAAACATTTCCCCTAATATTCTTCCTTTTCAACCCTTTTACTTTTTTTTTTATTTATAAATTTAGATTATAAATTTTGTATGTTTTAATTATCAAGAGGAGGAATCACATATTAATTAAAATAAATTTTATTATTTAAGTATTGGCCATAAAATTTACTATGAAAGGTTACTTCTTTTTTTCTTTCACAAATTGTTGGTTGATATAGGCTAATTTTTTTCCCCGTTACAAATTTGACCTATTACTAAAAAGATATTCTTCAAACATTTTTTTTTTACAATTTTTCTAGTGGAATTGTAAAGAAAAATGCCATGCACTAAAATTGCACCGCTTTAAAAAGATTAGGATATAATCAGTAAATAGTAGAAGTTGGGCTAGATTTGCAACTTTTATCAAAGGTTAGGCTATAAAATATAATTTGGCCTAAAATCTAATTCAAAATTAAGTTTTGCAGAACTTAGTTTTTGTGTAAAATGTATATTTGGCTACCTTAGTCAAAACTAAGGAAAATAGCCAAAAATCATGGGTTATGGTCAAGACTTGAGCCAGGGCAATTGTGTTTGTGAAAAAAACTTAGCTTTATGAGCCAAAATTAAATTTTATAAAACTAAGTTTATCACAACCCTAAATGTCGTGTTAGCAAATTTAATCAAAACGGAGTTTTTTGTGGTTTCTCTCTCCAACACACACACACACACAAAGAAGAGTGGATAAGAAGTCCAAGAAACATCCAAGCAGGAAGACTAATCCTTAAATAAGAAGAACACAAGTTCGTTCTGGTCCCCAATTTCACACTATTAATTCATTAGTTAAAACATACTTATTGCAGTAATAAAAAGATCTAGGGCAATTAGATACACCATCAAACTATAATTTTCAAAATTCAGATTTATACATCGATATTAAGATTATCATTTTAAAAGGTCAAATAGTGTATAAAGCTTAACTTTTGGCTTTATTTTGATTTAAATCTCTACCTTTTATATGTTGTAAATTTATCCTCGAGTAAACTAAGTGTTGTAATTAATATTAAACTTAATTGGTATAATTGTTGATACAATTTTATTATGTATCCTCTGCATTTCAAAATATTGGATTTTCACTAAAATGGTTACACCCATAAAATTATTAACTTTTTTAATTCCCTAAAAGTTAATAAATATTAAACTTAATTGGTACAATTGTTGATATGATTTTATTATGTATCCTCGGCATTTCAAAATATTGGGTTTTCATTAAAATGGTTACACCCAAAAACTCATTAATTGTTTTAATTCCCTAAAAGGAATTTCATCATTTTATTAAAATATTTAATTCCCTTAAAAGGAATTCATTATTTTAATTAACATATTTAATTCCTTTAAAAGGATTTGGTTCTTTATTTTAGTTTCCTTAAAAGGAATTAATTGTTTTTTTTTAATTCCCTTAAAAGGAATTCACCCATCTATGATTCCCTTAAAAGGAATTTCAATGTATATTTAATTCCCTTAAAAGGAATTTCATCATTTTTAATTAATATATTTAATTCCTTAAAAAGAATTTGTTCTTTACTTTAATTCCCTTTAAAGGAATTTATCCATTTTCTTATTCCCTTAAAAGGAATTTTTTTTTGTTTCAATTCCCTTAAAAGGAATTTACCCATATTTAAAAGAATTTAAAATTTTAATTCCCTTAAAAGGAATTTAATTTACTGTCTAATTAATTCCCTTAAAAGAGGTTTATTTTCATATTCAAAGGTTTATTTCTCTTAAAAGGGACTATAAATGTTTTCCACAAAAAAAAAATGTAGTTTAGGTGAGTTTAAAACCATTTAAGTGTGTTTATTCTCCCTTTAATGGTTGTGTCTCCGCATTTGACAAAGTCTTTACATATATTTTTAAATGGATGGGGTGAGGTGGCAACCCTTGGTTTCTTCTTTTAAGTTTTTATTTAAATGCATTGAAACATTTAAATATATATCGGTTCTCCTCTTTTATTACGTGTGGACCCCGTACAACCCACAAAATTGACTTTGTCCTACGATATTCTGAAAGTGTAGTGAGGTTTCGATCTCCGATCGGTCCATTTCACATTTTAAAATGTTTTGTAATTAATGGATAGTTTAAAGGGTATAATGGTAATTTCATCACCCCACATTCTCCACCATCTTCCCCAAGACTCCAGCAAGTTGAGCGAAACCACTATGGATGGGAATGGCCACATCCAGGAATGACTCTGTTTGGGTGCCAATTTATGTGCCAATTTGGTAGGAAGCTCCACGGCCTATAAATTGGCTAGATCGCACTATGTCAAGGGGTTGAAAAATTAGATAGGGAGAGAAAATGAAGTAATTCCGAGAGTTTGGTTAGGTTGTTCTAATTGAATACTTAGGCTAGTCCCTCCTGTGCTCTCTGCACATCCTTTCTCGTTGCCTAGGTGGCCACAGTGAGCACATTTGTTGCACCCACAACCAACAGTAGCTGCTACCCATTCTGGCCACTTGTCTTGGCAAATCCAACCAACTGGCAGCCTTAAACCACTGATCTGGCACCATCAGAGGCCATTGCTGCATTTTTCACTTGCTTTTCTTTGATTTTCAGGTTCTCCCATTGCTAGGTAAACTACTGCTTCGCCGAAATTACCCTATCGAGGAACTGGGACAATTCCTAACCCCTTCGGAAACGAGCCAACATACTATGGATTCGAGGCCCGCAGCACTTCATGCTTAGCTACGACAACCACTCAAAAAGTTTTCAAGGTTCCTTCATGTGCTTTGGCATTCTCGTCGGATCTACGAATTAGAGGCCTACGACATTTCATGCTTAGTGGACATAAGGACCCTTCACGCGCTTTGGCGTGTCCGTTGGATCTACAGATTTGAGGCATGCGACATTCTGTGCTTAGTAGCAGCAACCATCCGAGGGGTTTGCAAGGACTCCTTTAGCGCTTCAGTGTGTTTTTGGGGTCTACGGATTCGAGGACTGTGGCATTCCATGCTTAGCATCGGTAACCATCCGAGGGTTTACAACTCCTAATTGTCGAGTTTAAGGCCTTGAGGGCTTGAGGTACTTTGTGTTTAGTGGAATGGCCACCTCATGTGTATTTCAACCACTTTCTCAAGTTTATCGCTCGAGGTCTATTGCGAAAATTCGTGCTTAGCGAAAATGGCCATATTTGCTCAAATTTCTAATTGGAGGTATTCACTTGCTTTGGCAACCCGATGAAATTAACTACCATCCATTTATGGATCATAAGAACTTGAAATCCCAATTTTCATCAAAAAATCCAAACCCCTATTTGGAGGACATTGGTTTGTTAAAAACAATTTTGAAAGTTCAAGCTCAAATTGATACAATTGCAAGTTCAGGGTTTTATATGCCATTAATACCTTAAAATTTGAGACAATTTTCTAATTACAAAAGTAAATTAAATTTATACATTAAAAGTTTGTTTGATAACAGCTAAGATCACTGGATACAAAATGCAGTTGCTGACTTAAGATGTTGAGTATGAGTTGTACTCGAGTAGTTTGAGCAGAATGGGGAATCATTCAGGGATTTTGGGGGTCACTCAAGCGAGGGGCCTGGGGATAACACCTCGCACCCATAGTGATTTGTTTGTGCAAAAGGGTAATACGACTTATACATCTCACACATACCATCTGCACCAAAATACCTTCAAAAGGACAAATAAAATGTTGTTGCATCAGCATTTCGATGTGAAAGATATGTGCGGGTTCTGCAAGTATTATTACTTTGTGTGAAATCATTTGTATGATCATGAATTACAGAAAGGATATTAAACTCCTAGTTGAGTCAAACAATTTCAATACTCTCTCAAAAACAAAACCAATGCCTCTTCCCTCTAGAAAAACCTCTGTTTTCTTTAGCATTATGATTTCAAGATGCAGATTCATTGACTCTATGGATGGATCTGATCTATGGGAGGGACACCTCTTCCCCCTCAAGGGATTTTCTTTAAATAAATTTTTTTTCATTTTTTCCCAAAATTTTAAAACCCTTTGGCAGTCCAAAATAAGGGTTGACCCTAATCGGCCATCGTCATCTTTTCCATTAGTGGTGTAGAAAAAGCTAAGGAAGCTTTTGCTTCCAAATAAAATTCATTTATTTGGATGGAGTGCATTACATAGTGTTTTGCCTATTATCAACAAGCTGAAGTGTCGGGGGATTGATTATTCAGTGTCCTATGTTTTTTGTGGGAAAAGAAAACATAAATCATCTTATGCTTTCTTGCTCATGGACCATAGAGATATGGGCAGCAACTCCTACGAGCATTGGGCCTTACAAGGTATTTAATTTCCAACTGTTAGTTGCTTTGTTTATTGAAAATTCCTTTAAAGAGAATGCGGCTTTATTTCTCACTATTGCTTGAACTATTTGGAATGAAAGGAATAATTTGATGTTCAGAGTTGGTACCCTTAAAATTCCAACTCAATGGGTTTTAACATATATTGAGGATTTCCAGGATTTGAATCAGGAATAGCCACAACGGGGGCCGTGGGATGCTTTTTGTCACCCCCCTCTACTGAGGTCGTTAAAATTAATATTGAAGCCTCTTTATCAAGCAGGTCCAAGGGTGGCATAGGCATAATGATTCGAAACTATCAAGGGTATGATCTTTTGACAGCAGCTCTCCCTTAAGGTGGTGGAATCTATATGCTTTATTGAGAATGAAGCTATTTTTTTGGCCTTAGCTTGGCAATGGGTCATGGTTTTTTAGGGTTGATTCTTCATTCACGTTCTTTTGTGGCTTTTGACTAAAATTTGGAATAATAAGATGAGTCTCGCACCTTTTACCCACCTTGTGCTTGAGATCAAACTTATTGCTTCCTCCTTTCAATCTTGTATTTTAAGTTATGTTAGTAGAGAGGGCAATCAGATTATTGGCTTGTTAGCTAGGATAGCTTGTGCTTTAGATTGAGATTGTTTGATGGTGGATTCATTTTCTTTGAATTTAATCTTATATGCCTCTTTGAACGTTTCTCATTGATAGATCGTCACAGTTTTGATAAAAACAGAAACAAAGGTAAAAGAAAAAGTCACATGTACTAAATTTATAAGTAAATGAACTATAAAATTCTTTATCTTTCCTTTAAAATATGTTCAAGCCAAAATGATTAATCTCACATGGTGGGATTGATTGTTGATTTAGAATTTTATCGTTAATTTACTCAAAAAATTTATGAATGCGGGATTGATTATTAATCATTTGATAGTCGAAGGCTCTAAATATTTAGGTTGAGATGGGAGGCAAATTGAGAATTGACTCATGATTAGAGGGGTAAAAGTATAATTAACTTGATTTTCTTTTTATTCTTTTGGAAGCAACTTATTGGCACAACTATCATGACTAATCAAATACTATCTTCCCAAATACCCCTAACTTTCAATTATAACCAAACAAGCAAACCATACACAAACTCATCATTACCTAGAGTTTACTAACCATAGGTCACAACACCCCACCCATGACAGCAATGAATGAGGGTTTGTGACCAATTTTGTTGAAAACCCTAATTCGTCTTTCCCAAGGGCTCTATAAAAACTACCTACTAGTTGATTCCCAAGGGGAAGGCCTTAAAAATTAAGGGTGGAAAAGGATAAAGGAAATCACCCCAAAAATCCTGGTACGTCTCTCTGTCTTTACTCTCTCCAATGATAATACTTAGATTTTAATGGCGTTTCTGTACATGTATATTGAATATCAAAACTTTGGAAATTGAATCGCACTCTCTGTCTCTCTCTTCTCTCTCACTGAAATTAAGAGAGAGACAGAGAGAGAGCGGGACAAAATTTGACGGGATCCAAATAATCTCTTTGCCCTAGATCGTCGGGTTCCCGCCAAAACAACATCTCCCGCGCATGACCCAGATGTTAAATTGGTACCTATTCACTATTTTCACTTATTAGCTTCTTATGGTATTCCGTTTTCAGATTTGTTTGCTGTTTTCATGTCTGTTTGTGCGTTCAAAAGGATCAAAAGATGTGAAATGCTGTATTTTGCTTTTAGGGTTTGAATTCGAAATCATGGCAGGGTGGTCGATAGTAGCTGATGGGTGTACGCTAGATCACTCCAAAACATTCCAAAAGCTTCAGGAAAGCGATTTTGGCTTTGAAATCCTGCCGGTTTTAGAAGGATGCGGTGAAGAAGGCGACGAAGATCATTTTCGATGCTTCTTTATTAATTTTCTTTCTCATTTCTTGAAGAAGATCTATGCCCGAGTTTGTTTTCGGCCTCTACCTCCAATGCTTGGAAATGGGAAGCGCGTGGATTTGTTGAAACTCTTATTCTCTGTGAGAGAGAAAGGCGGATATGATACAGTTTCGGAAAATGGGTTGTGGGATGCAGTGGCCGAAGAGCTGGGTTTGGGATGCTTTGCTTCTTCGGCAGTGAAATTGGTTTTTGCGAAGTATCTGTATATTTTAGAACGTTTGCTGGAGAAAATTTTGAAAGATAAGAACTCGGAAGGTGGTTTGATTGATGGTGGTGTTAATTCAAGTGGGCTTTTGATGGATACCAAAGATTTTGAAAATCTCTTGTCTGCTATTTCAGATCAGAATAAGAAGGATGAGGAATATCCTGATTTGGGTTCTACGAAGAGTAGTTTAAAACTTCCTACTGTCCTTGAATTGTTTGGAAATGACTGTGCTGCAAGCTTTGTGGAGTCGGTCAATGGCAAGAGATGTGTTGATGATTATGAAAATGAAATTAGTTGTTTAGCATTGCCGGCTGGAACCAAGAGGTGTATCGACAAAGACATTAAGGTGGCATGCTGTTCGTTTAGCTTGAATCAAAGCAAAATGTGCAGTGATAATGAGAATGACGTTGAGAGTTCATTGGAATTGGATGGAGGCTGTAACTTTGTCAACGGAGAGGATAAATATGGAGGCAATGAATGTGTTTTTAATGGCAGCGAGGTCAGATCTTCTACTGGTCGGGATGGAGTTAATATGTGTGTTGATGATGACAAAGATGGAGTTAAGATATGCGTTGATGACGACAAAGATGTTATTGTTATTGATTCAGCTGTCAATGCCAAAGAAAAATTTCCCATTAAAAGGAAACGTGGTTCTTTCGTGGAAATGTTGAATTGGGTTACTCGGGTTGCCAAAGATCCATGTGATCCTGTAATTGAAACATTACCGGGAATGTCGAAGTGGAAGTTTTCTGGCGACGAGGAATACTGGAAGCAAGCATTGTTAACACGAGAAGTGTTATTCTTTAAAAGAATCCCTGATACAATTGCTGACCAAAGTACTTCTCAGGTATCTGTAAATCCCATAATTTTTTCCTTTTTAAACAGCAGTCCGATAATCAGGTGAATTTGATCTCGTTGCCTATAATTATGGTATTATTTGTTATGGGTTTTATTTGTAAATCCTTACTGGACTGATTTACTAATAAGCATTGACGTACTGTAGGTTGTAGGCCTTCCATTAAGCAGTCCATTTCTAGATTAAACTTAACTGATGGGTCATTCAAAACCAATACGCTTCACTCTATCCCCTACCCTTGTAGCTTGTGTTACTGTTTTGCTTATTAGATTTGTTAATAGCTGCAACTGCATTTTATGCTCTTTAAATAGTTGTTGCCACTCCAGCTGGCCTCCAGGCCTGTACAAGGCTGTCGAATTTTAGTGGAATTGCACTAACCATTTTATGTAGAAGTGTACGCAGTTTTAGTGGAATCGCTGTAATGCATTTCATGCCACTGTCTGGTTTGCATTGGAGGCAGGATACTGTTAAATATGAATTTACAGTTTCACGTATGTAACTTTGTTTCCTTAGACATCATGTGATTTCTATTATACCCTTCCCTTTCCTTATGACATCTAATCATTACCAAGTTATACTTGTGATTTTGTTTCTGCTTCTCATTTTGAGGATTAGCTAGTCAGCCAACCTTTGGTTTTTTGAGCACTTTCCTAGTTGCACTCATCTGAATTTATACCCTGCAAGACCTAGGTTCAACTCGGCCTTCAATTTTTGAGATTATCATCAGTTTATTATTTTTTTTGCATTTGTTTTTTATTGCCCAGTTACTAGCCTTGAATCTGTGCTTTGCTTTATTGTCTTTCACTGTTAACAAAATCTGTGAGCCTCGATCTTAAAGTTGCCACTAATGCTTTTCTTGGTTAGTTTTCGGTAACTATTGTTTCTTGGCACTTAATTTGTTATCTGTCCTGCACTATTAGTTTGTTGAAATTATGATTCTGTAATTTACTTAGGTTTTAATGCTTTCTTTAAAGCAGGCTTTTGTATACCAACACACTTTTTTTACTGATTGGTGGATTCAGTATAATTTATAATAAATAAAAAAAATTCTTCTTTAATGTTGGCTGTGTTGGCTTGGTTCACTTGTAAGGTTATTGGCAGTGATTATTTTTTTGGAAGAAGAACCTATGGTTGAGGTAAAAAATAATAAATAAATTAAAATAGACTTCTAATTGCGCATTTACCAAAAAGAATCCTAGTGGTTGAGGAGTGATTGAAAATGCTTCCACCCCTTGCACAAGCTCTGTTGATTTTCACTTCAAGAATGTTTACCTGATATATGCAGATTATGTATTACTATTTGCTTGCTAGTACGTGAAAGGAATACAAAAGACATGTCACCCACATGTCATTCTTTTGTATGATCTGTTGACTCTTCTGAAGGTCCCAAGGGCCTTGTTTGGCCATTTTTGGCTTTGCAGTGCTCCGTTGGACCTAATGAGCTCTTATGTGCTTTTTTTGCTTTGATATGTCCATGAATGTGAATTGAAACTGAAATGTGCACATCGCTTTTTGGATGCATTTGTTAGAATAGAAACTGAAATCTAGCAGAATTTTATATTGTGGCACATTACAATACTTGTATACTTCTAACCAAAATATTATTAAAAATGAGGATCAGTCTGTTCGGATTGATAAGTTCTGTGCGTGCTGTATATGTAAGAATTAGGGAGGTCTAGATTTGGTGCTCTTCCAAAATACTAGCTCATGTCTGGGGATTTCCCTGATCCAACCCTCCCCAGTTTTGATATTATTAAGAGTGAATTAGGGAAGCTATTGAAAAATTGTGATAGCTTTACAAAACAATAAATTTAAAATTACGGACTAGTTGGAAGCAAGCGGAACTTAAAAATTCCTATTATGTTAAGAAAATAATCTCTATTAAGCTATTATTTGCATCTGAACAAGATGAATAGTGGATTTAATTCAACATCAGATGCACATTTTCCCATGATACCATTGCTGAGTGCTGCCTCAGCTGGCTGATGACAGCAACATCAGGCTTTCTTTTCTAAATTAAGATTGCTAATTTCCTATGATCCCATGCATACTTTTTTTGTAATCCAAATAATGGTTATGCCTGAAGTATGCTTCTTTCATTTCCATGTAAATGAAAACCATGTTTCACTTCTGTAGAAAAAGCAGAAGATGCATCCTTCCCTGTATGACGATCATATCATGTCCAGTCACCAATTAACAGACAGGCTAAGATGCAGCCAGAGACTCCTCTTTGCTAAAAAATCCCAGGCACGATCTTGTTCCGACTCCTCATCCTCTGGTGCCCAAAGTGACTCAGACAACAATTCCATGGACGATGGCCTCAAAAGGGAATCTCTTGGAACTGCTAATGGAGATTCTCTACTTGGTCTGTCTGGTAATAATCATAGCCGGAAACGAATTCCGGTGGGGCCGTACTTCCAAGCCAAGGTACCAGAATGGACTGGCGTGGCTTCTGAAAGTGATTCTAAGTGGCTAGGGAGCCAGGTGTGGCCCGCAGAAAACCTTAATTTAAAACTTATTGAAAGGGATCGGATAGGCAAGGGTAGGCAAGACTCCTGCGGCTGCCGAGTCCGTAATTCTGTTCAGTGCGTCAGATTTCATGTTGCATTAAAAAGGGTACGGTTGGATCTCGAATTGGATTCGGCATTCTCCAGCTGGAAATTTGATGAAATGGGTGAAAACGTTGCGCTTTCTTGGACCGAGGAGGATAAGAAAAAGTTTGAGGCAACGGTGAGGTCGAATCCTCCGTCATTGGTTAAGTCTTTTTGGGATGAGATTTATAAAACCTTTCCTTTTAAAAGCAAGGAAGATTTGGTGAGCTACTACTTCAATGTGTTCCTGCTACAGCGTAGGGCATACCAGAACCGGTTTACTCCAACTAATATTAATAGCGATGATGATGATGAAGAAACCAAAATGGGATCACCAACTAAGCATGAAGTGGTTAGATCACCAGTTTCCTTGTTACATGCTAAGAGCAAGCGGTGTGTGGACTCTAGAACCCAGTAACAATAGTCAATGGAGTTTAGCCTGCTTATCGCAGTCAGACATGTACGTTTTTGTCATAGCTTTTGGAGGGTTAAAAGGTTTTCATGGGAGGGTAATTTTGCTCATATAATTGATGAGTTCTATTGGAACTGAAGCCAGAGGCCAAAGCAGCTTGGAGTTCAGTGTTTTTTGTTTGTTCTGTTCAGATTCTTGACATATACTTCTGAGGGAGATTTTTATTCGTCATTTTGTGCCACAGCAGCAGCAGCAGCAGCAGCAAAACAGGTACAATTACTTTTCACTCTTATTTCTTTCACTATTTTTGCAATGGCTAGATTGACTCGAGGAAGCCTTAGGACATAATAGAAAAGGCTAGAGGACTAAAAGATTTTGAAAAAGATTTATGCAGAACTTGTCCATTTAGCCATTTAGTGTACATGCAACGGTTGGTTTGAATATTTTAAAATTGGCTCAAGGATTCGGTTCTGCATTCTCATCTTCTTGAGGTTTCTTTGTAGATTTGCACAGAGCAGGACCATGATTATTTTATGTGAAATTAAGTCTTTCTGTTTATAGTTGGCCAGGCCCTGCTACTCCAAGTAGCCAAATTAACGTAATCTTGGGCCCCTCTAGGTATTAAATCCTGGCTCCACTGTTGCACTTGCATTCGTATCTTCCTCATTTACACAAACACGAGCTCAAAAAAGCACGTATGGAGATATCAATTTAATACCTTTCAGAAGCATCATCCCTAATTAGGGATTTGCAGAATTTATTGGAAAATGACTAGAAGTCTTGGGTGCATTCAATCATCATTCGGTAGTAAGTTTCCTTTTTTCTTTCTTTGGGGGAAAAAATCAGCAGTAATTGGGCCATGTTTGTGTTTTCTATCTGAGGGATTGGTTGGTAAAAATAATTGTTGAAAACAGTAGTTTGGTCTGTGAGCAGTCGGTTGTTTCTTAATCGGTAAATTATCGATCAAATACCCTTATCCCTATTCGACTTGTCGCTCTACCCTAGATAGAGTATGTTGGGAATGTGTATGGAGGAGATTATAGGATACTCTTTTCAAGTTCTTGAGTTACATCTGATAAGTATAAATGTGTGGCTTAAAGTTGCATTGCTTAACGCATAAAAGGGATAATTGAAGACGATATCCCTTTCTTGAATCCATCGTACGGGCTCATAATAAATTTAAAGTTACTTCTACTACTCGGCCTAGAGCTTTAAGCATTGTACATGGACATGCTATAGGAGTAACCCGTTACCTTCATGTCGGAATTGCCACTGACACGGGCCTTCTTCTTAGCAAGATTTATTGCAGTAGAATAATGGCTGGCCCTCTTTCCTTTTAGTTTCTACCCACATACCCCAAAAATGGGCAGTACTTGATTGGGAACTCCTATAGTTGGATGTTTGTTTGTTTTTCTTTGAATAGTAGAAAGAAAAAAACTCAAAAAAAACCAAGGACCCTTTTGTTTTGTTGATTCATAATTTTTTATGCTATAAATACACATGATGAGGAAGAATTCAATGTGTGTGACTAAAGATAAACATCGTTGCAGGGCCCTACTCAGCCTAGGTTGCCAAACAAATGTTTTAATAAGCATCTGTTTAATTTTTTCCTTTTTTTTTTATTTGTTTGAGGAAAATCATCTGTGGATTGGCTTGTTGGGTTCTTATTCTTACATTATTTATTTATTTATTAAAAAGTGTCTAGTATTTAAATGAAGAGCACTCATTACTTTCGGTTTACCCAATGGAGCCCTACTTATTTATTTATATTTCTCTGAAAGCAACTTCATGGGAAGGTGTAGTTTTTGGATGTGAGATTATTGTGAACCTGTTTTCTATTTAATAATGCAATGGAAGCAACTTTATCACAAGTGAGGTAAATTATATTTACCTTTTTCCTGCAAAGAATATAATTGCCTGGGATCCCGACTTAGATTCTTTGCGCAAATTCAGGCTCAAAATGATACCGTTTTATTTAAAATGGTAGGATGTTATTGAGCGGCTTGTCGATTTAATCGTCGTGTTTTTTATTTTCATGAAAGGTTTTTTTTAAGTAGTTCTTGATTTATTTTTAATTTTTTTTACTTTTTATATTTGTGTAATCCTGTTGCCGTAAGAAATTGCTATCGAGACTAATACTGTGCCAAGGCCGTGAATGCTTTTGGCTTTGAATGAGTGAAACATAAAAGATCAAAATAACCTGTGCAATCTGCTGGTCTTTGAAAGGACACAAATCAATAATAGATAATATATATATATATATATATATATTATTTAATGTAGTAAATTTTCTAATTTTTAACCGAGATAAGTCATTATATAGTCATTCGAATCAATCTATATTGATATCGATCAAATGAATAAGAATTATTTTTAATAAAATTATATCATGCGAACGGATTATGTTTTCTCAATAAATAAACAAATAGCATTGTTAGAGACAAAAGCGGACAGGCTGTTGATGATGAGAGTCACTGATTTGAGGGGAATTTGTCTTCACTGTCGATGTTGACATGAGATCATGGGTGAATCGCACTCAGTAGTTTTGTCCCAATGGAGATTTACTCTTCCCTGTTCCAGGCTTTGCACGTAAAAGTCGGTGATTATTTTACCATAAAGTTAATTTTAAGGTTCAATTTACCTCGTGTGGTTTGAAGTTTACCCCCGAATTTTTTCAAAATAAAGTTACACCTTATTTTTAAAAATATTTATTTCCGGTGCGTGAGCTGACATAAGTTGCCTCTCCCTATCTCAAGTATAGATTTTCTTTTCTTCTCGAAATAAAATATAGTGGGTTTAGCATGTAAGAAAAAGTTTTCCCTTTATTTTTTATTTAAAACAGAAAATAATAATAATAATTTAGATATTGAACTGTAAAGATCAACAGTGCTATTTTTGTTACATATTGGAAAACATGCCAACTGCAACATGTTATAAATAATTTTTGAACAAAAGATATCGATACTCCTTTATCTTTATGAAAAAGATACAAACATCATCTTTATTTTTAAATGAGACACTCACTTCTCTATAATCTTTTAAATTGAACTAATGCTTTACCGGTTTATTTCAACTCGCTCATATCTTTTTCTAATACCTATTTATTGGGCTTACCTACCTCTAATTCTTATTTACTATGCATTTCACAATAAAATTGTTCATTCTCTTAAATTATGCACATGGAATTTTGTTACTTTAATTGTATATATTATTATCGATGATTAAATGTAGTTTTTATATATTTTTGGCCTTCTCTTACGTCTACCATTAAATAATGGATTCAAAGAATAGGCCTAGTTGGGAAACTTACTCGTCAAATTGGTGGCCTTGACCAGCCAAACACACACCAAACTACAAATGGTGTGATGAGTGCATAGAGACCTCTATGCTACAATCATCTAATAAAAAGATAAAAACACTAGAGCCTCATAAAGGAAGAGTTAAGAAATGGTGATCGGCATATGTTTCGAAAGTTAATTTGTAAACCTGTTCTCTTCAAGGTACGCGTTGACGCACCTCCACTTCCCAGGTTTAATTTAGTCTTGTTTGTCTTAAACGTCCCAAATAAAGCATCTAGGCTCTTTACTATCCCAAAATTCTTCAACACACAAATGAGCTTGAACTAGATTCAATGACAAATTGAATGCTTACTCTTCTTGGACTCCAATAATTTTTATCGGTAACTTAAATCAAGTCTATCGAAAAACGTGAAATCCCTAGAATCAAGTCTTGGGAGGCTAAGGTGGGGTTTCTACACTTGCCATTAAACAAACCTTGGTCGGTAAAGACGACCGACCTAGTGGAAACGGCACGAAGTCACCTGGAAAAAATGATCTAATCTTCCTAGTGTGTTCTGACGGAGAGAGAGAACTGTTAGGGATGTAGGTGAAGGACATTAAGACTGCAAGGGATGTACTCATAATATTAGTTTCTTCTGGGATCCATTAGAAAGTGTTCCGCATAATATATTATTATTGATCTTATCAGGGACATAGTGGAAAATTCTCGTACGTGTTATCTCCTAGCTTCACGCTTTGATGTCTGAAAACATTTTTTGCTCCTCTTGAGGCAAGGAAAGTCATCTAGTCGCCTCTCCTGTCACTCAATCACAAAACCCATCGGAGAACACAAAGAAAAATCATGTCTTCCCCAAGCAAGCGCAGGGAGATGGACTTGATGAAACTGTTGATTACCCAATTCATCTCTCTAGCTGTTCTTTTCCCCTCGAATTTTGCAATATCATATTTTGATTTTCTCTTGTGTTTTGTTTGCTCCCTTATTATTTTTTTTTTGGTTTTTTTTTTCCCTCTCTCCAACTAGGATGATGAGCGATTACAAGGTAGAGATGGTGAATGATGGCATGCAAGAATTCTATGTTCATTTCAACGGGCCCAGTGACAGTAGATCTTCATACCCTTCTCCTTTACTCTTTTCCCTTTATCTTATTGCATTAAAAAGATAATATTTAGATTCTAAAGATTGATTTTTTGTGGGTATTTGTTCAAGTTTTTTCACTGATTATTTCTAACAATTTTGACACGAAGCTGCTGGTGTGTGTGTGTTGGGTTTGTTATTGAGAAGACATTTCATAGGAAAAATAAATAGGAGGACGCGGATTTGCCCCCTTGTTCAATACTCCCTCTATGTATCTTTTCCGTTTCAATAGAAAGAGTTATGCAATTGACTGGTTCTGTATACTGTGTACTTTTTGGCTTTGGTAAGTAATCTAGCTGAGTTTGTTCTGCCTGCCGTCTTGCATTTATTGTGGTCTTGCTGCCCAAATGACAACCTTCTTTTTTTGTTGCTGTAAAGATTAGTATAAATATTGACTTCTGGGTTTCTGTTCGGTGCTATTTTGGCATAGAATCTGCAGATATGTTGCTCACGAATTTTCCCCCATGACTACCAATGTTATTAGCTGACTGAAAAGGGCATTTTAAAGTTCTGAGTACGTGGGATATTTTTCATTCTTGGCTCTCTGATAATTGTATCAGGTCCTTATTTGGGAGGTGTATGGAGAATAAGGGTGGAGCTTCCAGATGCTTATCCATATAAGTCTCCATCCATAGGCTTTGTTAATAAGATCTACCACCCAAACGTTGATGAGATGTGAGTGTCACGATGTCAGAACTGTGTGATTTCTATATGATTGTTTTCATTTGTTCAGAAAGGAGCATGTGAAATCTGACAAACTCTGTGGATGTGATTTTCAGGTCAGGCTCAGTTTGTTTAGATGTTATTAATCAGACTTGGAGCCCCATGTTTGGTAACATAGATTATTAAAATGTTTTTCCTTGTAAATAAACTTCATGAGGTTTTCTGCGGATGAAATAGAAATCTGAATGCTATTGTTTTCATTAATCTGCTAGTCTAAAACGTTCACATTCACGATCTTCAGATCTTGTAAACGTGTTTGAAGTGTTCCTTCCTCAACTTCTCCTGTATCCAAATCCATCAGACCCTTTGAATGGGGAGGCTGCTGCTCTAATGATGCGTGATCGTGCTGCTTATGATCAAAGGGTTAAAGGTACCTATTGCGATGATATGATCTTGTTAAATTTTAATGTCTTTTATTCTTTTACTTACTATCTGCCCCTAGCTTTGATACTTTTGTCCATGCTGTTTCCTATTTGATTGAATTTATGGTTTAAACTGTATTGTTACCTGTAACAATTGAGCTTCATATACTTTGATAAGAAGTGTATTTTTGTGAGTGTCTTTTTCGGGTATGCAATATTTGCTGTTGAGATCACTAAATTGGTCGCTTTTTAGGTATTTTTTTGGAACTGAGTAATAGAAAGGTTTGCAATGCTGCTGACCGGTGGTTGGAGGCATACTTCCCGTCAATGCATTTAGTAACGTTAACAAGTCTACTATTTTACTGCTTGACATCAATAAATGGCCTGCTGTGGAGCTAAAAAAGCCATCAGTGCAGTCTGTAGTTCCTAGTTGAAGCTTGTTTAACTTAAGTGTGAAATGTTTATTTTTATGGTTTGTGTAATACGGCATCTTACGAAATAGATTTAGCACCTCGTTTCTCAGCTACAACCTTGTCTTACCTTAATTCTTTGCTAATTCAAACGGATGGTGGTCAGAATCAAAACTTATTAACTTTTGAGTCTGCATATTGACTTTAGTCATAGTTGCTAACACTTGATAACCATAGAATCGATTGGACATATCTTTGATCTAACGAAGTGCCACAATGCTAAAGCTTAGCATACCTTGGTAGCATTTCACAAAAACTAGTTTAGTCTCCATTTGGATAAATTCCTTTGGAGTGAGGTGATGTAGGGCAAATTAGTTTTATATTCTCTACTGAATTGTTTTTTTTTTTTTAAATTAGACTGGGGGTTCTTATTAGGAATAACTATGAGAAGCTTCGAAACATTAAGGCAGTCACCTTGCTTTAGTGTGGCAGGCAGCATGCTGTTTGGGAGAATGAAGTGGCACCATGAATATCTGACTTTAGTTTCGATGCACGGTTCTCAAGGCACCATTGTGTTTTTAATATTTGAAAGCCAGACAATGAATAAATAAAAAGTAAAACGAAGCGAAGCTTTTGTTTTCTTGATGCACAATTACCTACTTCCTGAATGGGGAAAATTGATTCTTTCATAGCATAGCAGAAATTGTCTCACAATCTGCTTGAAATTGAAAAAAATTACCATCTGCATTTCACACCACCCTGTCAGCATAGTATATTCCAGTATTTTCCTAGTTGGTACCCCGACCATTGATGTCACATCCACTCCCTATCCCCGCGCCCGCAACTTACACCTATACTTCAGTTGCTATATTACTCTAGTCCTGCTCCCACCATCCAATGCCGACCAACCCCAAAATTTGAAAAGCGAGTATTCTCCTAGCTGGTACCCCGATCATTGATGTCACATCCCCCCACCACTTACACCTTTACTTCAGTTGCTATATTACCCTATTTGTGCTCCCACCATCCAACGCTGACCAAACCCAAAATTTGGAAAGCTGTGTCCCAATTCCTTGCACGAGTAAATGCTTTGGCACCTATATGCTGCTAATTGAAGATGCGTTTTAAGGCAAAAGCTAAACTCACCAATTTCCTAGGATTTGCATCTGAAGATATTAGGGTGTTGGGAAGAGTATTACGATTGTAGTTACTGCTGGGGGGCAATGGTGTTTTTATCCATGCAGTTGAATTTCTTTTCAGTAATCCCTAGTTAAGAATGTAATAGACCGTCTCCCGACTATCTCTGTGAAACAATCGGCCAAGGGGTTGTTGGTTTTTTTCTACCAATTGGGGCCCTTCCTTCACCCCCCCATGGGGGTGGTCTAGATTTACCAATAAATCACAAAATGCTATGGTTCTTCCATATGAACCATGCATAGCACTGAATAGAGAGCCGCCGAATACACCAGCTACACCTAACATGTGAAAAGGGTGCATAAGAATGTTGTGTTCAGCCTGTGTATGTGCGACTCGTTCAGATCATACATTACATAGTCTGGGGCAAAAGAAAAGGATTTTACAGTCTCGACGATCGATACCGGTGAATAGGATAGAATAGAAGAACTCCATTCACTATCTAAAAATATAAGGGCATGTTTATCACTGAATTCAGTTAACTGTTTCATAAAACATACTATCTGAAGACCGTAAACTGTATTGTTTGCTTTTTTGACTTTATAAATCTGTAATGACTATCTTTTCAAAAGATGCAATTATACATAAGAAAAAATTATAATCTTTTTTGTAAGAAAAGAACAAAAGATACAATCTTATATTAATAGCTTAAATAATAATAATAATAATAAATGGTTTAAGTTATGAATCCGTACAAGTTAAAAATACAATTCTAGTCATTATATAATTCATTGCAAAGGGGGTTCGACGAAACCCTAAGATGGAGAATGGATGTTCTAAGAATTAGAAATCATAAACTTGGTGTTCTCTGAGGGTAAATTAGTCAGCTCCAGGGGGGGGGGGGGGGGGGGGGAGGGAATTAAACCCCACCATTGAACTTGTGCTGTGTTTTGTCTTCAGCAAGGGTTTTTCTTCGCAAAACTTTTTTTTTTTGAAAATCTCTGTATTCAATGATTATTAAAATGTTGTGCTCCCATTTTTGATTATTAAAGGTACTGAACAGTAGAAATCACTGACCACATTCTGTGTCAAGTCTAAGTGATTTTAATTGTTATCAAACAGGCCCTAAGATAACAAGTGTGCTGGCTATGTCAACAATGGTTTTTTTGGAAGTAGATTATGTGATGATGTTGGATTATGTCTTGGCTGGGTGATGGTGGTGAGTCTCTGAGGGAAGGGAGTAGTCATTTGAGGAGAATTTCGGTCGGTTTCCAAAACAACAATTTCTCTAACACGGGGAAGTCTGATTCTTAAGATTTATAAAGTGCTACAAATGCTTTTGTCAAACACATAACTTTGGTATCCTCTTTTCCCCTATAAGTTGTTTCTTATTTCAAGAAGAGTAGTACTTAACAGTATTTGGCAGAACCAGCTGCTAGGGAAGCTGGCAGGCCAAGCCCTAGCTCGAAAAGTTGGGTAATTTGCAAGATTTTTTGGTTATTGATAACCAAATCCTGACAGAGAAGTGAGCGTGTCGGGTTCATATTGTTCCTCTGAACTTGTTCATGAAGTTAACCTCATTTAAAATTTCAAAAAGGGATTGATGGATAGTTTTAACCCAATTAGGAGCAAGGTGATTGATTTGAGAGAGTTTTAGAAGTCTAGAGGTAGAGTATTAAAGGCTTGAATGCTAATTCTAGCAAAATACACATGTTAAGAGTTCTAGATGAAGATATGTACTTCAAATAGGAATGAATGGCACAGGGATGTCCTTATTGACAGCATAGTATAATTTCTTCTTGTGTTCCATGTGGCCCACCCCCAACTAGTAGGATTTAAGGCTTAATTTGTCACTGATTGTATATGGGTGGGTTAGCTTTGCCTAGCTTACGTTAGTATTCACTTTTTTTTTTTTCTCTTCATTTTGTGTTGAGGCTTGTTTCAGTGCATCTTTGTTCGCAAGCCATTAGTTTAGCTACCTTAAATTGCACGAAAGAAGCTCTCTTCCCTTATTTCTGGAAGCAATTTGGGCCCTTATATTTTTTTTACATCACCTGTTCTAGCTTTCAAGACAGACAGTTTGCATGCATTTCATTGTCACTATAAAATTTTAAAATGAACTTTTTATTGGAACCAGAAATATTCATAAAATCTTATATTGAGTTGAATTAAAATTTTACTCCATCTTACATGACTTGGTTAGAATTATGCTCATTTGCAGAGACCACTACATGCATAGAGGAGTTGGTGCCTCTTACATTTTGCAAATCAATAGTGAAATGATTTTGTGGCTGTAGGATGAAGTTCTTTTATTGGGAGTCCTAAAAGGCTAACTATGTTTTAAATAACTGTAAGGTCCCCCAAACCTACCTTTCTAGTTTCTTCGTTTCATAAAAGCGAAGACACTTATTAGAGTGTGGTTGTGGAATGTCATCATTTTATGTACATGTGTTGGTTAAGAGACGCGCTGAAAAGCTCTTAGTAGGACTAAACTATAAAAAGAAAGTTGATGTTCAATTCGGAAATTCAGGAAAAATGGGGAATGTTCTAGCTGCAAACATGAACTTTTTATAAGGTTCTGTTCCCTATATGCCATCAAAACAAGCATCTCTGTCCCTTTTGAACAATTTGGGGTTTGGACGAAAAGCTCTAGTGAAGTCTATTATGCTTTCCTGCATATTTCTTGTATACACTTATTTTCTTTCCTTGTATGAAACTATTCTCAAACTTCAGGCATTCGTTGTTCCTATCGCCTTTATAACTGGCATGTGACAATTCGTCTGCTAGAAATGTAACTCTGATTAGTACTTTTTGAGTGGATGTAACTCCGACTGTTGTCTCGGAACTGGTTTATTATTCAGAATATTGTGAGAAATATGCAAAGCCAGAGGACATTGGAGCTGCTCCAGAAGAGAGTTCTAGCGACGATGAGCTGAGTGATGGTGGGTACGCCTCGAGTGATGAGGAAATGGCTGGCCGAGCAGATCCATAACTGCACTCATCGTTCCCTTTGCTGTATCTGTACATGATGTTTAGATTCAGTTGAATCGAAAACCTAAGTTCACAACAACTGGAACTTGTTTATTGTGGAGGGAAATAAGTCCATGCCTCTGTAAATAAATGTAGACTTCAGGCTGGTCTTTTTTTTTTTTTTTTTTTTTGTGTGGCTTGTTGCTTGTTACATTAACTGCAACAAAGCCATTGGGTGCTTAATTTCAAGGTTGAAGTGGTGTCCTTTTTTCTCAAGCACATTAGTTAAATGTAGGGTAAATTACAGTTACCTGCATCGACTTATGGTATAAACCTAGTTAACTACCTTGTTATGAAAATATTTCATTCTTTTGCGTTGAATTTGAATTATTTGGCTCAAGCAAAAGGCTTGATTTTTTTAAAAAAAGTTAGGACTTCAATAAATATTTTCCATGATAACTAGTTTAAATATTTGGGGCATTGGTGAAGGTGGTGTTACATTTTTCATTTTAAAGTTTTGTTCTCTTCCAATTCTAGGGTGATTCATGTTGTAAACTTGAATCCAATATATACCATTTCACTAAGGCACCTTGAGAGTGAATCATATGTAATGTATGAAATATATGACAAATGTAAAGTATTGGAGTATTCTTATTGATCGGTCATGTCAGATAGGCTTGTGTCCGGCATTCAGTTGCGTCGATTTGAATTATCTGGAGGATGCCTTAATATATATATATATATAATAAAGATGGACAATCAAACCTATTTTTTGATCCAATAGAAACCCAAAGGGGTGAATAAGGTGCAAAATAAGGAGAAATGTAAAAAGTAGGTCTGACTGTACCTGTTCTTAACCTTAGATGGAATGTAAGGACAAAGGGATCCATATGTAAACAAGTTATTCCTAACCTGAAAGATTGATGATAGCCTTGAGCAAGTGAAATCAAGTTATTTACACATTTTTAGATAATTGATTGAAGGATATGATTATCACTTGGTACCACTCAGTTACTATATTAGCTGTCAGGCTTCAGAGGAAATTAATGTTCAATCAATACCTAAGGGACCATACGAGAAGTGTATTTTTTCTTTTTTTCGTTTGACAAACAACAGGAAACTGAAGAGAAAACGACTTGAACTAGAGACTATGGAGAGAGACGGCGACTGTCCTGAACTGGAGGATTGCGTAACGTACCTCACAATTAGATGAATTAACAAAGAAACACTAAGCACATCACTGCTGCCTTAAAATAAGAATCCAAAAGTCCTAACACTGCTGGGAATGATGCCTAGAATTCCATGGCAATACGCCACGGTGCATGTTGTCATGACTTGTGCGCCTTGTCAACTCCCGCCATGACGCCTGGGAGGACCAAAAGATGCAAGCTTTTATTTTTTGATAAGGAAAATCTACGAGAGAACTGCAGGAGGGCGAAAAATTTACGAAGCACGAATGAGGAAACTCTGCCGGCAGGATGCAACTATCGATTGAAGGATAAAGCAATAGGGGTGGATGCTTACACTATTCACAATGCCTATGAGCTCAGGCCTCGCCTGAGCAAGAAAACTATGAGCTCAGGAAGTTGCGGTCCCAGAATCACATCATTCTCATTTTTCCTTTTTCCTTTCCCGCCAAACTATACATCATACACGCTAATAGTCAGGAGCAGTTAAAAATGGCTTGGTCTCCTTTTGCCAGCATCAGTCCTCGTCCTCTTTACGGGATTTGCCCAACCAGTACTAGTCCCGCCACCATGGTTGATCCATCCTTGTTGAGGATTAATTTGCTGCGTCAACGGCAGATCCCTTGATGAGATTGAACTTGGGCCTGGGCCTCGGATGCTGCTCCTCGTGGTGCGCTGTGACACAGGCCCAGTTGATCCGGCCCTCAGCTTTGCTGCTGCTGCTGCCGCCTTTTCTCTCTCTTTCCTCCTCTTCTTGCAGATAACAAGTTCCCCAGGATGGGTAAGAACAGAAGATTCGCCTCGATGAAATTGCTCACCGTTGTTGCTTCTGCTGCTGCTTCCAAGCCTTGATTCTTTCTGCAGTATATGGGCCCTGGGCCTAGTATCTTTACTGGTTGGGTTGGATCCATGAGGCGGTGAATCCGTAATGGACCTTGGGTCGTGTTCTGCCTCCTTTATCATCGGGGTTATTAACATTTGTCGCTGGCTTTGGCCAGCATTGGCCACCCGTCGGGATGTGCCGGATGAAGTAGCTATCAGGCCAGAGAAAGAGAGAGCATGCCTGGCTTCTCTCAGATCAGCATCTGGGTATGCCATCTTCATGATATCAAAAAAGAGATCATGAACCTTTCGAGCTTCAGTTCTCACCTGCACATCATCATTATCAGACAATTAGCCTGTGATTCTAATATCAACCCCAAACCACAGATCAAAATACTTCAAATTCCCTTTTCTCTCAAAAAATTATATTGCATTGGTTATGAACACTATATTTTTTTCTTTTTTCTTTGTTTCAAAAGTATTTTAAACATACTTAATTCCCATGAAACAGGCTATCATCATCTAGAGAACTTCCATTGACAAAGTAATCATAATCTCATCCATTGCTGTTAGCAAACCAATAGCAGTATATCTTCATTCAGATAACTACACAACATTATGAAGTAGCCGTTCTCTTTATTTTTGATGATGCCATAAAACTCATTAGAGATTGGAATAATATTTACCGGTATAGACAAACACAAGTGCACAACCTTTTCCTCAAAGTATATACTGAATATGCTTGTGTTTGATTTATAAAGCCAGTTCAAGATTGTTCCTTTGGAGTTTAGGAGCATCTATTCATTTAGCCTTTTGATAATAAGAATGATTTTAGGCAACTGGAGAGTAGACTGATGGGGTGGTACTTCAAACACCGGTTCCAACTAGATGTGGGATTCTCAACAACACTCCTCACACGGAGGCTCAACTTGGATCTGCATGTGCACAGCAGTTTGAAATTTTTTAGTCTTTCTGTAGTGAATTTCTAATAATAACAGTTACATATTTTTATTCGAATATAAGCAATTATCAATTAAAACTACGCAATACATGGACTACTTGCTAATCTACTATCATTTCTATGGGCCACTTCACCCATAGAATATCGAGGGCTTCTGCCATAAAATACCTATGCTACCAAAGTCTTCCCTAGTTCTAAGTTAGTGTTGAAATTCTAGATGCTTATGTAGCTTTATCAATATCATCATATATAAGAAAAAGTAAAATTTATACATAAATTTCATGAACCACAAAATAATCGAAAATTTCTCTGTTTATGTTTTTATTAACTCTCTAACAGACAGCATGGCAAAGAAACTTATGCTAAACAGTTTCCCTAGAAAAGCAGAAGCCCATCTTACTTTCTAAATAACAAGTGGATGTTTTGATACTGAAGGGCTAGAGTTTTGAGGTCAATCTTTCCAGAAGTTAATAATTTTTAATAATTTTTAATTCAATTTCATACCACTTTGATATTCAATTAAAGATCTAAAAGGCATTCAACATACCTCAAGGGAGAATCCAAAAAACTGCAGTGCACTTTTCAACATGTACTGCACATCAAAGACAAAATCCATCACACCGTTATACTCTAATCTGTCCACACGCTGATTAATCTTTCGGATGTCCAAGATATAATTCCCACCACCACTCAATTTGCTGGAATTTTTACTCCTCTTCCACAACTCTGTTAATAGGGGCACAATTTGAGGCCCTTCTTCATCAATTCTCTTTTGAAGCTTGCTTAGTACATTCTTGCACTGAACATAAACGTCCCATAAATTACTCAGAGAACCAGAAACAATCTAAAGGGGAGAAACACGCAGAAACAAATTATTTTTACAGCTCACATATTTGAATGTATCGGCATTATCTAAGCTATTGACCCTACACAAACAATCACACTGCATAGTGTTTTATCAGTTCCCTGCTTAACAAGGTTAAGAACATGAACTATACATCTTTCCATTAGCTTGACTAGGGAAATACACTGTTATCAACCAGAAAATCACCAGTCTACTTGATCAGGCCTGATACCAATTAAGTAAATCAAAAGCTTCATTTGACATGAACACTGTTCTTCACAAGAAAAAATAATACACTATTTTCTTTATATATACATATATACATACATATGTATATGTATATATGCATACATATGTATATGTATATATGCATACATATGTATATGTATATATGCATACATATGTATATGTATATATGCATACATATGTATATGTATATATGCATACATATGTATATGTATATATGCATACATATGTATACATATATACAGATATACATACATATATACATACATATACATACATATATACATACATATACATACATATATACATACATATACATACATATATACATATATATATATATATATATATATATATATATATATATATATATATATATATATATATATATATAATACCAGAAGCATATGACAGCAAAAGGTGTTGGGTTTATTAGTATGGTCACAATACCCTACCGACTCACTGTCACCACAGCATTCTCTCTGTCCTTTTACTCATTATAGTAAGACCAGCATTCAACCCAAAATGTCCTGACAAAGTTCTGTTCTTTATTCAGATCATGCATGCGTCTGCATACTTGTGTGCATGAGTGAGACAGGAAGCGTATACGATGGCTACAAACTACAAGACAAGCACTTACTAATCAAGGGGCCATGTGCAACATGGTTTATGCATAGAAATACAGGATGTGAACCAAACTCAGTTTAAGGCATAGAAGTGGAGGAGACCCTGAGCTACAGTAATATTATTTCTTTAATAAGTGCAAAAAATAGTGTCTTTCAATACAGAGAAGTCTTTCAGCAATCAATCCATGCAACAATCTAAAAGTAGGAACATGTGTAAAGAGAGAACAATAAAGTTGATCCAAAATTCCAATAAATGAAACAAATGAATATTAAAAATAAATCCCACTTACAAGGCACAAAATGATCATAATTATTTTTTATGTACATTTTCATAATTATTTTTTATGTAAATTTTCACACATAAGAGTAATAACTGGGAAGAGGACAATATTAGAAGTTACAAAATTAGGAAAGTGATGAAGAAACCAATTTTATCGGTACCTGTTCCTATGCATGATATCAAGAGGACCACTCACAACTCATAGAAAAATCCATGCTGAACCATTGACAACATACAAATGTACCTTCGACTTTGGCACCTAAAGGGTGTTAAAGGTCCAGAAAAATTAGGATTTAGTCCAATATGCTGCCCTTGAATCTCGGCTAATGTAATTTACCGCAGTAGAAGACTTGTGTTTCTATTACGTTGCTATTACTGTTGTGCTATATCATTAATGTCAGTTTTGTTTCAGTAATTGTTGTCGTTATTACTGTTAAGTTTTTCTTTATTTTGATGCCTAACCGGTTTACCAAGTCATCTTTCATGATTTATTTCCTCAATACAACAAAATCAAAATGGATAAGGATGGAGAACCACCATAGAGACATGACAGACCCAAATTAAAAAGCAAAACATTTGAGCTACAAACAATATGCGAGCAAATTAAAGCAAGTTCCGGTTCCAACCAATACTTTCATTAATCAATCAGGTATACACGATATGAACAATGGTAAAACAGTACATATGTACTAAATAGACACCGATTTACCCTAAAATTCAGGTTTAAAATAAAAATCTAGTCAATTCAATGGTACTCACTTTTCTTTGAATGATGTTAGACATCCGTGGGCCAAAATTTGAAGTCCCACTTGAGGTCATAACTTTGCCATCCCAGCTTTCTATAGAGTGCTCACTGGCATCTTCTGCAGAGGCAGAGATGTAATTCAATCTGCTAGATTTTGGTGAAGCATGCAGCTTCAGTGCATCCATATTCCTTCTGGAAGGTGGTGTACGCTTATTCCTCAACAATGAATCACTTTTATCGTGCTTGAAAGGATGGAACTCTACAGATGATGTGGGTTCTGGGTCAATCCTCAAGTGAATTTCATGTTTACGATCCGGTTGGAATGGCAAGTGAGATGAGTCATTTCGGTGGACCGAAGGTTTCTCATTGCTAGGCCAGTCTTCTGCCCTTAAAGAGTGGTGTGGCCGAAGCCGAATACTACGTTTTCGTTTTACCTTAGGTTGCAAAACCTGTTCATCTTCAATTTCATCATCATGATCATGGTTCCAGCTTCCAGACTGCTGGTGACGCATGGGAGAATCTCCAGGCACAGAAATTTCCCCTTCCTCTGGTTCATCTGGCTGGAAAACATGCAAAATAAATAATTGAACGTATAGCACAGACCAGTAGCAGAAAGCAGAGACATTTTCCAAAGAATACTCATACCATCCTTTTTGAAATGGAACCGGGTCTAGCATCTAACGCTGAGAGAGACCCGAATTTCTGTGAAGATGGGAGAGACACCATCTGCGTCAATCTTCGACTATTTGAGGATGATCCTGAGGAACCAGCTTCTTCAAGTACATGGTCATTTCGCGTGCTTTCTGGAGCTTGAGGGTGCTTGTATTCAGTATCGCAAACTGGGCCATCATCTTCTAGTTGATCCTTATTCATTGGAGCTGCCCAATCAGTCGCTACAGCATCACTAGTTTCTTCATACTCAAACTCTATGATTTCTCCTCCTCCATGCACAGAATTCCCATTCCTTTCTTCAAAACTTGCTTCAGAGAATTCCCCGTTTTCATCATCCAACTCAGCATAACTCAGGAGCTTTCTCCCCTTAGGCCGACGACCCTTTTTTCCCCCCCGAGTCCTTGGAGATTGATCAGAAGGATTGTCAGCAGATTCAATGCCAACATTACCTCTGAATAAACTATTCTTGGATGTCTTTCTTGACAAATTAGCAATAGTAGCATTTACCTCACTGGAACTGGCTCGAAGCCAATCAGGAACCTCGTCGTACCTCATCATATCGTCATTCCAATCTAGTTCTTCATCCATTTGGTCAAAAAGTTCAACCTCTTCCTCACTCCTAGCAATCATACGATTCACCTCTTGCAATGAAGGAACGTCGTGGACATTGTCTTGATACCTCTCCTCGTCATGCAATAATGTCTCTAAAGTCAAACGCCTCTCTTCATGGGTTGTCCTCTGATCAAAACGCCCAGCATTGATGACCTCATCTGCCATGTCAATCTTATACTGTTGAATATTGTTCCGTATTAGGCTCTCAATAGACCCCATATACGTATCTTTTCCTGCAAGGTCATCCTCCATATCAACAGCACCTGTGCTTCTGAAATCATCCTCTCTCTGTTGACTGGAGATTTTGTCCACAACTGCTTCCATATAGATGACCTTAACTTCTCTAGTCTGTCCAATACGGTGGGCCCTAGCAACTGCCTGCTCTTCATTTTTAGGGTTCGAATCAGGATCATAAATGATAACAGTATCAGCAGACTGAAGATTAAGGCCCCTTCCAGCAGCACGAATGCTGAGCAAGAATATAAAGCAATCAGAATTAGGGCTGTTGAAGTCCACTATAGCTGATTCACGGTCTTCTAAGCTAGTTGTTCCATCAATTCTTCTACAGACAAGTCTCCGCCATTGCAAGTATTCCTCCAAAATATCAAGGAGTCTTGTCATGGTACTGAAAAGCAATACTCGATGGCCCGTTCTCTGAAGTTTTATAAGGATTCTATCAAGGATCCACAATTTTCCACAAGATCTTATAAGAAAATTCTTGGAGAGATCATCAAAATATGGGTAATTAAGCAAAGGATGATTGCATGTTTTCCGGAGCTCCATACACCTATTATTTAGAGGTCTATAAATCTTAGCCTGATAAACTGGATTCTTTTCAAGCCTTCTCTTCTCATCCTCAGGGTCAACTCGAAGAGTCCCTGTTGATTTGATCCAATCATAAATGGAACTCTGAATAGCTGACATTCTACATTTTAGAACAATGGAAACCTAAAACAAAAAATTGGCATTAGATATCAATCATGTGAGTGGACTGTACCAATGACAACTAAAGGGACAAACCTTGGGAGGAAGTGAGCCTTCCACATCTTCAACGCGGCGCCTGAGCATGAAAGGCTCCAGAATTTGATGCAGTCGGTGGATAATGACAACTTTCTTCTCAGTTTCAAGCCAGTCATCGTCGGAATAATGAGTACCCTCCTTTTGAAAGGGCTGTGAGAACCAATCATGAAATGCTTTTTGGTTATCAAAAACTTCAGGAAGAAGTAGATTTAGAAGGGCCCCTAGTTCTTTCAAATTATTCTGCAAACAAAAGTTTATTCAGTTTTCCAGTAAGCTCAAGTAATAAGCAAAATGTGAGCACAAAGAAGATCCAACCAAAAGCTCCCCAATTTCTTTTAGGACAAGTCTGTTCATGAATGAACAAAAATTGGTATAATTAATTGGTTCTTGCTGGATTTTACCTGAGAGAGCATAAAATGAAAAATGGGCATAAATTAAGCTATGCAGTTGGGGAAAAAAAACAGCCCATTCAGCAAATCCACCATTGAATGATAAAATTAATTTTACATTCAATTATATGTAAACAATCTTTCTATTCCTGACAAGAACCCTAGACATCTTACTTAATCCATCAAGAACAAAAATTCTTGTCTGGAAGGAAAGGGGGAGAAACTGCAGTTGTAGCAGCATACTTCTACAATAATAACATCCTAAGATAACTAAAAGAACATGCCCAAGATTAGCAACAGCCACAACTAAATATTAAACAAGAGGGATTAGCACATAGAGAAACCAAGAAATTATTTTCTAGAAAGGACATAGAAAGAAATAGTGTGAAAACAAATCACATCGGCAGCCTGTGGTAGCAAATAACAATCTAGGGTACAGACCTCAGCTCTGAAACTCCATATACCAGCATGTGAGCGAAAAATAAATTAACTGAATACTGGCTAGATCTTTTGAGAGTTCTTTCAGCTCGGGTTCATTCTAGCGGGCATTAAAGGGGATCTAATATATTACTAACAAAGAGAATTAGAGTAACTTACTACACGTTAATTGCAAATGCATAGTTACTGAGATTGCATGTGAATTAATTAGGATAATATCCTTGTTTTGCTGAAGGGAATTAGAATATAGCCAAGATTGGAAACTTGATAAGCCTTTTCGACACTTTGAAAGAAAAAAACTGCAGACAAGTCATGCACTCAATACACCTCATATATGAGGTAGCTTCCATAGACAGACCTGCAAAGGTGTCCCTGTGAGAAGCAGGCGCCTTTGGCAGCGGTATCTGTCAAGATCACATGCTAGGACTGATTCCCTGTCCTTCATTCTTTGTGCTTCATCAACTATGATATACTTCCAATCAACTTTCGAAAGCTTTGAACGATCATACATAGTTACTTACTACACGTTAATTGCAAATGCATAGTTACTGAGATTGCATGTGAATTAATTAGGATAATATCCTTGTTTTGCTGAAGGGAATTAGAATATAGCCAAGATTGGAAACTTGATAAGCCTTTTCGACACTTTGAAAGAAAAAAACTGCAGACAAGTCATGCACTCAATACACCTCATATATGAGGTAGCTTCCATAGACAGACCTGCAAAGGTGTCCCTGTGAGAAGCAGGCGCCTTTGGCAGCGGTATCTGTCAAGATCACATGCTAGGACTGATTCCCTGTCCTTCATTCTTTGTGCTTCATCAACTATGATATACTTCCAATCAACTTTCGAAAGCTTTGAACGATCATACATGATGAACTCATAAGTTGTCACAAGGACATTAAACTTCAAAGCACAAACCTCCTGACAACAAGGTTTCAAAAATAAAAATAAAAATGGAACCTCAGAAATAAATCAACTATTTAAGCATATGCCAAATAAGGAAGCTCGCAAAATCTTACTTGAGAAAATATTTTTAATCTCTGATCCTTTTGACCAACATAAAAGATGCATGATACGGACGGTAGCCAATCAAGGAACTCACTCTGATAAGGTGGAATAAATCATATAACTTATTAAATGAATGGGGAAGTTACATTAATAACTAGTTTTGGGGTTTTTGAAACAATTTACCTTCCAGTTTACCAATACAGCATTTGGAACGATGATAAGATGCGGGCCGTAGTTCCCTTTAAACTCCATCAAATAAGCTATCAATGCCACTACCTGAAAAAGCAAGTAGATTATAATAAGCTGTACAAGGAAACCTAAGAATGCCGTCTAGTTTAATAATTCTTGCTTGCTGCAACACATGTAATGATAGACCCGGAGAAATCAATGTGCTGAATTGCTCAGACTGAAACCAAGTAACAGCCCGGAGATGAACAATGCATAGATTCCCATATGTAAACTGCTAATAAATTTTCAATTTTGACCTTATTAATATTCTCTCCATAAGGAAGATTTTAGCCTGCAAGCAGTTTAATCATTAACTAAAAACTGCAATTTTACCTGTACAGTTTTACCTAGACCCATCTCATCTGCCAAAATGCCATTTAACTTGTTGTTATATAGTGAAAGCATCCACTGTAGCCCAACCTGTAGAAAAAACCTATTAATTTTAAAAAAACAAAATTTGATATTTTTTTTTAAGCTAGAAACGGAAATAATCATAAAGATTGCAACCTACAAGCTGATAGTCCCGTAAGGTTCCAGCATGCAACATTGAAGGCTGCCTTTTGACCCTTTCAGTCACCAGGTACGCAAGATTATAATACCTGGTGAGAACCAAAAGGGAAAATGAAAGCAACACGAACCAAGAAATTTTAATATACATTTTCCTGTTTAATAGTTTCTTTAATTTTTTCTTTTTTTCCTTTTTCGATAAACAGGTAAAACTTTCTTAAGAGAGAGAAAATACAACACAGGAGGATGAGATACCTCTTAACGCAGAGAACAAACATTATAGAGAGAAATAAAAAGTCAAAAATGGAAAGACATACAAGAGAAAAGCTTTCCAATCTCTGTGAATATCCCCTGAACTTTACCCCTTGAGAAGCGTTTTATACTTCTTCCAGTTTACCAAAATTTCAATAGCTCTCTGAATAAAAGCACCAACAGGCTTTGGAGCTACTCAAGCCTCCTCATAGACACCAAAAACCATCCAAAAAGGGGGGTATAGTTTATGGGTGGTCATTAAACTTTAGTGTTTGTTTCGAATTGGTCACTGCACTATAATTTGGTGCAAATTAGTTCCTGAACTTTCATAATCATTTCAATTCCATCACTATCATTCACACTGTTAATTAAGGTGTCATGCTGACATTGCTTCATTTCATCTCTTTTCTATCCCAATGCCAGAATTAATCTTTCTATTCTCTGCTTGAGTAAAATCCCCATATCTCAAAACCCACTCTCCTCAAACAGCCATGCCAGCATCCTCTGCTCCATTCTCAAACCCCAAACATGAAGAAAAAATATAGGAGAAAATTGAAAAAGAAATTTCCAGGGTTAGCATGAGTAAGGTAGAACAAACCCTCAATGCCCACCCACTTGGTTGGAGACCACAAGGCTTTTGACCATGGGGAAAATGTCACAACCACTTCAATGCAGGAGAAATGTCCATACACGCCAAGTTTCCAAGCCCTGCAAACCCCTTATCCTTCTCGGTTTATAACTAGTATCCCAAGAAACCAAATGATCACACTTATAATCCCATGAAACGGGCAGAAAAAGGATCTCATCACCCTTTTAAAATATAAGTTACACTCTCAGGGATCCTACAAGGTAAGATAGTAAAGAGGGACCCTAGACAGACAAGCTTGGATAAAAGTAACCTAACCCCTGAGGAGAAAAAGGCACCCTTCCAACAGCCAGGCACTTGACCACCTTAAAGATAAGAGGGTCCCAAAAACTAATGGTCAGATTTCCCCTAAAGGAACCCTTAAATAGATCATGGGTCACTGTTGGATTCTACATCCAGCAGCCAAATCAAACTCAATAAGCAAACTATTTATGCTGATATCAGCTAAGGTTTTTTCAACATTTGTAGAAGATAGCGTAAGCTAATCAGCAAGCTGCAAGTGAGAAACTGTTACCCTTTCCGACCCTAACTCGATGCCACAGATCACACCCCTCTCCACCACTTTTAAATGAGACAACAAAAGACATCAAAAACCAAGTTGAAGAAAAAAATGTGAAAGAGGCCCTCCCAGAAAGGACCTACCCAGGAATCCGTTAATTATTTCTGAGAAAACTTCATAGAAAAGACATACCTTAATCCAATTCTCCATCTATCCCAAAAAATTTAAGATTCAAAACCTGATCCAAGAAATTCAAACTGACCCTGTCATAGAGTTTTTTCGAAGTCCTCCAGCAAACCACACATTTATTCTCTCAATCTCCTGGTCAGCAACCATTATCATATTTGATCTTGTGCAAAGGGAAAACTGCTAATAATACCAGAAACTATATTATCAAAATTCCAATTCAACATTTTTAATAAACTCCAAGTGACAAAAGAATATGAAGAGCCAGTTAAAGCAAAGATGATCTCACTTGTTAACAGATAAACTTTCCTTAGGTGCATTCATTTCAGAAAACCGATTTCTTATCCATACTTCTTCTCCAGCACAAGCTGCTGCTGCCCTTATTTCTTCTTCAGACAGACCCTTCAGCCAACAAATAGAAAGAACAAGTAAACTCAGGCTACCAAGACCAAAGATTTCCAATACCATGATCAACAGAAAAATATCAAGGTCCACATCAATACATGCCTGTGCTTGCGCAGCAGCTGCAGCAGCATTTGCTGCCTCCTCCACCTCCTGTTGACTCTTAGAAGCCGTTATTTTACCCCCAAGCTTATGAAGATATTCTTCTGTCTGAGACAAAAACGACGACAAAACTGCATATCTCTCTCCAGCATCACCTGGTATGCTAGTTTGTTGCTCCATCACCATTTCCCTGTACCTTTGAACATCATTATTTTTCAATGCCTCCATCCTTCCTCTGCGATCATCATCTTTTCTCTTTGAAAACTCCCTCAACATTCTCTCGTGATATCTAGCAACTCCTCTGTTGTGGGCAGTCCGCGTGTCACGAATGGCCCAGTAAGACTCTAGAAGCTTTTTACGCCACTGAAAAATAGATTTAAGTTGTTTATCTCTTGTAGCTTTCTGAGTGACCTGTACCCGCCTTGCAAGCTCCATCCACTGCCGTTCACACAGCCGAAGAAATTTCCGATATGGCCTGTCAGGCATTGCCATTATCTCCTGTTGTTGTTGATCAATTTGATCTCTCAAACGCGCCCGAAGATCTAAAAGTCGCATTTTCTTTTCTTCAATTTGCAGTCGCAATATAGTATCTGGCCTAATCCGTTTCCTCTCTAAATTTACGGCTAGTAAGCCACCAATCTTATTTATGTTGTCTGTTCTCTTCTTGTGAAGCAGATCCACACCTTCTTCAAAAAGAAGATCCTTCACATCATATGCCAAAGTTAAATTATTAGTGCTGCTAATTGTCACTGATGACTCAAAGGAGTCATGTTTCCTCGTAAAAAGGGGGAAATCAAAAAGTGGTCCGTGATACTTTTTAGTAGGGCCAGCATCTTTTGCCTCGGCCAAGTTACTGGCTTGTACAGGTTTCTTGACTTGATCCACTGATACTGTATCTTGGGGTGAAACAGCCTTGCCCTTGTCTAAATCACTTCTAACATAAGTTATCGGAATGCCACCTTCGGCTTCCATCTCAGATGTAACAACAAATGCTGGACCTAGTTGCTCTTCCTTTCCAGTAGAGACCACTGATACAGGTTCCTTCATCCTTGCACATGTATTCTGCATACAGATAGTTGATGCAGTTGCTTTCACATCCCCAGCAAAGGAATCCTCCTTTTCATCTAGATCCTTCTGTAGGCATACTGATGGCACAGCCTGTGTGTCCTCCTCAATGGCATCGGAATGCCTTGCATGGCCTTCTACATTCTTCCCAACAGATCTACCCCAGTTAATTGTGCCTGTAGAAGCATGTGCCCGCTGCAGCTGTAATTCAAGAGGTGATGGAGCAATAGCTCGCAAAAGCTCCTGCGGGAGAGTAGCATCCCCTTTCTGTCAAGAAGTCAAAAGACAGACTGATTCTTACTATCCCAATTGACCAGCGCTAATAAAATACATAAAATTTTACTAAGAATTAGTAGAACGGTATGGCCAAAAACACATTTCAAAATAGACCGACCAACCTTCAGGCGCCGGAATGCTAAAATTTGTGCTTTAAGAACATGATGTTGTTGTTTGGTGAATCCAAGACGCTGCTGTGGCATCTGATTTGTGGCTTCAGCCTGAGATGACGACTGGTTTCCTGAACTCCCATAATTAGGTGGACCTGCCGATAGAGAGGATGACTGGTTTGACTTCTTGAGGTACTGTGCTTCTGGGGCACCCATTGTGCTTTTCACAAGCAAAGATTGATCTACACCCTGGACGATGTTCAATGCTGGCTGCGGAGGATGCATGGGAGGCATTCCATTTCCAGTCACAAAAGGCGGTCTTTGAGCCAACTGGTTCTCATGGCCGTGAGCAGGAAACTGATGCATAGAAGTATCGGTAGTGTTGTTAACTACGGTTGAATTTGAAGTCAATCCAAATATGGATGGTGGAACAATCTGCCTAGCTTTTCCAGAGCCAGACTGCACAGACATATCACTCGATGAATTGCCATGGGGAGAATCCACACTTGCGACGGGGGGTGAGGCAACTTGCTCCCCAGATACTGGATCAGCTGATTGCCGTCAATTCACATTGTTATCATTTGAATTTTTCTGCGTCAACACCCCAGATTGTGTGAATGGAAATAGCTGTGCCGTCAGATAAGCATTTGCAGGTGACGAAAGGTCAATATTGCGCTCAAGCGCCCAGGACTGCAATGCTTGCAACTGAGCTGCCACTGCCAGCTGATTGCTTGGCATGTTTTGGATGTTTAGATGTGTCTGTGGTGCTTGCATAGGCTTTGAAATACTTGAAGGCATCAATTGCCCAATTGTTGTCTGCTGTCTGCAAAGCTTTGCCTCATTTCTCTCATCCGAAGCCAGCTGCTGTCCTTTCTCCATCAGCTTTTCACTGGGAGTAAGCTGTTCACTTGGTTTTTCGGAAGACAAAGCCCGGTTAGCTGCCTTCCCAGATGGAGCGGTACCTAACGCAAAATTAGTTTGCTGTTGCGCTTGCATCCCCACAGTCAACTTCTGATGGGCAACTTGGTAAGCATTTTGCAAGTAGGCTTGATGAACAGGATTAAACGCTTGCTGCTCAGTGGACTGACTCCTATTCTGGCCTTCATCTCGAATGTGATAGGAACCAGGTTGCTGAGCCAAATCAATGGATATTCTGGATTGTTGAGGCATTAGAATGGAACCAGAGGATGAAGCAAAATTATTCCCTCCCATGAGTCTGGGGACACCAACACTCTGACATGCTGCTAAGAGGGCTTCATTTCCTTCAGGTCTCCTAAGCAGTCGTTGTTGTAATGGCTGCATGAACAATACCTAACGTTGAGACCATAACCTCAGTCGCATAAATTGATAGTTCCATTAAAAGGGAAAAAAAAAAAAAAAACTCCACACACTAATCAGCCAACACCAGATGTCACTGGAATTTTGCCAAAAAATAATCTAAAATTGATTTTTATGCAGTACAATAACTCACATCAGTAATGCCAGAAGCCCAAAAGATAATATCATGCAGAAATAGCATAGAATTTATAAGGTAAAATTATCAAACTAATTACGCCCTCAGCTAAACTAATATCACAGCCTGAAAACAATATCATTAGTAGATCATGAGTTAGCATGGTAACTTCTATAATTCTCGGTTCTTGAACATGTTTGGAAAGATTAGGCAGCAGTTGAAAGAGCTACCCGAAAGCTTGACAAACAAACAATCAATTTTTTTAATCTGCTTTTTTTCTTTTTTTTTTTTTTTTTTAGTTTTGTTGCTTCTCTTAATAGGATGTCTTATCCTTGCCTTTGTACTCTCTCCTTTATCTAATATATTTCTTTGTTATCCCCCAAAAAAAAAAAAAAAAAAAAAAACCACTCTCTTTGCCCCTCATTCTTCGAGAATCAGAAAGATCCTTTTGAAGTCTGAATTTATTCATTTGGAATCTGGGTTCTTCTACTTCAATTTTATTTACTTATTACTTATTTATTACCTTGCTGCCCTTTCATGCCCACTTACTTTTATTGCTATCATGATCATTCTTATATTTACAATAAAATCTAAGCAAGAACGTGCCAAGGTTGAAAATGGAACCAATTTGGAGACAGTACCAAGTCTTCTGAGAAAATTTCAACTCAACAGGAAAAAAATTAAGGAAATATAGGGGCAAAGAAAAACATTAGATCATTTCATAGACATTTGGGTTCTATTGTAAAAAAACTTTGAAAACAAAAACAGACTGCTCTCCCTCTTTACAAGCTCGCAAATAGTTATGCTGAATAAATCACAAAGCTGATTTGCACTTATAAAGATTCTCCAAGTACATAGCACAGCACTACTTTAACCATGGTTCATCCTTCATAAGATCAACCCTATCTAAACTACCATTACTCATAAAACCCAAAAAGGTGTTAATTCATTTCATCGCCATAAAGAATCCAATTCAAGACATACATTCAAAGAAGGATAGGTACAGTTAAAAAAAAAAACAATAGAAACTGACACCAAAAGAAATGATGGTGCCTAGATCCTTATAAAGCAAGTGGAAAAGCATTATATTTACCTGAAACTCCATGAAAATTAAATATTGATCTACTTGAGCTATCAGGCAGCCAAGAATTTAATGTCAACATCATTTCAGTTTTTCTCCTAAACTAAGACATGCCTAGTTCAGCTTCTCGCTAAGCCAAAGAAAATAAACCGATACAAGTTTAATTAGCATTTCAAAAGCTTATTTACTTATTTGTAACAGGTGAAAAAAAAACAGCTTGAAATTCTAAAGTCAGAATAGCACTTTCAAAATGCTATAAATTCACACCCAAGTAAGAACCTAAAAAATGCACTACAATATTTACAGCAGAATGCGGCCATAAATATCATTAATTATCCCCACGTTCCAAACCCACATAATTCAATGAAAATAAGACAGCCCACCCGAACATAAATAAAAATAAACCCGAATCCAAATCCAAGAACACTAACCTCTCTCGACGCTAACTGCTGGTTCTGGTGCTGTTGCTGATGCATCGTATCAAACCCTAAGTGCGGCGTTGACACAACAGATGACGAAGTCGACAGCAATGCTGCCGAGCCCGGAGTCCATCCATAGCCTCCGCTAATGGCCGCTACGTGGCCCTGCTGCGCTCCACCACCCCCAGATTGCATGAACGAGAAGAAAAGAGCAGAACACCAAAAGGGGGGGGGGGGGGGGAGAAAAGCAAAGAAACAGGCAAATTCAAATCCGAATCACTCAATTCGATCAAACCCACGAAACAATTTTTAAAATTTCAAAAAGGAGAGCCCTTTTGGTCCACGATGCCAACGTTCAAAAGTCCCTCCACTGCCCCATCATCCTCCACTTTCTCTCTCCGGAGTTCTCCAAGTTTCTCTCCCTAAACCTGATGTTTTAGCTGCGAAAACGAAGTGGGCTCTTTGCGGGGTTTAAAGGGTTTCCCCCAATGACGGGATGGTGTGCGGGGGAAGGTCCGAAGATGCTGGGACCGGGCGCGATTTGGTTTTTTGGGCTCCACTCTCTGTCAAACCCTAATGCATTTCTTTTTCTTTTTCCCCCGTTTGTCGTTGGACTTTTCTCATCCACCCATGAATAAAACAAAGAGGTCAAAACTCTGAATGGCATTTTTCATAACTAGTTCTTGTTACAGTTAATTGGGTTTTCTTCGTGAAGTTGCGAAAAGTACTTGTCCATTTTTGTACCCTCATCTACGAAAACACTAGGGAACGCGCCCAAACTGATCAAATTACTGAGATGTGTATTAAGCTATGCACCTTATTCCAACGGTTGAAAAATAAAAAACCCATATTTTTAGAACATAGCCTCCAAATAGGCCTAATCAGATATTCTCATTCTATTATAGTCACCCAAAATACAAGTTCTTTTAAAAAAAAAAAAAGACACTAAATACAAATTATCTCAAGTGAAACACTGATAGTTTGCATGTCTGAGAAGCTCCACACGAGCATCAGTCAACTGAAACTGGCTGCATATTTTCAGCCTCCTTCCTCAGCTCTTGAAACAGCACAGATGACAGGTAACGCTCTCCGAAACTCGGGTGAACCGTCTGAAATTTGAACCAACAATATTCAGATAATATGTAGATTATAATCATAGTAAACCTGCATCTTTACCTATAAAAAGATAATCATGAAAATTGTCCAGCTGGAGAATAGATTAGTAATTTTTACCACAATAAGCTTCCCTTTGTTCTCTGGCCTCCTAGCAAGTCTGAGGGCTGCAACTGTGTTTGCCCCAGACGATATCCCCACCTGCAAAATTCAACATGGCGGACTTGGGATTCAGAGTTTTTGGTAAAAGACGTACATTTTCTCCATGAAATTTGAGAATTCGAGAGTCAAGAATGGTAGACGCAGTGAAAGAAAGCTGTAGTTTACCATGAGTCCCTCTTTCAGTGCCAACTCCCTAGCCATGTTTACCGCATCCTCACTGGTAACCTACCACGAGTTTTACAGAATCAGCTACGAATAGAATGAGAATGATGTGGTAAAAATTACAGAACCATAACCGATTGTTGCTTTTCGGTACATTCACATACCTCCAGAACTTCTTCCATCACATCCATGTCCAAAATGTCTGGTTTAAATCCGACGCCATTTCCAGTAATAAGATGGGGACCTGTTTTGATTAAAACATTAATAAACATAATTTGTTCAATTGCCTGTTATTACCAATGGGCTAGAATATGATGATTTTACCTGGTTTACCGCCATTGAGGACATTGCTTTCTGCGGGTTCGAGCCCATAAATCTATCAAATAAAGAATGGAAAACACACCTTTTTATATGATTTTTTTAGTTTTTTTGAAGAAAAAGTTAGCAGTGTTCTAAAAAGTGCATTCGACCTCTGCCTAGGCGGATTTTTTTTTGTTATTTTGTTTAAAGTATTAATACTTGGGCTTAACTTTGACGTAGCGGCTACACCTTATTTAGGTGTAGCACACACACAAAAGAAGTTTTAAAAAAAATCTTCAAAACAACGTCATTTTGAGTCTTGTTTTTTTTTTTTTTAAGCATCATAAGGCAGTAGCTCCATCTAACTTATGTACAACCGCTGCATATTAATTTTTCCCATTAATACTTATATACAACTATTTATATAACTTCATCAAATATTATTGAAGTAACACAACTAAATATGACAAATTGCATAAATAATATCCTTTCATAATTTACAAAACTTTTTTTTTTTGGTAAATCAGTTTACATAACCTTATCTTTACCAATTTCTCAGAATCTCTAATTTCATAGACATCACCTTATCTTCATTCGAGTCTTCAAAAGTTATATCCTCCTCTACTTCATCTAAATCATTATATCATTATTTTTTTTTTCCAAGTGGCACGTGACAAGGGGGAAAAAAAAAAAGTCTCCCCCAATTTTTCTTTTAAAAAACATTTAAAAAATAAAAACGCCAAGCTGCCTTGGCGCCTTGGACCATTAACTGCCTAAGAGGCTGTTTTCCTCCTAGTTGGGGCTGCCCATGCTTAGGCGCTTGCCTAGCCCACTTTTTAGAACACTGAAGGTTAGTAATAGAACAGCTAATCAAAATCATTACCTTGACATCGGGATTTTGGGATTTGAGGTACTGTCCGACTCCCGAGACTGTTCCTCCACTTCCTATCCCCATTACAAAGATATCAACTTTCCCACAAGTATCTTGCCATATCTCTGGACCCGTCGTCTCAAAGTGCACCTATTGACAATTTTAAGTCGGTTAAATTTACAAAATTAAAGATCAAAAACAGCAACAATGTAAATCTGATTAAACAATGTGAAAAATTTTAAACAAAGCACGAACCTGGGTGTTGGCAGGATTTGAAAATTGTTGTAGCATGAAAGCATTTGGAGTGGATTCCAAAAGGTCATAAGCCTTTTTTACTGTTCCCCCCATTCCCTTAGTTGGGTCAGTGAGGATCAAATCAGCTCCAAAAGCTCTCATTGTCACTCTCCTCTCCAAGCTTGTGTAGGACGGCATGGTCAGAACCATCTTGTATCCTTTCATTGCAGCCATAAATGCCAGACTGATTCCCATATTTCCCGATGTGGGTTCAATGAGCACTGTCTAGAGGAAGAACAATGAAGAAGTATAAAAATAAATAAATAAAACAATTGAAGAGAGGAATAGAACAGTTCAGCCACTATGGGAGATTAAAATTTTATTTAGCTAACCTTCCCCGGACTAATTAGCTGTTTCTTTTCTGCATCATTGATCATCGCAATTGCCGGTCTGGCAAGACAAAACGAGTGATGAATATCATGAAAGCATTGTATTGCATTCTATGCTATGCCTTGGCAAAATGCTTTGTTCGCAGAATGGAATAGTGGGAATGCAATGACCATTCGATAAAAACAAAATATAGAAGGACTAGTTGTTTCCATGGACATAGATAAGTAATAGATGTTCCCAAGTTCATGAGTAAAATAAGTATTCTTGATTGGACTGAGATAAGACGTGGATACGAATAGTTATTATGAGCTCTGAATTGAACCAAATAAGACTAGCTATTCTGCAAGGACCCATGAAGTTCATGAACCAAACAGGACGTGAAAGGAATGACGTGAGAATCAAATAGAAGGTGAATGAATTAGATATTTCATTGAAATAGAATAGGTAAGAAATATAAATTCCCAAAGCTTAATAGGAATAGCTATTTCAAGTTCTAAAATGAACTACACAAGGTAATAGGTATTCTTTAGTAAGGGACTGGGACTGGAATAGCTAGTAGGTTTGCACAATAAAACACTCGAGCAGCATGAAAACAATATGGTGCTCTTTCTGTGGGGTGAAAGTATTGAAATACCTGTCTTTGATGCTAGAAGTAGGCTGCATCATCTCCTGCTTCACAGCTATATAAGCCCCACAGCCTTCAGTTACCTTGTTTAGATACACAAGGGGGGTCTTCCCTATGAGCTGAAAATGGGATAAATATAGAACATAAATAAACAGTTTTTTTTTTACTACAGAATTCATCAATCAAGACTGTTCACATTTCCATACTTCTATTTTTGTTCCATAATTAGATTTGAGGGAAGTAAAAAAATATATAAACTAATAAATAAATAATAAGATAGCAATTTCTATACATGATGTTTGCTTCCTTTTTTTCCCAAAAGGGCCAATAAGACCACAATCATGAGAGCAACTGAAGATATTCGGTTCAAAATTTTAATACTACAGGCTCTCTAATTCTTTGCTTGTTAAGAACAAATTTTTTACATAATCAACACAAAAATGACCAAAAAAGACACAAAAATCGTAATATCGTACAGAAAATAAGAACTTGAAGAAACTAAATGGTCCAAAAAATGCTAAAATACAACATAATTAGCTCGAGACGCCACAACTTACAGCTCAAGCCACAAGAGCCTAACAATCTTTCTTGTTTCACGGACAAGAAAAGTTAATCCAGATGGGCCTTGATAATAAATGACTAAAAGCTAACATAAACTGGGAATACATGAAAACGAAATAAAAAAATCCCATCAATCTAACAAAAACTTACATCTGCAGGATGCTCTTGAATAACAGAAACTTCTGAGATTATACCTAGGGAAGACACAGAGAGAGAGAGAGAGAGAGAGGGGGGGAGAGAGAGATTTTACTTGGGATACTTCCTTCTTGATGTGGGTTGCCGGGAAATCCTTGGGCAGATCCCTGATCCTTTGAGAAAGAGAAGAAGAATCAAGAATGGGTTGGGTGGACAAAAACCTTGTTCTTAGCAGATAGTTGAAGGCCATGGCGGATCCTCTATTCGCGAAGCTTGCCATTTTGGGAGGAATACGAGATTTGAATCGCTCACAGCACTGGTAACTCTACACTTATAAGCCCCTGAGATCAACTTAATCTGCAATTTTACTTCATTTTCACCACTGTTTGTTGCAGTATTTAATTGAAGAAAATCTTGACTTTGATTCTGATGGAGAACATTACAAAAAGACAAGCGGCTCGGGCCCCCCGCAAAGGACGGATGATGGTCCAGCATCGGACGATTGAATTGGGCCTCCTCCATGCATTCCCAGCCAGTGAATGCACTGATTCTAGAAAGCGACAGCTTTTATTTTTCTAAGGCAGGTTGTCCCAAAAAATGTCGTCCACCAATAATTTATTTTCGCCCATTATGATTAGCATATTGTACTTTATAAATTATTTTTAAAATTTAATATAGTGTAAGAGAAATTATGTTTGACCGGGAGGTCAAAAAAGTGATGATACATTATCCCACAAGCCACCCATGTGAATCCTGAGGGCGGCTTGGCAGTCCTTCCTAAATCCGGCTTTTTCCATGAACAAGGGTGTTTTTTGTTTTTCCCTTTTTGTTGTGAGTAGGAGAATTTAAAGATGGACGCTGCGGCCGCAGGGGTAATTTAAAACATGTATTGTATTTAATTACATGCTTTATGTGTAATTATTGTTCGGTTGTTGTAAATCATCATAGAAAATTATTGCGATAAAATTGGGTACAAAAATATTGTGATAATATGTTATTTGTTATTTTTGGGCTGAGATATTGGGTTATACTAAGTTCTTTATTTTATGTCTCTATTCAGACCACGAAGCAATAGCATTTAATAAGTTCATTAAAGCATTTATTGTATTTAATTACATGTTTCGTGTGCAATTATTATTCGGTTGTGGTGAACCACCATAGAAAATTATTGCGATAAAATTGGGTACAAAAATATTACGATAAATATGCTATTTGTTATTTTTGGGCTGAGACATTGAGTTATAATAAGTTTTTTATTTTAAGTCCCTGTTCAGACCATGAAGCAATAGTATTTAATAAGTTCTTTAAAGCATTTATTGTATTTAATTACATGTTTCGTGTGCAATTATTATTCGGTTGTGGTGAACCACCATAGAAAATTATTGCGATAAAATTGGGTACAAAAATATTGCGATAATATGCTATTTGTTATTTTTGGGCTGAAACATTGGGTTATAATAAGTTCTTTATTTTATGTCCCTGTTTAGAGCATGAAGCAATAGTATTTAATAAGTTCTTTAAAGCATTTATTGTATTTAATTACATGTTTCATGTGCAATTATTATTCGGTTGTGGTGAACCACCATAGAAAATTATTGCGATAAAATTGGGTACAAAAATATTGCGATAATATGTTATTTGTTATTTTTGGGGTAAGACATTGGGTTATAATAAGTTCTTTATTTTATGTCCCCGTTCAGACCATAAAGCAATGGTCTCAATAATTTGTTATTTATGTCTGGGTCGGATGAAATATGTAAAATTAGGGTCAATAATTAGGTTGTTATTATTGATTGCTTAGAGCACTTAAAAATAGGTGAATTATTTGAACTTTTGAATTGATGTTTACTTTGTTCAGTTTTCTCTAGTTTATTTGTGTTAGTGCAATTTTATTGGACTGTTATTCAATAATAATTGTGAATTGTTGTGCATATTATTTAATAAACTGCTGGCACATCATAATGCTCCTGGCCCATTGGACCCCTCGATTCTTACATTATAGCCTATGCATCGATCAAAGGCTATTTAAGATGGAAGTATAGATCAACAATAAGAAGTTAGGCGAGGGGATCTGACATTCAAGTGAGTTGTGGTCCCTAGTTTTCACGTCATCGATATGTTGCGATAGTGTGGCTTCTATGGTGTGTATAGGTTGGGTGGCATCAAACTCAACCACAGGTTGATCACTGCATTGGTGGAGCGATGGCGCGAGGAGACACATACCTTTTATATGCCAATTGGAGAGGTAACAGTCACATTATAGGATGTTAAGATCTTACTTGGTCTCCCAGTAGATGGTCAGGCCATCACGATCAGCGGTGGTGGCCTTTCGACTAAAGACGAATGGGCTGATTAGTGTGAGCAGTTGTTGTGTGTGCATCCAACTCGTGCGGACATCCACGAAGGAGCGATGGTGAAAATATCTTGGTTAGTCGAGTGGTTCGGTGCCACCCTCCCAGATGATGCCACTGCTAAGCAAGTTGCTTCCCATACCTGAACGTACATCCTCATGCTTTTTGGTAGAGTTCTTTTCGGAGATACATCTAGATATCGGTAAAGCCTTCATTTATTGCCATTGTTAGCCAACCTGGATCATGTCCATACTTATAGTTGGGGTGGGGCATGCTTGGCAACCATATATCATTGGTTTTGTTGCTGCTCCCGACATACGGGGTACCAGATTGCAGGGCCCATGATACTACTACAGGTACTCGTATCTGTTTGATTCCAATTTTGTACAATATGTCATTATCTTACATCGTACGTAACACCCTTAATTTTGTGGATATGATAATTATAGCTGTGGGCATAGGAGCGTTTGGTCTGTGTGCAGCCTACGAGGAGACTGTATTCACCGAAGGTTCTCGAGAACATTTCACCAACTCCACTCAGTGCTAGGTATGTGTAACCGCCCAACATATACTCACTCAATGTGATGTGTCAAGTTCAACTAAATTAACTAATGTCTGCCTTTTCAATTATGCACAGCTGGGCTAGCCCCTTTTTACTCGAGATAACCTCCACGCACGTACTCATCGTATATCGCTTCCAGTTCGACATTATGGACGAAGATTATTTTTTGTGGCAGCCATACCAGAACACCCCGCTCCTAGATTATTGTTTTGCCGGATTTGAGATATAAGCCGCGGAGATTTTGTTGATATGACTTGACATTGTTGAGTGGCACCTCCCTTCCCGTGTTCTTCAATAGTTTAGTTTTCGGCAACCCATACTAACAGACGTTAATATGAGAAGATCATTGCATCACCTTAGTTTATGAGGATTAGGTCACTTCGATTGGTCGAGGAAGTGGGCTTCCTATATCGCACTTTGGGATCGCCGCGCGAGTTTATGTAGGACAGGGTCGCCCTACATGGCCCATGTGTTGCGACAATCCGTACTTCACATGGTACTGCACCGTCACTCGTCGGCTCATGCATAGTCCTTCATTTAATTTGGGCCACGACTTTCAGGGGAACATGTGCGCTTCCAAGATCATGGTAAATATATAATCAACCCAAATTCAGTTTCCTTCCATTGCGACATTTATCTACCAATTGATAATATTAAATTTGCTCCTCGCACGAAGTGGGGAACCATTTTAAGTGACTTTCACGAGCTATCGTTGGAGGAGCAGCCTTCCCCCCACATGAGCCGGGTATGGGACCAAATGCTTGGGGCAATTAGGGAGCTTGCATAGGAACCCCAACTTGCACAACATGAAAAGCCCACCCCCGCGGCGCGCCCCACATCGTCGCATCCCGAGACATCTCGACGGTCACAAAGGCGACGAGAGCAAACGTTGGCTCCTCCAATTATATCCGAGATCCGGCATTCGCATGGTAGCCACGGAGGAGCAGAGACATCCACCGCACACGAGTTTGAGGTCAGCCATGCTAGCAGTTTTGTAAGAGGGTATCTCACCTACCATGCGCCATTTACATCTCCTACACAATTCTTCGAGGAGTAGGTGACTCCACTCGTGTACATGACTCTTGACGACCCGTCTATGGCATGTCATGATGAGGCAAGATCGAGCTGTTATGTTGACCTATCTCCTGTGCATGCGCTGGCATTTTCTTCGGAGCTTGGTGATGAGTACATCGAATCCATGGATGTAAAGGAGATTGTGCCCATTGAGATGGTGATGCCCGACGAGGTTGGCACAAATGATATGTAACTGCCACGGAGCCAAATAAAGAACGGTGATGACATAGGTGTTTCACTGGGGGTTCGTTGCATTGATCGAGTAGAGGACCACTTATTTGAGGACATATAATTACGTAGTTGTATGATGTATGATCGCTTTAATGTATGATTACTTTGATGTATGATTACTTTAACAAATGACGAGTATTGTTTAAACGTAATTGCTGATGTTTTGATGTGCTTCCTATTCCACCGCACACGAATCCCACAGTGATGTCTATAATTTGAAATTATATGAGGTGAGGTAATGCAGAGATCTGGGATTTTAAAAACAATACGGAGCCGTTATAGGTTTTTAGAAAACCTTAATCACATACGTAATAGCTACTCCCAAATTGTATAAAACACGTTAATCACATTATGACTCCATAATAAGTCAATCCTCGAAACATATAAAGAAAACAATATGGACAACTACGACATGCACACGAAGTATGAGTTGAATGATACATCAAACAACTACGACAATGAAGTCCTAACCGATCGGACATGTACAACCATCATGAGTGCTCACATTACATCTGTTACAGTGAACGGTCCCAGGAATGCCATCCATCTCGTTCCTGATGCACCTAGATGTACATCTATCGTGCTTCGTTCTCTTCCATCGGTCGTCAGGTAAAAGCTTCTCACGAAAATGTCGCCACTCGTCAGGGTAACTGAAAATCCAGAAGGCTTCATCTAACAGTGGGCTGAACTTATGAGCCCAAGATTGCGAATAGGGTTCTAACGTAAAGTATGGAAGCACACATTGATCTGGGTTAATGAAGCGATGTCGACAAACGGCAATGACATGGGAGCAAGGGATTCCTGAGTCCCATTTCCCACAACTGCATTGATTCATCATTAGGCTAATGTGTTGTCTATTCCCTCCCCTACAAATGGATCCCCTCATATAGGTTGTGGTCTTCACCTCATAGATCCCTTGTTCATGGTCAAATATAGTAACCTCATGAGCACCCGACCTAGCTGACCTGTGCCGCAAAATATTCATCTCCCGACTTGTGAATGGACCGACATTGCCATTGGGTCCAACCCTCCCTTGGTCCCGAGAATCGGTGAAATATTTATTTAGCTTGTAGAATGTCCACTCCATGTAAGTAGTGATTGGCAATGAATGAGGAGTTTTCAACATCCCACTAAAACACTCCACCATATTCGTTCTCAACTCCCCAAGGCGACGGCCACCGTCGTAAAACCTCGTCCACTACTCCATAGGAATATCGTCCAAATACTTGTACGCGTCAGCGTTAATGTCCTTTATTTTGTCCTCGTACATTTTAAATTTCTTCTTTTGCAGCATGGAACCAGCAGCCCAACATAATTTTTTTAATAGCCCACTACCAAAATGTTTTGTAAAGTTGCTCTGTACATGCCGCAAACAAAAACGATGTTACCCATGGGGCGTAGACGATTCATTGCGTGGATCACTTATTACCGACATACTGGAGTTTGTACGATCACTGATTAGACAACAGCCAACTCGTTCCATGGAGACAACATGTCGACGGAGTAGTAGAAAGAACCAGACCTAATTATCGGTTGTCTCCTCACTCACAATTGCGAAGGCTAGGGGTAGGGGGTATATCTGTTTGTTGGCATCAATCCCCATTGCACAGAGGAGCTTACCTCTGTACTTTCCAACCAAGAAGGTCCCATCCACAGCCGCTACTGGCCGACAGTGCTTCTAGCCTTCGATCGATGCCTTGAATGCCCAGAAGACACTATGGAGAGTTGCAGTGCCAGGTGCTGCACTAGTGGGCCTTACTCAGATTAAGGCAACTGACCCAAGGTTATAGTGCATAACGGCGGAAATAAATCTGGGTAGTGCATTAGAGGACTCAGTCCAATTCCCATACCACGCCTTTTTGTAGGTTGGTTGATACTTAAACTCCTGTCGGACATCTTCCTGTATAACACTAACTTTGTAACTTGACTATAGCCGCACTTTCTCCTTGATGAGGTTAGATATCATCGCTGATGAGATGCTTCCATGACCCTGGTTCCTCCTAGGCACTTCACAAGTATGATCCCCTCCATACCGAGTCACGATCCAATCCCCAGCCTTTTTACCTAAGTGCACTCGAAGCCTCCAGCAACATCTTGACCTGCTATGGGTTTTACAAGTCAAAACCAATAACTCAAGATCTGAGCATTCCACCTTGAACTCTTTTCAAATTTGGATGTGGTAATATTGAACAGTGCGTTACAATGTCTTCTTCGAGTCGAAAACCAACCAAACCCGCAGATCGTCCGTATCAGGGTTGAAGGCGTTTGGACGGGTCTACTCACATGTTGATGGCCATTCCTCTCCTGAAGTAAAAAATTTGGTGCGAGGCTAATGGAAACGAGGGGAGCTGACATTCGACATGGCCTGGACGGGGTCCGAACCACTAGCATCACTATTGTCGGACAAAGAGATGTCATCTTCCTCTTCCGGAGTGTCATTACAATCGTCAACTAGAGGATTGTCAAATGACATGCTTCGAACCCTTTGCAGAATTGAGCTACTGCCTGGATATGCATTATGCTTAACTTCGTTCAACGGCGAGTAGTACTGATCGTAATAATCATCGTGCCCACCACCAGCCCCATTTAAGTCGAACCTATCATATGAGGTGTTTTCTACATGATCATGCCACCCAACTGGGATGAGACTGCTAAGCCTAGCAGCATCTAGATCTGCTATTTGTGTGTGGTAATCCAAAGCTTCAACACCGCTTATCAACAACTGATTGTACGCACTTATAGACGGCCCTAGTGGGTATTGGATTGGAACAACATTTACGTAAACTTCCAACATCGTTAACGTTGGATACTGAGTAAATATTAGCAACATGTACTGAATAATGTCATCATTATACAAATGGCACGGAGAATATGTCGGCGAAACTCCCGAACCAAGCGTTATAGGGCACCTAAATACAAGACTTACTCTATATAGGTTGCATTCAAGGGACAATAGTAAGCAAACCTAGTCAAGGAGAGATTCGAGGGTCACATCGCAGGATTAAACAAATATGACACGCGAGTTGCCTCCCACACAACTAAGAGACTGGTGAGAATTGCCAATGATTTCTCCTCCCCAATAACAAATCATGGGAACCATTGATGAATCTATCAGAGCTTTGAAGAATTCCAAGATAATGATTCTCCTCTCCTCTCACACAAATGGCACACACAAATGGCATGGTGAATAAAAAGGAGTTAGGAAATAAAATTGAGGGAACCAAACTCGAGTACTAGCCTGAAATCATGGATACTGTCCGTGTCTTCCTCTGCGCACGTTGCCACGCATCGCCATTATTTAGGTGGGGTATAAAGTGTATCGCGGATGGTGTCCACATTTTCATCGAGGACACGACATATGTCCTCTTTCTGGAATCGAGAAGGAAAACGCGGACGCCATCCGCAATTTTAATGGGGAGAGGACACGTGTCCTATTTCGGCAACCTGGAAATTCAAAAAAAAAAAAAAGAAAGAAAACGAGGATGAGGACCGCAATTTTAATAGGGACATGACACGTGTCCTCTTTCTGCCGCTAGGAAATTCAAAAAAGAAAAAAAAAATGCAGACGACAACTGCGTTTTCATGTTTCCAAGCCCTGACACACCAATTAGGGCTTGTCAAATGGGAGGAGAGAGAAAATGCGGACAACAACTGCGATTTAAAAAAAGTAAGGTAGATAAAGAAATCCCCGAAAAGATAAAGTATATTGGGAAATACAAATGCTTTTTGGGGTACAGTAAGAAAAAGCTCAAAGACACTGACACCCGCATAGTCACGTATCGCATTGGGAAGGAATTCCTGTGGCAGTCGTAGAGGAACAAAGCCTATGGCATTTATGGCTTTTAGGGTTAGCCAAACGCCTCTCGACTTGCGTGGTGCACTTCAAATAAAAAAAAAAAGTGAGAAAATCCTTGGAGAAATGTTACACATAATGTTGAAAAAATCGCAAAATAATACTAAAGAAAATCCAAATTGTGAGTTTAATATTATATGTTAGTGCCATCGGGAAACCTTATTTCCCCCATTCTTCTCCTTTTTTCCCCGTAAAGCCGCGGTTTCCCCTTCCAAGCTCCTCTCTCCTCCTCCATCACTGGCTCTTCTTTTGCTTCTTCTTCTTTGTTCCCTCACAGCTGATAACGCACAACGTGCACCCCTCACCCTCCTTGGCCCTGCTGCCGCTTAGTTGCGCTGCTCCTCTAAATGTCACTTCTGGTTTCAATGGCCGTTAGACAAGTATGTTTACCATTTTTTTTGCTACATATATATAATTAATTTTGAGATTTGTACTGATTTATGATTAAATTGTTGAATGCATACCAAATTATGAATTTAGCTAGATTTTGGTGCATCCAAACTAAATTAGAGCTAGAGGTGTTGTGAATTTGTGTTTATTTTGTCATTGTCATTTGTGTTGAGATGTCTAATATTTTGGAGAAACTCTATCAAATTTCTTTTTTGCAATTGTGACTTGATTATTATTTTGCTTGCTATGGTCTGTTCACTTGATAGATGAATGAGAGAATGCTGGCTGTACTCGCATCATGCAACTGTTCTTATACTTTCAGAGGAAGAAATGTACTAGAGGTGGAGCTTCTTATTTTATGTATTTTCTTATATATAGGTTCAAATAAATATTATAGGTTAAAACTTGAACGGAGGATAGTTATATAATTTCACTGAACTAGTTAGATACTAATTCATTGTCTTCCAATCATGTCCTGAGACCTTAATTTTTAGGAATTTTTTTGGAGATTTGAACTCAATAAGTACAACTATTCAAGTCTCACACCGTATCATTAGAATTGGGCACTTAAAATAAATGCGATAAAAATGTCAAAGATGACCCATTTGTTACAAATGAAAATCTTTTTAGAGATGTTAGTCATAATGCCGATTGGAAGCCAAAAAAAAAAAAAAAATTGAAATCTGATTATCTTTTATGTGAGTTAAACAAACATTATATGTCAATAGATGAGTGAAGAATAGTTATTTAACTCAATTTATCACAATTGCTAATATTAGGTATAGAAATGCTATATCCATGCGTAAATTATTTGATCACTCAGAATTTGATGAGACCCATCAACATATCGATGGATCTTAATAATCAATTTAGTTTACGGACTATGGTGTGCATGGCAAAGTCCATATTAACTTGGGTAATACAATGTATTTTGAAAAAATAAATTTTAAATAAATCTCACTAGATTAATCACACGTGCGTACATGGGTGAAGTGCTAATTTATACGTGGCAAGTTTTCATTGGATAATCGCGGAGTAAACACGTATGATCATTCTAAGCGTACTGTAACACCGGGACAAAACTCAATGCCACCTCCGCCCCGTTGTCACCGAGTTCGAATCCTCACGATTCTTCTCAACGAAATCATGAGAAACCAGTGCGCTTTCTATCGCTTTCCCCTCCTCCTTCTCCTCCTCCTTCATCTCTTCTTCATTCTCGCCTGCAATGGCGGATTTGCGGAGGCGAAGATCCACATCCCCGACGACCTCGACGACGTGATCGACGACGAGGAGGACGAGGCGTGGAAGGAGTGGGGCAAGAAATCCGCCCCGCCTCCGGCGTTCGATCCCCCGCCGGTTGATTTTTCCGGGATGAGTCCGGATCAGATTCAGGAGGAGATGATGAAGCGACAGACGGGGCCCTCATTCGGTTTCGTCAAGCTCCGGTTCGGGGTTCGCCGCACGCCGGTAATGAATTGAAATGCTCTGTTCCCCAATTGCGGGTTCTGATTTTTGAAGGTCTTCTGTTCTTGTCTTTGTTTCGGTTCTTTCCTTTGCTATCGACTTCCATTCTTTAATTGGGAAACCCTAGACCAGGCTATTTGATCATTAGGTGCAACTACCTAAGGATTGCGTGATTAGGTCATTTAATCGTCACTGAAGCTTACATTTCTCGATCAACGAAATATTTAGTTTTTCAACTCTTTGCGCTTTTATCAATACACGGTTGATGCATGGATTCGATTCTTGAATTGCTATTGAAGCAATGGCATGCTTGTGGTAAGGTGACTGAGAAACTCTTCTGGCAAAACTGATTTTTGCCCTAAAACATTTTCATTTTCAGGATATGGTTAGTGATATTGCGATGAAATGGACAAAAGTTCTGAGAACCGGAGCCCTTGAGACAAAGTTCATGGTTGTTGATCTGAGCACAATCATGTTCACCATGGTAAAAGGCCAAGACTCGCGGGAAGTATGTTCTCCTCTATGCTTTTGATCCTCTCTCTCTATTTAGGAAAATGCTAAAATGTTACAAAGGAGTCAAGTATTCTCGGCCCTTGTAGGGTCCACATAACATCATGAAAACATATTTTGGATCTATATTTCTACATATTGTAATTCTTTATGAAGTTATCTTTGAGATGGTATCAATGTCACATGCTTGTCATGGTACATTATTGGCTCGTAAGCTTAGCAGGATATTAGGTTTGAAGCATTCTAGCAGGGTTTTGCGCCATTGTAGCTTAGTTTGGATCTTAATTTTCCAATCCTGTATTTTAATGGCCTCTCTATTCGTTTTCAGTTGAAAGGATTCATACTGGATCAGCCAGAGGCTTATGAGATCAAAATTGGAGATCAAGCTTTCCGAAGACCTGGAGATCCTCCTCTGGAGGAAGTTCTCGAAAGGCTTCAGAATGAGAACAACGAAGCTGATAATAGCAGTCCCAGTGGAGATGAGAGCCATTTGAAAGATGAGTTATAGTTGAGTTCAAGAACATACTAGTAATAGCATCATTTACATGACATGAACTGTGTTCTCTCAAAGAAGAGCTTTTTTACTAGGTTGGGAGTGTATCTTCACTCTCTGGTCGACATAGAAATATTAGCAATGGAAAAATGACAATCATTTTCTTACCATCTCTACCTGTTTTAAAGAAGTTTACTTCTGGCGTTTTACACTCCATATTGCGTGGCATATTTTGTTCCCATTTTCGTTCTGCATACTATATGGTTTTTGAGTTGTAGGCAACTCCTGATTGGTGTTATTATAACAAAGACATTGATTAGCTTTACAGCCCCCTAATCCACACACTAACCATTCTTTTAGAGATGGTCCCTTTTTGCTTTCTTTTCTTCTTTCATTTTTAACAGTAAATTTTATAAAAATTAAAGAGAAGCTGGCGCATTTCTCTGATAAGCAATATCATGCACTCTGGTTGAGAGTGTATGAAAGAAAAGGAAAGGAAGAACGATATCAATTAGGAGAGACCAAAAAACGAAAGAATTGGTGACTTCTTCCCCTTTCGGTGGGAGTTTATGAGGTGAAGTTGCATGCTTCTTTCTTCATTGTGAGTTAGAAAAGAAAATGAAGAAAAAAAAGAAACTTAGAATATAAATGCCCTAGCAAGTAATTTAATTTTTATTCTTTATTATTTGCAGGGCAATTTAGGTATTATAAAAGTTTTATGAAAGTTATCTTCTCTTTCCTGCGAATCATCCCACTTTGGACAGAAGAAATGGGAAGAAAATTGGACGTTCTCATCCTTCCATTTCTTTTCATTCGTATCCTGTTCTTTCCTTCAAAAACTCACGACTTTGTATCTCTCCACTACGAATCCTTCCACTAATCAAAGTGTTAGAGGACCCGCACTTACTCGTTTTTCTTTTTTTTTTTTTCTTTTTATCAAAAAATATATTTAAAAGATTCCTGGATCACTTTTAAGTTGGCATTATCTCCTTTTAAATTACCCAATTTGACTTTCTCGATTAAAATTTGGCATCGACAAATCCCTTCTCTCCAAAAGAGGGATGGGGCCTCATCGATAATGCCCTGAACATTCTCTTTTTTTTTTGTGTCACTGATCTTGCTAGTCGATGATAATATCAGCTTCTAATATTTTTCCCTTCTCCCACTTTAGCATTTTGTTGCCGTGCACACGAGGCTTTTCCTATTGAATTGCACATACCTCAGTAATGCCTATCCCCCACCTCGGAATCCTAATACCTTTAAGTTAGAATACTCATTCATGCTTTTCAAAAGTTAATTCTTTTTGAAGTTTGCTGTGAAGTTAGTTTAGAAGCTTTTTCTATGTAAAATAAAAATTAGGCTCTTTCATTTAGTTTTTTTCATTCCCACCTATGGTTTCAATAAAAATAATATATACCTATATCATACACATACCATAGTTTTAGCAGAAAATCAGGTTTATTAAACTTTTTCAAATTGTAACGAACAAGCCTGTTTCTTTGTTTCTTTGAGTTGGTATATCAAATTTGAATAAAATGTAACGATAAAAAAGGAAGCCTAATAAAGCTCAAATATATTCATTTTATTCAAAGTTTGTATTAAGGAAATCAGTGACTAATGGTAGCTATAGACAACAATGATCGAATCAAATTGATTTTTTTTAATTTTATAAAAGACCCCTTTTAGCTTAAGATAATTCTATTTAGACTTGTTAAAATTTTAGGTAAATCCTTCGTCCACTATACTTTGAACAAACGATAGATAAAAGAAATATACTGAAACCTTAAATAATTTAAAGAGTAGCTCAAATTTTAAGGGATCTTGTAAATATTTTTCCGTTTTAATTACCCAAAAAATTGTACTATATCTATTAGAATTGACAGTCGAATTAATGCAAACACACACCTTCTAAATCATTACCATTGTTGCATCATTACCATTTGAATTAGGCTATAAAACCCAAAACGTGTATTATCATTGCATTGCCAAGAGAACACTCATGTAAACAAGAAGGAAAAGGGCTTAAATTTTCACCATTTAAATATAATCCAAGTCTTCTTCAATATTTTGTAATTATTGCATTTCAAGGATTCATAATATCATAAATTTGAAAGAATAATTGAGTTCGAAATAAAGATACCATCGAAATCATAAACATACGGATATTGATGACCCAATTTTTTATTAAAAAATCATAAATTTATGAATTTAAATAATTTATTAATCCACCTTTGATTTCTCATCTTATTTTTGTTACAATAAATGGTGAAGATTTTATTGTTGGATAAATTTATGATTTTGCGAATTTGAAAAACCCATACCGCAGATACACAACGATAACCGTACTACAATAATTACAGCAGCAATTATTTGGAGGGGTCCACCGGCACCTGCGGTAAAGAGGACTCTGATCCCGCGGGAGACTTTCGGATAAAGGTCCGCTTCGTGCAACGGGGAGGGTACTCGAGAGAGGATTCGATCTCGCCGGATCTCCGTCGATCCCCCCCGGCACTGTCTCTGTAAGCAGTCTTCGCCTGGAAATTATCTATAGATTTGTTTATTTTCGTTGTATATAAACTGATCGCTCCTTGTTTTTTGTTGACTTCCGTTGGCTTGTTCATTCTGCTCGGAGATTCTTTATTATTATGCTTTGAATTTTGGTTCTGTTCTGAAGGCTCTGGTCTGGCGTTTGTATTATTTCTTGTTTGATTGGTATATTCGTTGATCGTGCGAAGTTTCACTAGGGTTTTGCTATTTGATTTTTGTTCATTATTTCTTAGGTTAAAAGTTCTTGTTATTAGTTAATTCTGATGAGATACTCGGAAATGGTCGAAAAAGGTTCCTGTGTTTGGTCACTTGAGGAAATTAAGGAAAGAGAAATTAGATAGAGAGTTAGAATGGTCTGTTTTGGTGTGTTTATTTTTAATGTTTGTTAAGATAGCCAACCTCAACCAAACTAATCTAAGTAATTCCATATGAAGTTTTTAATTAATGAAGATTATACTGCATGAATCATGCCTAAGGGAAACTTGAGTACTGCTGATGCTTTGTTGTTTGTAGCTTGAGCTTTAAAGGTGATTTATTATATCTTTTTAGGGTAAAAGACATTGACACCCCCCTCACCTTTGTTAGACATTGTATCCCCCTCTGGTTTACAAAAAGACACCCACACCCCCTGATTCTTTCAAAATGACTTTTTTGTACATCACCAATTGGTATATGACAAAAATAAAATTATTATGTTATAATTACTTTAAAATGTCATTTATTATACTATTATCATTTTTGGTACCTCTTTTTCATGCAATAAAAATATATATAAATTCCTTATTTTATTTAATAAAAAATTTCAATTGGATAAGAGTTAGGTATTTTACAGTATGAAATAAATAGTAAATGTATTTTTATCATTTTCCAATTAGTGATAGGCAAAAAAAGTCAATTTGGGAAATCAGGGGGTGTGAGTGTCTTTTTTGAGTCTTTTTTATTGCAAAGGTGAAGGGGTATCAATATCTTTTACCCATCTTTTTATGGCTGAAGTGTTTCAAGTGTTTCAATATGGATGTAAGAAGATTTATTTGTGTGTTTTTTATTGTCAGTAATTTGACTGAGTTGTATATATTTTTAATGTAGACCAATTGCTCCTTGGGTTTGTGATTATTAGGTAAATACCAACTATTTGGAGATGACAGATAAAGAAAAGGTAGAGGAAACCCCCTCTCGGGGAAATGAATGGGAAGTTGTGTCACTTACAGCATCAGCATACGCTGCTGCTCCTGGTCCAAAGGGGTTGGAAGTGAACGATGAGAATGCCGACAAGGATAATGTTGTTGAAGAGGACAAACCAGAAACTTCTCATGCAATGTTCATGTCTAGTCACTTCGTCTTCCCACCAAGTCAGCATGAGAATTTACCATTGGAATCTCAACCTGATGTAAGTAATATTCATAAAGAACATGGGGAAAAGCATGTGGCTCCCGCATTGTTCATGGAGGAAAAGGGTAAATTTGATAAGGCTGAAGAAGATTGGGATATCGAAGAATTGACTGGTTCCCATGAGTTTCCTGGATTACAATTTTTTGACCAAAAGGGTAACAGGTTAGCAATTCATGGCACAGAATTTAATGAAGGCACGGATCTGCAAGGGTTAAATATGGCTGGCACAGAAGAAAAAGTATACGGTGCTACTACATTTAGCTCTTTTCACAGCGAAACAAGTTTTGGTGGTTCAACGGCATCTGATGAGAACGGCTTAGATTTGGTGGATATTCCTCAGTCTCCAAAGCCCAGAAAAGATGATGATTATGATGAATCTCATCTTCCATGTGGAGCTTGGTGGAAGAGGCAAGCTGCTTGCTTGTATGCTCATGTAAAAGAGGTAAATTCATTTTGGTCTATCTGCATTTCTGCAGCTGTAATGGGCCTTGTGATACTTGGGCACCGATGGCAACAAGAGACGTGGCGATCTTTGCATCTCAAGTGGCAGTTCAGTGTTAGTGATGAGGTATGTCAGTTGTGATCCATACAAAAAAGTACATCTAGTTTTTCTGTTATTTAACTACAGAATTTTAATGGTCTCAACGTTAAGTCAACCCTGCATTTAACATAGTTCTCCTGATTTAACAATGCTTATCCAAAAAATTGACTTAACAATGGTTGAGCTGGCCTTCCATGTGATGGCTATGGGGCTAGAAGTTCTAAGTGCAAAAATATTTTAAAATTCATTTTAATGTGAAATAGGAAATTTTATATTAGATTGGATACATAAATTGTGTGCTATTATAGCAGAAAAGACTTTTATACCCAATCAGAAAATTTGCTTCTGGGTGTGATCATAGCACAATGTGCCTATATAAGTAGCATGGTTGGACTGATGAGCTTAGTCGACTCCTTGATTGCTTATAGGGAAATGTTTGCGGTAAGTTTGGGGTTGGAAATTCTTATGAACCGCGGATTGTGTGTTACTTAACCTTGAATAGTGCTTTGATTTATTTGATTTATGGGACCTTAACCATTTTTATTGTTGGATTAGTATTCTAGTGGATCCTGAGATACTTCTGTCCTAGTGTGCATCTTACAATTAATTAAGATGATTTGCACATGGACAAAGTTTGGTGCTGGTTGAATATGCTCATATAAACAGGCAATTATGATTTACAATTTTCTTGTGGTCCAGTCTATGGTGATGCCCATTTCACTGCTCACATGTGGTTAATCGCTGATGAGGGCGCAATTTATTGCTGGTATCAGTTTGGCCTCCCAAATTTTTTCCATGTTTGGAATTCAAATGATATAAATGTGGTTGCAATAGAATGTTCGATCACTATAAATTTGTGAGGTGCCCACAATGACAAACACCAAACACTCTAAGGTTTGAAACAGGCTCACCTGGGTTGCTCAAGTGGCTAAGTCACTTGGGCGGGGGGCGACGATGTCGAAGGTTTGAAACTTGTCGCTCACAAAAATTACTTGTGATTTACTTGGCCGGCGTGGGGAGTGGGCCCTTGCATAAGCTTGGGGTTTCTGGGTCCCCCCTTGGGGGCCCATTTCCCTGTCAACAAAAAAAAAAAAAAAACCAAACACTCTACGTATACGTATTACATCACATGTTAGTAACAATATATGTCGTCATGCAGCAGTAGTAACTTTAGTCTTGTGACATTAGTAAAGTGCAACACAGCATGTAGAATGGAGGTTCTTAAAGTAAGGTTCATTAGTGGGAGCTTCTAGAGCCATGAACGAAATAGATGCTATTGTTGTCCTAGCTTTACCTCTTTAAATGAGGTTCAGTAGCAAAAGCTTTTGGCTCCCATGAATGAAATAGATTGTTGTAGCTTTAGTCATAATATCAGTTGCATACTTTTTGTTCATCGTACCAGCCAAGGATTAGCTGATTCCCATGAACACTTTCAACCAAGCTCCTTTATTATGTGTTTTAGAACTTTGGTGTAACTTTTCTGTGTGACAAACATCTTATGTGAAGAAAAGAGGAGGGGGTGGTTGTGGTTGTTTATTGACCAACTGGAGCAACTAGTCTTGTCCAAAAGCCTCGGGCGAAGGGTTAGCTTAGAAGCCATGAGGTTCAGAAAAATCAAGACGAGCCTTGTCCAAAATTAAGCCGTAAAACCTCATTTAAATATTCTCCATGATTTGATTTGAGACCATTCACTTGAAAACCCCAAAGTCAGATTTGCATGCTGTGGTGTTTTTATTTTTTTCCCCCTTTTGTTTGGGGTCATATACTTCTGCTTCCGACGCCTTTCATGTGTTGTTCTCTTCTATACATCTGTATTCAACAAAATTAACTCTCTTTTGAATCTGCTTATGAACAGAAGACAGGGAGGATGCTGGGTCCTTTATCTCGATTCAAAGACGTGGTAGTGGGTGGCCAACGACGTGGATCTTCCCTTGGAGGTAGTGGTGCAGCTGATTGACTGGTCATCTAATGAAACGGGGGTCAAGATGATGATATTGACAACCAAAAATGGAGAAGAGTGTGAGAGAGGGTGGCCATTTTATAGTTTGCTGGGGGGGTGTGACTCGCATACTATTCTTATGTCAAAGCTACTAGGCCACATGTTAATATGCTTGCATACTCTTATTTTATCATTAATTGCAGGGTTCCAATTTCTTGGTTTGAGCAGGGATGAAATTGAGGAAATTCCCTCTCCCTACGGGGTAAGCAATGAATTTGCTGCCTGTTTGATTCGTGAATGGAATAAAATATTTATTTTATAGAAACATAACACGTAAGGAGTAATATATGAAAGTACTTATTCGGTCATTCCGTGGACGAAACCGGTGATTTGTTTAAAAAATTTTCAGGTTTGAAAGCTTTCTAATGGTACTGGAATGACCGGTACTTATGGGCCCATCAGAAAAAGAAAGTGAAAAAGCAATAAGAGATGCTTGTGTGAGCACTGCAAATTTGGCTTATTACATTATTGCGAGAATTGGCATCAATGCGATGCAACTACACTTCGTATTAAGTATAACCATGGTTCCCATTCTATTGATACCGTTTAGACCTATTTGTGGGTTCGCCTCACATTATGGGGTTTCAACAACCGATGTTCTTGCAATGTGAATACTCTTAAGAATGACCGTGCATCTGTAGAGCCAAAAAAGAAAAACAAAATTGGCGGACCATAACGAAAAGTTAATGAGGAGCCGAATTAAAAGAGGGGACCAGGTGGTCCCATAAATTCTCATAAATGTGACGGTGTTTAGATTTTTCATTAATGGGAAAACTACAAAAATCTAAATCGGTCGACAATTTATTTCAAGCTTTCTATTTCTTAACCCATAAATAGTGTGCCATGGCATACAAATGGCTTCATTGGCGAGCCAACCTGCACCCACCCTTATAAAACATGATGCATTCTCACATTTCACAATCTTTAAATCAAATTTCATGATCTTTAAGCCAAACTCTAAACACAGAAATGATACATAAAACAAAAATTTATTTTTAACTTCCCTTGTTGTCAATATACACTAAGAAATAAGGACGATATTACACGTATTTTTTTCACACTAAAAATAATAACGTGATAAAATTTGTACGCCACCATATTTTTATTTGATCAAAATATTTTTTAAAATGAATTACATAAATTTTATTATATCACTTAAAAAAAAAAAAAAGTAAGTAAAGAATTTACGAATAAAATTTGGCGAGAAATAATATAAAGCATGAATCTCACTGGTACATTGATTTGGGCTCTTAACGGGTCCGGAGATCACCCAAAATAAAAGTAAAATTCAGCTATTCAATCGGACCTTGTTTTTCTTAAAGGTTAGTTGGATAAATCTACCCTTCTGTAATTTTGGGACCTCTCTTTCACCGCAAACGCGATGAAACCCTAAAACCCCATCGTCGTGGAGCTCCCAAATCAACCCCCACCCCGCAGGTAAACTCCTTCACCACTCTTTTTCTCCGATCTCCACCATCTTCGTCTTCTAAGTCAGAAGTTCTGTATCCATTTGGATCTTCCATTTTTCTTGGGGGGGGGGGGGTAAATAAATCTGATTCTTGAGATCTTAGTAACTTCTTCTGTGTTTAGGGATTAGGAGGAATGAAGAACAGAGCCAGAAACTGCGGCGCCGGCGGCGCCACGGAGTTTGATTGAGGTCAGACGTGCATTGAATGCATTTTTATGATTTGAAAAGCGATTTTTTTCCCTTTTTTGGAAGAAAATTCTTCACACACAGTTTCGAACTAGATTCAGATAATCAGTTAATAAAACAAACTGCTGTGGAATGCATTTCGTGTCTAATTAGTAATTACGATACCTCATAAAAATAAATCCTTCTTAAAGTGTTTTGGTCCGAACATTGATGAAGAAACCCTTTTTTGTTAATTTTTTTGAAAAAATAATTTCTTTTATATTGAAACGACGTTGTTTTGGGCGGATTACATAAAAGTGTCACCCTATAAAACGTGAGGTCAACCGTAGTTTTGCCTTAAACTCTATTATTCTCTTATTATTATTATTATTATTATATTAGAGTAATCATTATTATTATTTTTAAAAATAAACAAATATTTTCATAATCAAATCCAAGCATCGCCTACAGTTTCCCGCCCATGGCCATTGGAGTGGCGGCTATCTCCCTCCTTTTTCCTCCACTCTCTCTCTCTCTCTCTCCCCCCATAATCCTCCAAATCAGACTCTAGGGTTTGATTCCGCAAATCGTCTCTTTTTCTGCTTCATATTTGCTTGCTTGGCTGCTCTTTCCAATAACATTTTGTCTGACAAATCACGCCCTACCGATTTATCCATTTGCAGAGGTTTTTCCTCCCCCTAAATTTATTTTTCAATAAATGTTTTCTCCATCTTCAACTCGAGTTCTCCTGTTCTGCCTTTTCTTTCTAACTAGTTTGCTGCATTTTTATGCTATGGGTGATCTTCTCATCTGAATATTATGTACACTTGCAGGGGTTCTGGTCGAAACAGATGATAGGCTTCTCGATTGAGGTGATTTCTTCAACTGGTTCCTCCAAACTGTGATTTTCTGTGTCAAGCGTTGACTGCAGTTATGTTAAAATTCTCTATGAATTTGTTCAATTTTCTTGTGTTGCTCGGACCCGATGTCAAAATGATGTTGGTCCCGGAATCCAGTCCAGGGCTCATAACCAAATGGAAACAGTGATACTGCCCTTTGCTGTCAACCATAAGCCTTGGTTTGGTTTGGGTTTATATTTATGGAAAACAACCACATCATGCTCTCCCCAATAGATTACTTAGATAGCAAGTTCTAAATGAATAAAAATATAAGCTTCAATTCTGGCTATCTCTCTTCCTGCTAGCATTGTTGGTTTGCTCAATTTTATGTATATGAGCTTTGATTACTTGATGTCCATATTCTCTTTTCTGAAAAGGGTTTTTATATTTATTTTTTCCTATTGTTTATCAGGAAGAATATATGCCATCTGAACACTTCTGAAACATGGGTTCTGAGGAGAATCCAAAACCTACCAGAAGAACAACTAGATCCACATCTTCCATCGCAAATTCAAGTTGTGCTAGAGAAACAGCACCAATCAAGCTCAGTCCACCAACAATTAAGGATCTTTTCTATGGAGAAGAGCCTATAAGCCTGGATGATCTTTTATCTAATTTTCCTGCTAGACGTACTCATATTCTTGAGCTCTTGCGACTTCTTGGTCCTCTGAATTCTCCAATGCTTCCTCTTTTTCTTTATGGAGGTGCTTCCATTGGAAAGACTAGTGTTATTCTTCATACGTTCAGGCATCTCAGCCGCCCATTTGTTTATTCAAGCTGCCGTAGCTGTTACAGCCCTCACATTTTATTCGAGTCTATCTTGAATCAGTTGCTGCTTCACCGAAAGAATGCTGATAATGGCTATTCGAGTGCGAAGCGCTGTGAAAAACCATCCGATTTTGTTAACTATCTTAGGGAAGCACTGGTTAGTGTTATTGGAAATCTCAGTAAGAAGTCAGGGAGAGCAAGCTCAAATAAATTGGCTGGTCAGGCAGCTGGTAAAATGATTTACTTGATATTTGACAATTTGGAGCTTGTTAGAGATTGGGATAAAAGCTCGACCATATTAACATTCTTATTCAAACTCCATGATATTCTGAAGATGCCTGAGGTGGGTATAATTTTTATTAGCAACACTTCTCCTGATACGTATTACACGTGTACGGGCTACACGGAGCCAATCTCTGTGTTTTTTCCCGATTATACAGAAAATGATCTTCGTCAAATCTTCATGAAAAACCAACCAAACCCAAAGCTTTATTGCTGTTTTCTTGAGTAAGATTTACTTTTATCATTATTGCTTTACTTTGATCTTTATTGCTACTTTATCATTAACATGATTCAATTATTAAGCACGTTTTGTTTACCGTGAACCAGTGTCGTACTGAAGCCTTTTTGTAGAGTTACGAGGCGGGTGGATGAATTAACAACCGTCTTTGCATCATTATTTAAAAAATATTGTGAACCCTTGAGCGATGGTGGAAATGTTCCCAATGAGGACATGAAGAGAAGGTTGTTTAGTCATCTTCAACCACATATTGTTCCTTCATTAAATGAAACATTTAGGGTTTCATCTCAGTCTTCCCTTGATGTTGAAGCGAGCATGGAGAAAACAAAGCAGAAGGGTAGTATAAGGAAGCATGGAGATTGTGAAGTGTTTGACGAAATAGATTTCCACATGTCTATTTCTGCTAAGTATCTTCTTATTTCAGCATTCCTTGCTTCCAGAAACCCAGCCACTCTTGATGCATCATTGTTTGACTCAACTGGGGGTTCAGACAGTCGGAAAAGAAAGAGGAAGTAAGTGCATTGAAGATTAATTTTTCAATTCATTAAAATGATTGTTCAATTGTGATGAAAACTGGTTACCTTTAAATTATCAACACCTCTTGTCAAATCATTATGCTGTAAGCAGGCTGAATTTATTTCTTCTGTACTTGAATGAGTCGAAGCATTTGCACTCTAAGGGCTAGCTTGACGGAGCTCATGAGCAGCAGTATTTTTACTTTTGGAAAGCCAAAATACAGCTTTTTGAATACGCTCAAAATTATAGCTTTTTCAAAAAGCTGTTTTCCAGATTTCGCAGGCATATTTGGGCACTTTTTGGGAAGCAACTTTGAGCTTTTTGGAGATTTTTCCAAATGCCTAGTTTTTGTGGAAGAGTGTTTTCAGTGGAAAACCCAAGGATAAGCTCAGCCAAACTGACTGGCCGTAAAAGGTTGCATATGTGATTATGGTTGATTCATGTTTGAGCAACCTTTAGAAACCATGCCCCTTTGCTGAAATATGCAGTAATGTTGTCTGAATAACTCGTGCTTCAGTGCACTGCTGTCTTTTGGCTACTAAGATTTGTGAAATTGCATTGTCAGAATGGTGAGCATACATTCATCCGTGCATTCAACTTTTTAGCGTAGTTTAGTTCCTGAATGAGCTGTTTCCTGTTTAGGAGCTCCGCAAAATCAATAGAACGGCAGGATACTACAGAGCAAGAATCGCTCTTGAAAGGGCCTGGAACTTTCCCACTGGAGAGGTTATTGGCTATATTTCAGTGTATCGCATCTGTGATTTATTGTTCAGCAGACGAAGAAGAACAAGGAGATGATGCCATTGGGGCTGAGGGTGGGGAGAATGGACTCATGTCTGATGTTCTCTTGCAGCTATCCAGTCTCTGCACTGCCAATTTTATTAGCAAAGGAGGGAGCTGTCCACTAGATGGCTCAACCCGCTATCGATGTACTGTGAGTGAGGATACAGCCTTGAAGGTTACATCTTAATCCTTTTCCTCTACTTAAACTTCTGAATTCCTTTCTATGCCTAAGAAAGTCTAGTTGTAGATCATTCTCTTGATTGCGCGCATTTGTTAATTTTATTTGTGGTCAAAATCATTTCATAGGTAGCAAGGAGCCTAAAGTTCCCCCTGTCGAAGTACCTGTATAGAAGATAATCCTAATTCAGTGATCTAACTGAAGGTGCAGAAATGAAGCAAAAGAAAAAAACGGGGAAGAAAAGGAGAGGTTGTATTTGCTCTAATTCTAACTGCCATTTTTTTGGATTTATTTGATTGTAATTGTTAGATTTCGATTGTGAAGGGATCTTTAATATTGAGTTGCTAGAGCTGAGATTTAGCTTGATGGAGCTTGTAGGAGAGAGCTTAGTTTGTTGGTATTTTGAATCACCTTTGTACGCAGCAAACTAGGCGAAGGGAGGAGCAAAATCTTGAGAGCCTTTACCTGGGTATAGAATGCATTATGGCATCGTACTTTTTTTAGCTGGGGTTCTGATTTTGCTAAACTCTATTGATAGTTATTGTAGATTTCTGTAAAAATTTGGTGTTTGATGGCAAGATTGGGCACAGATCTTCATGTACTGAGGTATCATTTTGGCTTTTGTAGTAGATATTTAATGAAATTGTTTGTTTTTTTTGTTGGTAAATTTTAGTGAAATTGTTTCTTATAATGAGAAACAAAAGTACCTTTCTCTGCACTACCGTCTTAGTGGATCATCTGGATTGGCTTTGTGGATTCAGGTGTGACTGATCGACTCAGAAACATTTTGACTCTCACCAGCTCGTAACATTCTCACGTAGAAAAAATGTTAGTTTTGATCATTTGAGTGGAATTTTATCTAAGTATGACAAGGACAACTCTTAATTCAGCGTTCACCTGTCCTTAACATGATCTTCCTTAGACCCTATAGTAGTGTTGATTCAAAGGCTGTTCCTTGATGCAATAATGCATAAATTTTCTGGCATTTTATTCATTTTGCAATGCTTTTTTTAAGAAAAAACAATGGTGGGCGAGATCAAGCTTCATTTAATGTTGCACAAGATCAATCAAGGTTCATTCATACGAGTCCAAGTATGCAGAACAATAAACTCTCGTGGGAAAGGGTTTTACCAAGCATATGATACGCAGTGATCAGAAATGAGAAAATAAAGAGGGCTCAAAACAAATCCTACATGAGCACCGGTGTACAATACGAGGCCATTACGGTTCGAACAACATCACCTCCAACTACGGTCCATGCGGTATTAATTGTACACAGAATCCGACCGCTTCGCTACAATCTAAATAACATGCATTGATACAGGAAGAAGAAGTAGGATGCAAGCGCGGAGCAGCAAGGAAGGAACGATCACTCAGCCCCTAGTCTTGAATGGGATAGCCCTGATGACTATCTGGTGGTACAAAGCCGCAAGCGCGGCTCCAATCATCGGTCCGACCCAGAAGATCCACTGGACCATACCAAATACAATCAGAACATCAAATGCGAAAGCTAGGAAGAAATGAAGAAGATATAACCACAGGACATATAGTTTTGCTTGCCTGGTCATCCCACGCATGGTCTCTGTTGTAGATGATAGCAGCCCCGAGGCTTCTTGCGGGGTTGATGCCGGTTCCAGTGATGGGGATGGTTGCCAGGTGAACCAGAAACACTGCAAACCCAATCGGGAGGGGAGCCAGAATCTGCATATCGATTGAATCAGTCAAGAATCTACAAATTAATCAGATAATGAGTCGATGATTTATCCTTCTAGTTTCAAAACGATGGCCATCATCATGATCTAAATATTTTCACGACAATCTATAACATTCAGTCTCAGATAATGATGATGACAACACGACGAGTGAGAGAGACTTACAGGAACATGGGAGTCTCGGGCACTCCTCTTGGCATCCGTCGCAGAGAAAACAGTGTAGACGAGAACAAAAGTACCAACAATCTCAGCACCGAGCCCGTCGCCTTTGGTGTAACCGGGGTTCACAGTGTTAGCTCCACCTCCCAGCATCTGGTACTCAGATTCCTGGAACCCCTTCACCACTCCCGCGCCACAGATCGCCCCCAAACACTGCATCACCATATAGTATAGGGCTCTGCTAAGCGATAGCTTCCTTGCGAGCAGCAGACCGAATGTCACAGCTGGGTTTATGTGTCCACCTGCGCACACCCACCACCACGGCCATGCCAAGAATTAGTACATTCAGCACAGGAAATCAAAAGAGTGTGAAATTCGCTCTGAAGCGGAAGAGTTTCATGCATTTGGAGATTTTATCAGCAAATTTCAGAAGACTTTACAGGGATAATTGCTGAAAGAAACAAAAGAGAGAGTGGGGAAAGCGTCGAGAAACTTCAATCTCAGACATTTTCACCGACAGAGTGTGGAGGATTTACATGGAAAATAACAAGGCTACTAAGCCAGTAGCTTCATGGGCTCCGCGAAATTTTCCAACTTCAAAGCAAACCCGTGAAGACTTGCTCACAAAATTGATCATGTAAACAGGTAATTTACAACAAAATCTAGAAAACTATCACAAATACCCAGAGAAATTCAACCTTTATTTCACACTAAAAAAAAAAAAAAGAGCAGAGCGAGGGGAGGAAATGAGGGGAGAAAGACAAGCTGACCAGAAATTCCAGCAGTACAGTAAACAAGAGCAAAGATCATGCCCCCAAAAGCCCAGGCGATGCCCTGAACACCAACAGACGCGCACGCGCTGCTAGACCTCTTGACACCCATCACAGTGAGCACGGAGATGTAGAGGAAGAGGAAAGTGGCCACGAACTCAGCGATCCCGGCTCTCCAGAAGGACCACGACTGAAACTCCCCAGGCTCGAACAGCGGCGCCGGCGGCGGCTCCTTGTAGTCCTTGTCGGTCTGCGCCGACGTCCCTATAGGTTGCCTCTCCGGGAACTTGTTAGCCCCTAGCTTTACATCCTCCTCTTTCCCCTCCATCGCTCTCTCTCTCCCCCTCTCGCTCTCTCTGAGCCTTTGCAGAAGAAGTTTGTGGAGTAGATTTACAGTGGAAGAAGCGGTGACGGATGAGGAAGGGAGAGGGGGTTTTATAAAGGGAGAAGGAAAAGCTAAAATATATATCTATTTTTTTCCACAAAGAAAGGTGTTCCGTCTCTGGAGGTCGTAATTACAGTTATACCCTCTCCACCTAGGGGTTTCTATTTTCTTCTTCTTAATTATACTATATTATAAGAGAAATAAGAGAAAAAATTTATAACTCTCATTCCATCAACATCAAACATTTAGAATGCATAGATTATACAATTAATTAGTTTACATTAGATGTTTACCTTAAATTACCAAAATATTAGAAGTAAAATTAATAAAAAATAGGGGATTATTAAAGATAGAAGGATCGCTACTTACAAAATAAAATAATTTATATACAAAGGAAAGAATCTATGAGTTATAACTTATGCAATTTACACCGCTTTGTCCTTGAGATAATTTAATTTGATTACAAGTAGCTTTTATTTATTTTTAAATTTTAATAAATTATATTATTTTGGGGGTGAATTGAGTTTAAACTCATATACTCCTTTTATTAATTTTTTTCTCATTGTTTTACTTAAAGATAAAAGATGATAATTAGGTTAGTTCATCGTTACTTATTAAAATCACAAATTTAAAATACGGGAGAAATGATGAAATGTCACCGACAGCCAACGACCGCGGGGGAAGAAAGATTATCCGGGGAAAAAAATAATAATTGAAAATAAAACTTGTGGCGTAGAAAAGCTGGCCGGTGTTTCGTAGCCGTTGGGAAAGCAACAGCATGAAAATGACATTTTCTTTTATTTATTTATTTATCTATTTTGGTTAAATTGTCTGAAGATTCGCGACTTTTTTTTTCTTTCCTTTTTCTTTTTTCTGTTAAGAATCACTCAAAAAAAGCAACGGCTAGTATATTTCCTCCCTCGTGAAAGTTTGGCGTTACAAAAAAAAAAAAAAAAAAAAGAGCTTTTCATTTTTTCCCTTAATTAAATTTCTGCTCACTTTAAAATTAAATTATTTTTCATCCAAAAAAAGTAGCTTTCAAACATATATTTATATAATTAAATTGAGTGTCACTACATATTTGTACAAAGGGACAAATAATATTTAAAATAAGTCAATTAAAACAGTGCCGTCTCTTACATTAAAGTTTTTAAATACTAACACTTCACATCAACCGTCCAAACACGACAACTTTGTCCACATGATTTGATTGAACTGTTATTATCAAAATAAAAAAAATTTCTACGGGGACTCTCCATTCTTCTCTACCCTCTTTTTTTCTTTTTTTCTTTTTTTTTCCTCTCTAAGAAGATTCTTTTTTACGGTTGACCGATGCATAAATCATGTAAATAAAGCTTGCCCGAGTAAAATTTAATTGAAATTATAAAATTTACATTTTATTTTAAGATAAATCTTGATTTTTTTTAAAAAATTTTAAATGAATCCCGACATTTTTTATTTTTTTATTTCAAAAGAAGATTCTTATCCACCATTGAGGACGCATGACTCGCGTAACTCCCGGTTGTCTTATCATGAATTTGCTCAACAACATACGTTATGATTTTTAAAAAAGTAATATTAAAACGAGCCGGTTAATCGACTTAATGTCACGTTAGTAAACACGTGTGTAAAACATTCTAAGATTACAACAACAACAATAACAATAATAATAATAATAATAATAATAATAATAATAATAATAATAATCAGATGGATAAATTATAAATTTTAGTAGTATTAATTTAGCCAACGAAATTTGAATCTCGTCTAATAATAGATGGCGTTTCATCAAAAGGGCTTAATAGTTATTATGTACTTATTTAGTGAAATAGTCATTATTTACCTACTTTATTCATGAGTGTTGTGGGAAAAAAATAAAAGGCGCAAATGCATTTATTATTTTATTTAAATTGTTTAGGTTCACAACATCCTTTCGGGTGATAATTATTTAAATTCACTGCCTTAGCAAGGAATACATTCGATTAAGATCCCATGATAGGGGTCGATGGAGCTGGTAACTTCATGAAAGGAATGATCGTAGATTTAGAACCACTAAAAGAAAAAGAAGAAGAAGAAAGAGGAGTCTTTTGGTTTGGAAGGGGTCAAACCCATAAGGTTTCATACATATCTTTATGGGAGAATCGGACCTATAGGTTTGAAAATGTGATTACTTTTTGTTGACTTGGTTAATGAGAATCCGAAGGTGTGGATATTTGATTAAAAGGTCGATTTTCCCTCGAGGGGATGAAAAGCGAAGCCAACAAATGCTTCCTCGTAGCTCGAAGTAATGACATAATTGATGGTTTGGGCTATGACTCCCATATCATCACGGCTTGTTCATGTTGATAGGCTAATGGAACTACTGAGGACAATGGCTCGAATTAGGATGGGTAGAACCCTACAGGCTAAATTAGGATGGAGAGAACCTTATAGTTTGAATCAGTATGACGAGAATCCTACGGTTCGAATCAGGATAAGGAGAACTCTAGGGTTTGAATAGGAACGAGGACAACCATAAGATAGGAGGTTTAAATAATGGGAGTTAGTCCTTTGAACCCATTGGTTAGGACACTCAAAAAGGAGGGCCATAATTCTGAGTGAACCAATGGTTTGAATTACGTTGTTTTCTCTAATTCGAACAGGAGGTTTAAAATAGGGGAGCCTCCTAGTTTGAACTAAGAGGAACTCCGAGAGATGGACTATAAGTTTGAATGAACCAGTGGCTCAAATTGGGAATACTATTCTCCAACCCGAACTAAAGGTTTGAATTAGGAGAGTTGCTCTATAGAACCAGTTGCTCGAATTAGGAGAAACTCTAGACAGATGGACTATAAGTTCGAGCAAACTAGGGGTTCAAACCCAGAAGACTATTCTCCATCCCAAATAGAAGGTTCAAATCAGGGGAGGTACTCCAAAGAACCGATGGTTCAAATTAGGAGAAACTCCAGAAAACGTCCCCAAAGGGCCTCGACATCAAAGGTGGAAGGTAAACTTAGTGCCACTAGGCATGCCAGATTTGTTTGTGGGGAAAAATGAAAGGCACAAATGCATCGATTATTTTATGTAAGGGCTTTAGGGGTTCACAACATATTGCTGGAAGATGATTGTTTACGCCCATTGCTTTAGAAAGGAACACCTTTAATTAGGATCTCATGACAGGGGCCAATGGAGTAAGCAACTTCATGAAAAGAAGGATCGTAGATCCAAAACGCTGTAAAGGAAGAAAAAGGAGGAGGAGGAGGAGGAGAATTTTCGCTTATCTACATAGGAGAATCAAACTAATATAGTTCTAGACTCATGAAGTGGTGGGGATGATTGGAGCATGTCTCAAATTTCCATTGATGGCATTGTTTTTGGGTTGGTGGTGGAATAATGGAGAATACCTAGGTTTTTCTCTCTTGTTCTCTCTCTACAACCTCTGTTTTTATAAAAGGATCCCTCTCGCTAAAACCCTAGCTTTTGGGCCTCGGGATCAGAATTCCACTTCAAAAAGGAGGGAATGTGAGAAACACTAAAAGGGTGCCATGCATCCCACAATGGGGTCATAGGCTCAAACGTTTAAAGCCTCTCCATTAAGGGGAAAGAAATGGGCCAAAGGCCTAAAGGTGGTTGTAATACCTTGGACATACCCTACAATTTTGGTATATTTTACTATGAGCGTTGTCTATAATTTAATAAATAATATTAAATATTAGGATGCGTGATGTAATGTAGTTATGGGCGGATTATAGCAATTATTGGTGAATAGTGTTTATAAATTCGAAATTTCGCGGGAAAATGGGATGAGTCAGTGGATGAAAATATGCGAACGGGGAAAGGAGAAAAGTGTCACATGGGTGGATCCTACCCATGTGAATTCCATAATTTGGGAGATTTTCTCCTACCTAGAGCCTCCTCCCCTACTTTTAGGTAAGATAGGAAATTATTACCGTTTTATATATATGGGAAAACAGGAGAAGTGGGATCCCGCATTTTCCTCCCAAACGGTGTCAGACATGGCTCATTGAGGAAGCCGCACGTGTCTTGCGAACTTTTATTTTCTCTCTCCTCTTTCCACTTTCTTCTCTTATTCTTGATTTTTTTTTTTTTTTGCCCACAAGTCCCTCGCTCTATCTTCAACTATTTCACTCCCGCCCTCACTGGCAACTAACACGCCATTTCTTCATTTAATTATTAATCCCCTTAACAACTATCTGTTTCTCTTTTCCTCTCTCAATGAGACGAGTGTTGAAATTTTTTTTGTAGAATATTAATCCAAAGATGAATTCACTTAATGATTGAAAGATTAATTAAGTTACAAATTAAACAATAAATAATAATGAGAAATTAAACCTAATATAATAGCTGTGAATTAAACATTAAATAATAGCCACAAGTTAAACTTAACATAATAGTTACAAATAAAACATTACATATTGATCATACCTAACTATAAATCATTGTTGGTTTCTTTCATGTACTTTCTGTTGCTTACAACCAGTAATATTGAGCAGCCTAGAGGGGGGTGAATAGGATGTTTTTCGAAAATTCTTCGTTAAAAAGCTCTTGCAATCACCCACGGTTAGATGCGAAATATAAAAATAAAAATTTAAATACAAACAGACTAGTTTGAACAAACAGTTCGAATAGTAGTTTAAATAACAAAGTTTGAACAACAATTTGAATAATGTGATTTGAACAGTTCGAACACAGTAGAAAAGTTTGATCAAACAATCCAGAAACAATTTAAACGGAGTTAGAAAATATGGAACACAATAGATTTATAGTGGTTCACTTCAACTTGAAACTATGTCCACTCTGCTAAGTACAGCCCACTGCAGCCTTGAGATAGCACTATAACCTAGTTCCTTTTACGGGTTCAGGAACAAATAACCCTTGCAACTTCAACCTTTCTTTTTCCAAGGCAAGAAAGTAAACAAACAAACCTCAAAATCTTTCTTATTCTAAGGCAAGAAAGAGAATAAACGAACCTCCTAGAACACCAGCCTTGAACAATTTGTCAAACTGTGTTCAAATCTACCCAGCTATAAGTGAAATTAGTGTCCACTCCTCAATGTATTGGATAGTTACAAAAATGATATCAGATAATGATAGTTGCTCAAAAACAATTTTAAAACAACTGTAAAATAGATTTTCTAGAAACCAGAATAGTTTAAACAGTTAAAATGTTTCTAAAAATCCAATTATGAAAAACCAGATTTAAAAGAAGTTTGTTTTCACACAACAATTCCTATAACACAAGTAGAACTTTCAGTCCTTTCAAATGAATGGACATTTGAATGTGAAAAGCGTAGTTTGAACACTTGTAGAGAGAAATCGGTTCTTGTGTGTTCTTCTTGTTCTCTTGCTTTTTTTTCATTTTTTTTTCAAGTTAATGTTGCTGCCTTTTACATAGAGAAAATATATAGCCGTTGAATAAAATCTTCCAAGACAAAATTCGTGCAATAATATTTCAATCAAATATCACGAATCAAGGAAGTTATTTTAAATTCAAACATTGTCAAGGCTATTTTTCTGAGAAATAAACTTCCCTAAATCCTTTCCAAAACTATTTTTCAAGAATAAACACTTAAAGAAGGTTTTTGAATTTGAAAAACACAATTGTGAGAGAAAATAAAATATTTTTATTTTGAGTAACATGAATATCTATCCAATATTTTGAGAAATAGACTTACATAAAATATTATATCAAATCTTCCAAAAATCTTACTCTTAAAATCTTCCAATTATATTTTCTTGTAATACATATCCTGAAAATAGAAATAAACTTCATGGAAATATATTAGTATTACAAGTTTGGCATCATCAAAATCAAATCCACGAGACCTTGGGTCAACCAATAATACAATGGCCTTTCTCTCCAGAGTAGCTGCATGTTTTTCTTGTCACTTCCTTTACTTGTTGTGAGACCTCTATACCAAATTGTAATCTTATTTTCTCTTTTGGTTGCCCTTTATTTCGCAATAACTGAGAAGGATCGTGAATTGAAATTTGAGGCATTCTTTCCAAAAGTTAGGATTGAAATGGAATGGAAGCAAGTTGAGATAGGCTTATTTGAACAAACTTGGGCATCAAATTTATCATGAGCTCTCTTTCCTTGCTTTATTTTTGCCAATGTATGATCTAGCCAACTATCATACTCCTTGTATATGGTAATTGAAGTAGAACCCTCCCCAAAAACTTTGTTGTGTTTGGCTTTCAATTAAAAAATCATCAAAGGAGTCATGCCAACACTGCTTAATGAAACATTGTTTCCCATAAAACTTTCTTGTACACTTGCCTTATATTAAGAATGAATAATCCATCGTCTTAATATGTACTTGTCTGCTTGATGCAACCTTGAATAACCACACAAACGTTTCAACTTTCTCATCAGCAAGTAAAGCACAACCGAAAAGGATTGATTACCTATGGAGATTGATATTTGTAAACAGGGCAAAGGGCATGGAAAATTTGTTTGTTTGGTATGTCACATCGAAGCACAACACATCACCAAACTCCAAATAAGAGGTCATAAACCTTCCATCAGCCCAAAAACACACTCCTTAGACTTTGGTCCTCATCCACTTCCATTACAAAATAAAATAGTGGATCAGTGGCCAATTTTGCCAGGAAATGCTTGACAACTGAAACACATTCTTTACCAATATTATTTATTCGCCGAGTGCTCAATGTGTCATGGCATTGTTGTGGTGTGACAATTTCACAATCTTTGTATGCTTGAGCATTTACCACCTTTGAAATTTATGAGTTAGAAATCCCTTCATCTGCTAAACTAAATACCAAATTAGCACTTGATTGATGAAACTTTTTATCGTAACGTATGTTTGATGCTTTCGAAGGAGCAGCAAGTCAATGATTATGAATGTTGTTAAAAGCAAATACCCTCAAAATCCACCACCTTTATGCAATGAAATAAAAAGTCTTGCTTTGCAACCTATTCGAGTTCCTCACTATGAATGATATCCTTTTCAATTTCTTTCTCACTAGCATTTTTGGCACCTTCTTTATCACACACATACATTCTTCTAATAATATTACCAGTCTTCTTTGATTTGTAAGTAGAATACTTACGAACCCCAAATCCCTTGAATCTTGTATAGCACAAATATAGTTGATACGTCTCATCGCAGGTAGACAGTTGCAACCTAATATATGGTACAAGTTGAGAATTTGTATTATCATCATCCTCTAGATTTTGAGATTGAAAGTGAACCTCATTCTCGGAAAAAAGTAGAGAAAATATCATTAATATTTTTGCTTTATCAAATTATTTGTTACATATAAAAAGTTTTAAAACTAAATCCTGAACAAATGCAATAGTAAATAGTAAATAATACGTCATTCTCAAAGAAATCCAATGAGGCTAAGCGAAACAGGGTAAAAAGATAGTTGGGTTACAAAATGTTAAGCCATTTAAAAAAATTTGTTGAATCAAAAGTACAATTTTGATTACGTGATAGGAGAAATTTGATAATGTTGTAAGAAAGAGAGAAAATCATTGGGTTGAGGATAAAGAAGAGTCTAAATATTGAGGATTTTTTTTTAGTCTCTGGAGAATTTGCAATTTTTTTAATTTAATAAGGAGTTTATTAATGGATAAATTAGTTGGTGGAGCAAGTAATTGACATCATTAATTCCAACGCACCAGTCTGATGCTTTATACAGAGAGAGAGAGAAAGAGAGAGAGTTGCTGAGGGTATTAAATAATTTAAAGGAAAAGTAAATGAAGAAATAACGTTTTGATTGCTAGTTTTTTTGGGGGGGGGGGGGAGCAGTGAACTAGTTGAAGATAAAGTGCGAGACTTTTGCGAGTAAAAATAATAATAAAGAATACGAGGAGAAAAAAGAAATAGGAGAGAGAAGTTAAAAGTTTGCAAGGTAACTCTCGCCCTCTTCACTTGAGGTATTTTTCTTCATACTTTTGTTGTACTTTGATGTTTTTCTTTGAGAAATTCTTAAGGGAAGGCTTGATTCTCTAGTTCATACTTGTGTTTTCCCCAAAACATGTTTAAATAGTGATTTGGGCTGTAACAAAGTGATGGTTTTGGGTTTTCCACAAAAGATGTTATATTTTGACATAAAGGTATGATTTTTGAGTTTTGTGCCTTCAATCTTAGAAAGAGGTTTGAAAATTACTTGATCTACACTTATAGAAGCAAATGAAACACCTTTCATGTTGGAGACTTTGGCTGGAAATGCATAAAAAATCACCTATAGTTTTTGTCTTTAAAAGATCACTTTGCACACAATTTATAAATTAACTTAAAACTTGGTTTAGAAGCCAATTTAGACTTTGGCTATTATCAAGACTTTGATAGAGGGATTGAAGATAGAGCTATAGGCACAGAAATCATTTCAATCAATGTTAAAATGAGGTCCCAACACCCTTTTGAATTTGACAGTCGGGAGAGGCGAAAATGATTTTCTTTGTTTTGAGCTATTTTTAAGCCCCGATGGGTTGTGAAACTAACTTAAGCCTAATTTATGGTGGTAATAAGTGTTAAAGATATATTTTTAAGCTTTGATGGCTTTGTTAAACTTAATTAGAAAGATTAACCCTAAGATGAAGCACCTAAGACAAATGAAGGATTATTCCTAAAGAAATATTAGGAGTTCTTATGATGTGATCCATGACTAATTTGATACATGGCTGATGTATAATTGCTATGTTGTTAATTATAAATTATATGTTGAACTCGTTTGGATCTGTGTTAGAAGAAACTTAGCTAGGTAAAGGCTTATACTAATTTGTACGGCATTCTATTCCCTCGTAATATTTACTACTTTCCTGTAAAGGCTTTATTATGGTGTTTTGATGTAGGATATTTCCCTAATTCTTGATGGAGTCTTCTTTTGACTCAGTTGTTGATAATGCTATTGATGATATTATATATATTTATTGTCTATTATAAATTGGGTTTGAACTACTGTTAAAAACTGGTTATGGGTGAACTTTAGTACTTAAATAAGTACGATAAGTTGTCTTAGACCTAAAAATATGGGTGTTTAATGCAAGTTTATTGGCTTGTGGCCACTCAGTTAATAATATTGCCATGCTGTTTGCTGTATACTTGGTGATTACTGTGATGTTGCTAATTAAAAGTATATGACGTCTTTCATATGCTTGCTGTATATATATATATAGTGGAATATTGACATATACCTTATGATTGTAATAAAGATCCAACTTTTGAGGCTTGGCTAATATTAAATGCGCTCGATGATGCTGTTTTGTTGTGCGGTTAAGTACTCTTCATCTAATCCTCCATTTAAATGGTGTATATACTTAAGTGAGGAATGAAGCAGAGGGTGCTTCCGGTAACGCCGCTTATTTCTAACAATGCTTTGGATGGTGGAAATTGGGGGCGTTAGAGTGGCATTCCTTTAAGGGATTGAATTGTGGGATCGAAAAAGATGCGCCAAAGGACCCCAAATAATTGGGTATGCCTTTAGGGATTTAGCCATAGGCTCATAAATGTGATTACTCTTCGCAACTTGGTCAATGAGAGTCCGAAGGTATGCGTATTAGATTAAAAGGTCAATTTCCCTTGAGGAGATGAAAAGCGACGCCAATAAATAGTTTGAAGCAATTACAGAGTCGGTGGTTATGGCTATGGGACCCCTATCATCACGGCTTGTTCATGTTGATATGCTAATGGGGACCAGTGAGGACCTTCAGTTCAAATTGGGATGGGTAAAACCCTACAATTCAAATTAAGATGGAGAGATCCTTATGGTTTGAATTAGGATAGGGAAAACCCTACAATTCAAGTCAGGATGGGGAGAACCCTTCAATTCAAGTCAGGGTGAGGAGAACCTCGGGTTTGAATCGAGATGAGGAGAACTTTATGGTTCAAATTAGACAAAATTTACAATTGGGTTTGATGAAGAGCATCCTACGTATCCCATCAAGGGAAACAAGTTGTCATAGTTTGAATAAAGGACATCATAGACCATGGGTCATAGACTAAGCCGTTGTAGTCCTAGTAGGGCATTTAAGGCTTATTTTGAAGCAACAGGCCTTTTATTCTCATGCTTAAGAGCATTATGCAGTTTAAGCTCATGTCTTGAAGCCCTGTCCAGTTTAAAGTCATGCTTGGGAGCATTGTGCAGTTTCATCTTATACATAAAAGTGGCAGGATTGTGTATGGTACTTATTTAAGTGGCTAGCGTCCAATGCCATGGGTCAAAAAACCATAGGTAAATGCACACAAACTAGGGATGTTATAGGTCGAGGGACCGTAAATTGATGCCATGGGTCAAGGGACTATAGGTGAATGTATGTGAAATACAGATGCACATGAGGTGTGGATGTCACAGGTTATGGGACCGTAGACAGGTGCCTCTGCAATACGTATGCACTCAGTCTACAGTCCCACCGCTCCTAGGCACAAGCTTAAATTGCACAACGACACTAAGTACGTGCTTGAACTGTACAATGCTCTTAAGCATGGGCTTAAAGGTACACCACTTCCAGGCATGAGCTTGAACTGCGCAATGCTCCTAATCATGAGCTTTCAATGCATACACATTCTCTCCCCCCCCCCCTCCCCCCCGGTTTTTTTTCTAGTTTTTTGTTATTATTTAGTCTTCTATATCTAAATCAATTTATACAAAATATTATGTTAGTAAAATAGCCATCGAGTACACACAACTAGTACTAATAGGAAGGGACTAGATTGAAAATGATTATTTCTCATCAATCAAACCCCCAAATCCTAAAATATCCAAAATACCTTTATTTTCTTTTAAACATTCCAACCTCTCCTCAATCAACCATATAGGATGTATCCGCACAGTCCTATATCCTTTTTATCCAAACCATTGCCTTCATACATAACATATAACCCAAATGTTTTTTTTACATTACCTTTAAAAAAAAAAAAAAAAAGAAGCTGCAGATCCCATATAAGGGAAAAGAGTATGTATCTATAATATATAAGCAAGTTCTACATCCCTTCTCCAGCTTTAGAATGACACGAACATGGCTACATTTGGAATCGACTGTTTTTTGTTTGATTTGAACTTGTTTTGAGCTTGTGTAAGGGAGAAATATGAAATATCCTTCAGTTTGGAGTTTGGCATTAAAGGTAGAAGAGAAGAGGCGGTTTGTATGGAATAAAAATTAATTTTATGCAATGATCAAATTAAAGTATGAAATATAAGTAAAATTTAATTTAACCTTTGTAAAGTAATACATTGGCTTCATAGGTTTTGTAATAAAAAATTGAAAAAAGGGCATGCCGCACGGTTTCTGCCCTTTAAAATGATAGAAATGGATGGTGAGGTTCAAACTAATACATTTTAGAAATATTGGAGGTTCACTTTGAATGAAAAAGCTACATGGTTCAACATAAAACATTATGTAAATTACGGAGCTAAAACTAAATTTTACTCAATAGTAAAATAAAATAAAAAGAGGAGGAAAGATAAATAAATAAAAAATTACAAGGGAATGAAATTTCTTAGATTGCTTGGTGGCAAATAGATGGGTCAAGCGAGTCAAGCGGATCAATGACAAGTTAAAAATATGGGTGACCTAGGTTGGATTAGACAATAAGGAGACTAATGAGGGTTTAGAGTTCATCTTAGTAATACAACTTTTGTTTATTTTAAGATTTCAATATAAGCTTGATGAATCTAGTGAGTTGCCTTATGAAAATTTCTAGTTGATTCGGGTTATCTTAGGCGGGTCACGGGTTGATCCAATCCAACTAACTTTTGATCACGTATATACCCCATTGATCTAAGCAAGCCAAATCTGTCGCACGTGTGGAAGCGTTGAGCTTTCCGGAAAGCGACGCCGGAGTTCGCACGTACGATATGCTCTCCTTGTCCCCCATTCCAATCAAACCTCTCTCTCTCTCTCTCTCTCTCCCTCTCTCTCTGTTGGTTTATCCAAATTGGGTTGGCCGACAACCGCCGTATCTCTGCAAATTGAAACCATCTTCTCTCTCTCTCTCTCCCTCTCCCTCCCTCCCTCTCCCTCTCCCGCGGCAATTTCACTTTCGTCTCTTCTGACAGGTACTTCTTGAACATTCCTGCTGTTGCATTTCATTCATTCCGCTCCTAGATCCATCCGCTTCTCACCACTTTCACATCATCGTCGTCATGTCCTGCCATTGTCATGAATCTTGATTCCTCTGTCTGATTTGGCTCCAAACTTCGTTTTCCATGATTTTTATAGGGTGTTCTTTTTGTTAAATTATGGTGTCTTGGATGTGCCTAGGGTTTTGTTTTGTTTGTTTGTTTGACTGTTTGCGAAATCTTGATTATATTGGTTTCACACTCTTGCATACAATTATAGGCAGAAGATCTGATTTTTTGCATTTATGAGAACCAATACGGATTCTATCCGTATTTCTTCATTAGGTTGGGATAGAAAAAGTAGTGGTAGACCAAACTTGGCAGTATAGGATTTGATTTTTTTGGAAATTGAAGGCAAAATGGTGGGGGATGAGGAGTTGACGTGATGTTACCCCAGCAAGAAGATTTGAAGTTAATTGATGCGTGACATCAACAATCCCCACACTCCCGATTTGGGAGTGGGGTGTCATAGATGCATTTGGAGGGTGCTAGTTATTGGTAGTTCATGCAAGGTTTAGGGCTTGGAGGGTTGACTATTTGATAAAGCTATAGCGATAGAGTGAACATGTCATTTGCTATCAAAATTCAAAAGTTCTCGATCTGAAGTGGCAAACCTGTTGGCTGGCTCCAAGTGTCGTGGCAAGGGTTCAAGTCATGGGAGGGTCTTATTGTGATAAAGCATTGCATTTTAGGGAGAAGGTTGAAGGGGTGGACTAATGATCATCGAGTAGAGGATAAGGATGCATCCTCCAGCATAAAAAAACAAAGTTTACAGTCCCTAGTGAAAATCTGAAAATACAAATACATGCGTAGGGAATGACTTAGGTTTAGTTTCACAGTAGGGGTCTGGTTGCTGATCACTCATTCGTGGTTTTGCAGCCGCCTTCTCCACACCAAACCTGTCTTTGGTAGATAACAGTTTGATCCAAGAAAGCACAGACAACTTTTAGTTGTTAGCAAGTGCTAATGAATTGTTAACAACTACACCAGCCGCCATGATCGTCCATAGTTACCTGGATCACTGACCATTTTGGAATGTGGAACAAAAATGTGAATGACAGATGGACCTTATTTCGTGATAGGGATGGGTTTCAGAGATACACTTTGGCCGTATATAGAATTTATTATTCCGTGGGGTGTGTGTGTGTATTTGGCGATATATAAAGAATTTATTGCGTCTATATGTATATATATATTTATGTAGTGTGTGTGAGATGGAGCCTAGCGTCCAGGCAGTTTAGTGAGCTTGCTTTCGGTGCTCGTGATAAGTTCATTGAATCCGATGAGACTTCAAGAAACCCCATGAAAGAGATTAATGTTTGTGAAGTGCCACCTTTGAAAAAGTGTGAACGCTCCTTGTGAAGCTCACGTGAGGTCCATTCATCAGATTTCAACTATACAGATTGAATAAGCATCGAAAAATCAGAGGACATGTTGATTTTCATATATTTCGTCTTATATTGGTTTCTCATTTATATGGTGAAATATATCTGAACTGTTATAACCATTTTGAATATTTTTATCATATGGATGGGTGGCTATTTATATAGTGGAATTTTAAAGAATTTAACCCTGGTGGGCCCCAAAAGGTGCATTTTCACATTGTGAAAATGAAGCGACACCTCTTAAACACTAAACCATATGTATATAAGAAAGGCATCGTCAAGTGATTCATTATAAATGTTGTAGTGATTGTGTATTTCTCTTGTGCAATAATATGCTATGTGACGTTTGTATTCTCCCACTGATAGAAAGTAAAAAGTACATTTGTGAAGATAGTGTTGACTGGACATATTGAGTAGTGTAAATTCATTGAAAACTTCTAAAATGGGAGCAGAATAGAATGATCTGATTTATACCTAAAGTTTATGAGAGAAATTTAGGCATCGCTAACATGTTTGGCTTACTTGGTAGCATTGTGCTTTAGCGTTTATAAGCAATAAAATTACTTCTAATTCTAAACAAGATAATGGCCGCCGAAAGTATGAGGTGCTCAGGGGCAGCAAAGGGTGACCAACTGTGTCAAAAAGGCAAATTTGCTCCAAATTCAATACATGTTGAAGTCCTTGAGGAATGATGTTTAGGTTGTTATTTTCTTGATAGGTTAATATGCACACATCCAACTTATTAACCACAAGGATTTGAACCCTTGACCTTGCCTAACACGTGATATAATATACATTTTGATGCCACCAGACTAGGTAATTGATGATATTTGGGGGTGTTTTATAAGTGCAATGCAAGAGTATGAGGTTGATTAATATGTGTTGGTCTGCTCCAGAAGAGATTGATAGTTGCTTAAGTTTGCTTGATTTTTGTCCTTTTTTTGAAGCCAGACTCTTCATAGATAGATGGTTCTGAATTATGTCGGTTTTTTAACGTTTCTCAGATCAGATGATGAAGTCCTATATATGGATCCAAACTGCGGATGGTTCTATTCAACAAGTAGAGCAAGAAGTTGCGATGTTTTGCCCAGTGATATATGATGAAATGCATATGGGCTCTGGGACTTCTAAAAACTATCCTATCTCTTTACCACAACAAGTCAATGCTGCCATGCTTAGTTTGATTTTTGATTATTGCCGGTTTCATCAAGTACCAGGTCGCTCTAACAAGGTATTTGATATTTGTGTCTCTTGAATTTTCTTTTAATGTTTGAATTTGAATAGGGGACTGGGAAGAGAAAAATACCCAAGATAAGAATTTCAAGCACCAGATGAGGCCAAAAATGTTCAAATGGCTTGCAGTTTTTTTGATTAGTCATAAACTTTGTCACCATTGTGGCAGGTCTAGTGTGAGCTATTTTCTTAACCCTCAAGACTTTGAAGATGGCTAACCTAATCCTTAATCTAGCATGCTGTATTCCCAGAGAAGTACATCCTTAGTGACATAGATCCAATACTACAGTAAGTTTGTTATGTGACTTTCTCTAGGTAAATCAAGTTAAATTAGGAACAATTTTCTAAATACGATATCCCTAAGCATATTGTACGACAGTTCCCATTTTTTTTCTTTTTTTTTTTTGGGGGGGGGTAAGTTACTCATCTTTCTTGTTGATCTCCATTATCTTCTTTATCTTAATGCATCAGGTAATATGGTGGGGTCTTAGAGCCTACGAAGATTTCCTTTCTTAAATATCCTTATTCAAAATCATCCAGAGCTTCTGTAAATTGGGCCCATCAAGCTACACTTGTGGGGTTAATGTTTTACTGGATACTGTTTCAATGGCTCTAAAATCTACTAGCTTTCAAGGAATGAAATATTATCAAGGCCTCTTCACAATCTGAGCAGGCTTTGATGGGTCTACCTTAGTCGTAGAAATTTAATTCATTTCCAAATTGGATTTTGACATGTAATTTCGGTTTTTAAAAAATGAACTACTTATTGGCAATTGGCAGGTTACTTGGCAGTTTCAGCCTGTGTGAGCTCTTAGCTAACTTTGGATGGGAAAACTCACCTTAATTTTTTCTGTCTTTCCTTGTGTTATTCTGTTAATGCTTTCCTTTGAAAATTAACAATGTAGGAGCGGAAATGTTTTGATGAGAAGTTCGTTCGAATGGATACTAAGCGGCTCTGTGAGTTGACATCTGCTGCTGACAGCCTCCAATTGAAGCCTTTGGTTGATCTTACCAGCCGTGCGCTGGCACGAATAATTGAGGGAAAAACGCCTGAGGAGATACGTGAGACATTTAATTTGCCTGATGATCTTACAGAGGTGTTTGGTCTTTTGAGTGTTGTGTGCTTAGCAGGTCCTTAGTATATATTTGTGGCCGGTGTTGTTGAATTTTTTTTGATCCAGGAAGAAAAGTTGGAGCCTTTAAAAAACATAACTGACGATCCACGGATTCGACTCTTGAATCGTTTGTATGCAAGAAAGAGGAAAGAAATAAAAGAAAGAGAGAAATCAAAGGTTCTTATGGCCCATTCTTTATTTATTTATTTATTTTTGCCGTTCTTTGCTTCCCAACCCTCTCTCTCTTTCTCAATTTTTTTTTTTCATTGTTTACCTCAGAATTTTTTATTTAACAGTTTGATATAAATATGAATTGCAAACTCATTTTTTTGAAAGCTTTTTAAAATTAGGATGCTACCTTTGAATGCAAGCCCATAGAGCAAGATCATTATTTATGTTGGGGGGGGGGGAGGTGTTGGGAAGCATGTTATATGGGGTTGCTAAATATCTGAGTCTGTGAGGGCTCATCAAAATATGGTTAAGAATACCTTTTAAATTATTGCTCAAGTTGCTGCTGCTATTGTTGTTGTACATGTTAAAGCACTGAGAAGCTAGTTTTTTCATTTTATTTTTGCTTGATTCTATATTTTTTTTTCCCATTAGTCTTCTTAATAATGCATCTTACTGTTCCACTACAATTTACTGAATTCATATTTCCATGTACACATATTGTACAGCACTACAGTTTAATTGTAGAAGTTCGTTTTCAATGGGCCTATCATAATAGGAAGAAAATTTCCAGACCTAGTACTTAAATAACTATTGTATGCAGCATGCCTTATTGTGGCACCTTGCATAAATTTAAATCTTTTTAATGTCTATGCTTTCTTAGCCATGCCTCCTTGGCTCCTACCACTTCTCTGCATCCTGTAATATTTATGTGGCATCTTTACTTCTGATCTGTTTAGCTGCTATGGCACTCATGAGAATTTGGCCGTTATATTTTTCCAGAATATTGAAGTTGGAGAGGAACATGTAGATGAGCGTTCAGTGGACGACCTCCTGTCATTTATAAATGGAGGTAGTTTGAACTGCCATAATAGCCTTTGCTTACTACTTTCTTATTCTCTTTTCGCCAAATTTATTTGTTATATTATTGAAAAATATTCTTTTGAGCTAACACGAAATTGGCAATGTCTTGACTGTATAAATTTGTAAGGTAGTCTGTTTGCTTTTTGTTTTGTTCTGTCTTGTGTTTTTCTTCTTCTTTTTTTTTTTCCAGTTTTCATTTTTGCACCTAGTGTCATGGTTATATAGCATTATGCAATTAGTGCCTGCTCCCCCCAATTCTTCATATTATGCTGCATGAAACTGTTTATTTTGATGTGTATAATAACTCTTGGTTACTGAGTCATTTCATTTTATGGATTTTATTTTTTCATTTTCTTTTGCATGTTAGCGCAGTTTATTAGTTGAAACATTAGCTGTGAAGCATGGCCTCTTAGTGTTTTTTTTTTCCCGTCGCACCCTTTTGAAGGCATCATTGGAGGTAAGGAAATTATGTTTCACAGATTCTAAAGGTGTTGGAGCATCTAAAAATAAAAAGAAGAACCGGAGAAGAAAAGACCAACAGAAGAGCAGTTTTCAAAATGATGCAATTGAAACTTATAAGGTTTGTACCTTTGTGTTACTATTGGTAGCTTCTTCTTCTCTTCTCTCTTTTTTTCCCCTGGGCAAAAAAAGAAGTGTTTACCTTTTGTAATATTTCTTTTCTTCGGCACCATCCAATTTTCAATTAAGAGACCTAAATATTTGGTGATGTGTTTAAAATGAATATTTGGGTTGCTGTTGTCTATGACATGTTCTAGGAATTAAATGGCTTAAGTTCTACATGCCAAAACGCTGAAGAAGTTGGTGAATCTTTGCCAAGTCCCACTGAGGCACCAAGATTACTAGATGTCGAAGATAACATACCTATGCCTATGACAGAGTTTGATGATGGCGATACTGATGATGAGTTTGATCCTGCGTTGAAAGAAAAAGTTGATAGGTGAGACTCAAGTACTTTCTTGATTTCTGGATATAGGCACATTTGTCCACATTAGTGTCTTTTGTTTACATTTTGTGGAGATTTTTTTTGTTTAATATTTAGATAGCAATTTTATGGTGTGTGCAAATTATAATTTCTCATGTGTTGAGACACAAGGAGTTCAATTGGCAGCTGCTAAAAGCTTCCCCATCACCATCTCTTAATGTTAACAGAATTATCAAATTAATGAATATAATCTAGAAAGTATTGATTCTAATCCCCCATCATTATCTCATCTCACTCTCACTATATATATATATATAATTGTATTAATTTGGTATGAAGCCTATATCTGAAAAACAAAATTGGTAAAAAGTCTTTATTATTGTCATTAATCATTTGAAATTTCCACGTTAGGCTGTGTTTCCCCTGCATAGACAGCGCCAAATTCTCCCTGTATGTGTGATCTTCTTTCAGGCAACGTTTATAAATGAATTCATCCGTCATCTGTAGGAAAAAATTGAAGTCAAGTCAATGGAGAAAAAAAAGTGGAAAAAATAAAATCAGATAGCCTCCGTGAGCTTGTAGCTTACTCGGTCAACTGGCCCTCAATTGTAGCGGCCAATCCTCTTCTGTGAGGTCGTGTGAGTTTGTGATATTAGGGTGTGTATTTTTCTGTAAGAAGCAGCGTTTTAAATTTCATCCATTGTCTAGCCTTTCCTTTCAAGGGGGAGAGGTGGGATCCTATCTTTCTGTTGTGAAATCACTTTAATATGCTTTTTATCCAAGAACTACTAATAAATAATGAAACTAGTTGAGTAGGAAGAAACTTATCTGTTTCTTTTTTCTTTTTCTTTTTTTCCCCCTCCATCGAAGTGGATGAAAGAAGCTGATGTTTGATCATGCTATCAAGTGGACAACTGGGGTTGCATGATCAGAATGTTGTCTGAAGTTATGTTTTATTTACCATTTCTTGTTGTTAACTCTTAATGTATGCTTCTTACTCAGGGAGGTGGAGGATTTTGCCAGGAGATTGAACTCAGATTGGCCCCAAAGAATGCAAGAAATTCTTTCTTTGGGCCAAGAAAGGAGGCCTGTACCAATTTCTATCAAAGGCAGTGATTCCTTCAGGAGATGCTAGTACTTGTCCTTCCATTTGATCTGGGCTTGCTTTGAGAGGTTATTCTGTCTGTATATGGGTTTTTAAAATTTTTTGATTCAAAAATCTGTTTTTTTTTTTTTTAATTGCTGAATGATCCTCGAAATGTGGATAGTTTTTCCAAAATGGCTAGCGGCTGGGGTTTTTTTTTTTTTTTTTTGACCTGATTTCTCCAGAGGTGATTTTCCAACAAACAGATGGCGACGGTGACACTGATTTGGATCCATATGTAAGTTTTGTTCTGTTTTGGTTTTTCTGACAGTTCTACTTTTGATCTTCTTTTTAGTGATTAGCTGTAATGCAGTTTTAATCTGGGGTTGTCGGGTTCGGGCTCCATGTAATAAACCATAAAAGGAACAGTTAATTGTTTTGGCGAGCCAATTTTGCTCAGCTGCATCAAGTTTATATGGAGTTTCTTTTCCTTGTTTTTCACAGTCTTAAGTTGATTAGACTGGGTGCTTTTATGAAACTATCTTGTTGCTGCCTTTATACATGCCATGTAAATAAATGGTTCAGTGGAGTTTGGATGATTAGGTGCTTCTTTTGTAGATGCCATGTAAATTATTAGTCCAGTAAGAAAACCCTATGCCCAAAATTTTCCGCACAAAATGGTCGCAAAAGCGAGCGAATCTGTGGGCCCTACTGTGAAAGTGAGTGGGCCCATGCACTCGTACCCTACTATGTAACCATTATGTGCGTAATTTTGTGCGCATAGCGAGGTTAGCCGTAGAAGATGCGTTCATATTGTTGATATACCTGTTCTTGTTTCGAGAGTGAGAGGGTCAGAATGATGGAACATTCAGCACATTTCAAGCAGAGGAAGGGTTTTTGCTGCATGAACTTTGATTATGCTTGCTTGGTACTGGAACACTGTTTTCAATTTTAATTGGTCTATGTAATGAAAGGGGAAAAGGGTAAGATATCGCTTGCGCCTTGAGAGCGAGGTGGGCATAAGAAGAGATTTCTATTCGCACTAGGTACGTGGAAAAAGCTCTCCGACTCCAAAACACATCCCGTTTTCGGTCAGATGGCCATAGCATTTCAGGGATATCCGTTGCATTGTTTTTTGTATGCTCTCTCGAAAGAATCTCGAAAGTGGGCTTTAACATAGCTAAGGAAGTTGACTCGTGTTATTTTTGTGCAAAAGGAAGTGAATAAATCAATGCGATGTACAATACCCATCTACTAAAACCGATAATCGGCAAGTTTCATATATCGACTAGTTTGTCGAAAGAATCCAACAGATACCAATTTCATTTAAAATATGATAGTGATTCCCACAAAGAACAGCACATAATGAGGTCTCATGAGAAAATTGAATTAAAAACCTGGAAGCGCTTCAAATGTCTAAGCTTTTAATTTAATTAATATGAGTTACACAACGTCAACCCTACGTATCCACTATTCGACTGCCCATATACATTAATGCTTTAATCAATTACAAAATCAGATGGTATGTGCTGGGAAAGAGATACATGGAAAACTATATGAACATGCGCGTGCCACCTTACAATAGGCCGAACCTAATGAAGAACAAATGAGAAAGGCCAAGTACAGGCGCTACATAATCTGTGCTATTAAGGTAGAAGGAATGAATCATACACTCTGGTCAATGTTTTTGCAGCCACTCCTGAATTGCAGAGCGAAGAGCGCGGTTTGGTACTAGGTTGAGGTTTGAAAGCTTAAGGCTTGTCATGGGTGAGCTGTCATTGCCATCGTCGAGCCATCCCCTGATTGCCTCTGCTTCATAAGTATAACCATCCGCCGCCACATGAGGATCTTGCATGACTTCCTGCAAGTTCGAGCCCACAAAAGGATTTTCATCCAGATGATGCAATGAATTTGATGGTGGCATAAAACATCCAGACAAAACATAGAAATCGGTATCACTGCAAGTTTACGGGACGAAATCATGTAATTGGGCCAGTGAAATGTCATTTATCTCTTTTTTGTAAAAACAAAAGTCTGCAAATTGGAGGAAAATGGGGTGGCTTAGCTGCTAACATGAGGCAAACCAGCTTAGAAGAAGAATCCGGAAAGGATTCGTTACTCTTCAGAAATTCAACATAAGATATCCTTGTGCAGCGTGGTCTGTTTATTTATGTATTCAAAAGATTTGGATAATCAATCACATGAATTTGGAGCAAGGGGGAGAATCACGAGGAATGAAATTACCTGAAAAATAGGACAAATGTAAGAGCCAGGAATCTGGCGCTCTTCTTGCGAACCCCTGCGGAATGACCATGCGGATCCTGAAGAAACCTTCATTTGTTCGATCACTCTCCAAACATCTGATGCAAAGTTGGGCCTACTCTCCCTGTTCATCTTACAGCACCACAATGCCATGTGCGCCAACTGTTTCGCTTGCACAAAAGGCCAGTCCCCACCCAAAGGATCCAAAAGTGCATTCAAATCCCCTTTATCTACTGCGTACTGCACTTCCTTTGCAATCCCTAATGCTGGTCTGCCTGTCAATAGCTGTAACAATATAACTCCAAATGAGTAAACATCAGACTTCAAAGAAAGTTCTCCTGTCGTTAAAAACTCTGGATCCATGTACAAAAATGTGCCCTTGGGGACAGTGTTACAGAACAATGTTGTACTATTAGTTGAATTTCCATCCTGAGAGATTTCCCGACAGATTCCAAAGTCGCTGAGTTTGCTCACAAAGTTGGCATCAAGAAGAATATTGGAGGGTTTTAGGTCACCATGTACTATGCCATGAGGCTTAATGGAGTGAAGGAAGATGAGCACAGAACATAGTTCAGCAGCAATACGTATTCGAGTTTGCCATGAGAGTGGGGCAGAGTTGTCTCTACATCTGAGGCGGTCTTCGAGGCTCCCATTGGGGACATATTCATAGATTAGAGTCCAAGTTTCTGGGCACACTCCAATTAGAGTAACGAGGTTTGGATGCCTCCACTTACTTAATACTTCAACCTGACAGTCAACTCAAAAATGTGATTATACTGAAGTAGCCAAACTGCAGGTTTGCTTATTTTTTTGTTCTCTTTCTATAGAATGTTATTGAAGTGAGAAAATTTCATTTTCAGATGAGCCGACATAATGTAGCGAATGGTAAAGAGAGGAGTCAATACAATTTAAAGACCAAATGTGAGATCTATCAAAATTCCTAGGCCAAAATAGACCAAAGGAAAGATAATATTAAGCCAGACGAGCAAAGAGAAGATCACCAACTATGTGAAAATCTGATTCTTTGTAGTTGCGAAAAAGCAACTTAAAGCCATTAACCCAGTTTATGTGGACAGAGATTCAGCCACAGAATCAGATTTACACGTTATTGCTCATACATCTATTGGCCATATCATATAGTAGTATTATAATTCTTACCTCTTGTTGATACTCTGATGGCCCCTGTGAGCTATTACTATGCAGTATCTTTACAGCTACTTCAGTATGACGAAGCACTCCTCTATAAATACTCCCATAACCCCCTTCTCCAATCTTCAGTGAAGGGTCAAAATTTCGAGTTGCTTCTTTAATTTCTGAGAATGAGAATTCAGAGAAAAACTGAGGCACGTATGAAGGGACCTCCCCTGCATATTGCCTCCTCAGCTCCTCAGCTTCTCTGAGTGCATTGTTGCGCTCTATCTGCAACTCATCTCGTTCTTTCTGGTAACTTTGCAACAAATCCATAGCAGAGGCCATCTTCTCCTCCAATTCCTTCACCATCTGATCAGAATTTGACAATTGGCTCTCCATTAGAGACTTCTGATTGATGGCGATCTGCAGTTCTTTCATCACTCTGTCTCGCTGGTTCTTAATCTTTTCAAGATTCTCCTTTTCTCTAGTTAATGCATCCTCAATTTCCTCCCTCTGTTTCAGCTCATCTATGTATAAGGTTTCTGACGTTTTAGCCTGTATAAAGGTTGGAAACATGCAAAAAAAATAGATTTCAAGTTTCTGTTTTTCATGTCATACATCTCCTGAACAATGCATTTACAATAATATGAAAAGAGTACAGTAAACGTCTAAACAAAAATTTAGTCCGAACAAGTCAAGAAATAAGTACTTAACATATAAGGAAACCCTACCCTGCGAAAAGTCTCAATGGCTTCTTTCTCAGCTTTCTCGCATCTGATGGACTCTTCAATTTCCTTTTGCCTGGATATTTCAGCCTCGGCAATGGATTTTTTTAATTCCTGCCAGAAGGCATTTAGCATTAAGGAATTTAGCAACTGCCATATTTGAGACAAACTAGTCAATGCCATATACAAAGGCCAAATAACTGCCATAAATTCAAATCTGTTGAATACAAATGCAAAAATGATGGTTTTCAACAGACCAGCACTCTCGGAGGAGATGAATTATTATGATCCTCATCAGACCAAGGTGATGCAGGTAGATGTATGTCTTTGCTCTCCGAATTGCTCACTAATTGTGTTAAAGCGGAATGGGCAACCAATTCAAAAGAAGAGCGTGATTGAATGCCTGAACCTAGAGAAGAGCTCCTTGGCATCTCGCCACATTCATCAGAGCTTCCTTCTGTGTCCAATCCGCTCCAAGGAATTGATGCCTGTCCAGTACCCTCTGGGGAAAAATACCCTTCATGTGGAACAAGAATCTCAGACCTTACTCTCAGGGGTACACCATATCTGAAATTACTGGGTCCCAATCCTAAATGCTCATCCTGACCGACTGGAACTGATCGTGACCTTAAATTCTTCAGTTTCTGTGTTTCAGTATTTCGAGGCACCGACAATGGTAGAGGCCTTGGCACGACATCCACTCCATCTAAAGTACCTTCCCTAGTTAGACATGCCACAAGCATTAGTAGGAATGATAAATAAATTAACCATTAACAAATTATGCAGTGACTGGAGGAAATTGTGCTGTTGGACAGGCAATAAGAAGTTGACAAATCACTGATTAAATAGACATGTTCTATATAATGGTTCTAAATCCTTAAAGTTTCCCCACTTATCTTACCCAATTATTGCTGCCTCACAGCTTAACATAAGAGTTTATATGCATGTTCAACCAATTTCTAACCACTTTGTGGCATTATTTGATACACCCTAACACTAGATACATAGATAAGCCATTTCTGACATCAATTTCACTTTAAAAGTAATCCTAAAAAGATGGATGCAACTAAGCAAATGAGCTTCTACATGTGATGTTAGGATGTCCGAATTTTGAGGCATAATTTAGTTTATGACTGCTTTGAGGTCTATACTATTATAAAGCCAAAGGGTCCTTTGGTTTAATCAACCATATATTTTTCCTGAATTTCAGTAAATATGCTCAAACATTACGGTTATTTACTTGCAGTTATTACATAATTGTTCCTATTTTTACTCAAACATTACGGTTACCATATAGCAATTCCTATCTTTTTCCTAAACGTCATGTGCACTGCTTTTGATAGTAAAGGATCCAAAAATTCAATTTTTAAATATTTAATTAATTTAAATTTTTACTCATACACTCTTTCAGATATTGTATATTAACTGAAAAGCTATTAAGCATGTGTGAGGCGCGTGCGATACGGCTAGTTTCCTTAAAAGAGAAAATAAGGTTTTAATACTGTTAGGTTAAGCAAGGATTGCTTAAAGTATCACGTCTTGGTATTAAGTTTTAAAATATCTAAACTACTGAATATAAATAGGGTTCATACGTTAATGGGCTCTAACCCACAAAGGCCCACTACACCGGTCCATATTCATGTAACTTGAAGTGGTGCCAGCTTGGCTTATATTGGTGGAATCAGATTACCTCCAGTCTGGATGGTGCAGTCCATGGTGCTATCTGCCCACTTTTCCTTTTTTGATATATTCCAAAATAATTTTAACCATACAGATGTAAATAATACCCCAAAATACATAAGCTTGTCACTTTTCATGATATCTGAGTATGCATAACCTATTCATCATAAGTATTAAATAATAAGATGAATAGAATGAATAGGTTTGAATAAATAAATTCAATGATTAGGATGAATATGTTACATATATCCAAATCTTATGAAAATTGGCATGCCAATATATTTTAGTGAGTTATTTCCATTTGTACAATTAAAATTATCTAAAAATATATTAAAAATAAAAAATGAGCAAACTGTGCCATGAACTGCAACCATTCGCACCGGAGGCAAGCTGGTTCTTACATTGGTACTAGAAGTTCCCCTAGGTATTAAGTTTTAAAATATCTAGTATATAATATAATGTTCGCAACACAAGTCACATAAAAATGATAACCCAAAGAAAAAGAAACAATAAGGTCAAGCATACCTTGTATGGATGAGTTCCCCGTTGCATATAAACCAAATGTGACAAGCAGCAGGTGCTTCGGCACGTACATAGATGGCTTTCTTAGATTTTATTTCTTTCATTTTCCTGCAATGTTAAAACGAAAGCAATCTTACTTTTAAGAACATTGATTAGTCTAATTGGCCACTGTCAAATTTCACTCATATCCTAGCTATTAGCAATATTTAAGGTTAAAACTTCAGAATAGGAATAGGACATTTTCTGAAGGATAGTGTATAAAACAATATAGATGGACCACTGTGGTCTCTTTAAATAATCGTCAGTAAAGGAAGTGAATATGAAGTGCCCGTTCCATGAAAAAGTGACAAAATTAATCATTAGCCATATAGTTTACTGAACTTAAAGGAGGAAAACCAATGGTACTTTAAAGTGCTTGGTGCATTGTGTTGTTTTCTTATGATAGACCACGTTTTACTTACCCAATCATTCCATTCTACATTGGTAAATAAAATACATGTTTTAAAGTTTTCACTCTTATGAATATAATAAATAAAGCAGTTTCTACTATAGTACATAAGGCGTGCACAAAACATTAGTTATCAAGATGATGGTGATTCTACTTGTTGACCGTGAGATATATACCTTGAGTAGCGTTTGTCCTCTGCTGCTCCCATAACAAGCTTCTTGATCTCATGCTGAGTAACAAGTTCCACAATCCCCTTTTCAACATAGCTCATTTCAACATAAAGTTTCTCCGCAGTAACCTAAAACCATCATGGAGTGCCACAGGACAGGACATTTAGCAACTAAATCACTGCACTGTTCAAGAAACTACTAGAATTTGTAACAACAGTTCAACAGTTAGCAATGCCCCCCACTCCATATCCCTTTGTAGTGGTGATAAATGAGATCTCAAAAGGAGTTCTGTGGAACATTAAATTTAAATAAACATAGTTTTTGGTTGATGAGACAGAATACCTCTGCAAGTTAGTGACCATAGGAAAGCAAATCATCGTATACTTGAGGTAGCCATAAGTCATCAGTTTCGCTATCTCGAGTCAACCATCAATGTGATGCTGAGCTAGCTAAGACTAAAAATAATAAGGCGGGTTGGATTGGAAAAGTGAAAGGAAGAGTTTTATGTGACTGTAGAATTTAGCTATCTCGAGTCAACCATCAATGCGATGCCGAGCTAGATGAGTCTAAAAATAATAAGGCGGGTTGGATTGGAAAAGTGAGAGGAAGTGTTTTCTGTGACTGTAGCATGCACACGAGAATAAGGGGAAATTTACTAAATTACCGCAAGGCCTTCTTTATTTGTGTAATTGCATGTCACAAAGTGCTAAGCAATTAAGAAACAACTTCAAAAGAAAACAGTTCGAGCTTATATACATCTGCTACAACAAATTTGTGGTAAAACTAGGAAATAAAGAAGAGAGCTTCTTTGGGATGTGGGATAGAAAGGTACAAGCACACCATTAAGTAGTAGTGAGGAAATAAATTTGGGAGAGTAATATAAGTTGAACACGGGAAAACAGTAATACCGAAAAGAGAACAGGAAAAGGCTTGTGGCCTCACGTTGCTTAACAAGGCGAGCTTGAGGGAAGATTGTATTCTTACATCCCTAAACAAGGTGCATGTAGAGGAAAATCTCTGAATAACTCTCAATTTTATTAATTATCAGCAGTCTAAACCCAGCATTCCTTGCACATAAAATAGCAACTGGAAAAGGAGATAATCATGGGCCCCAATCACTACCCAGATTAGCTCCTAGACTAAATAATTCCGAGCATTAAGACATCCATTCTTAACATAAATACAATCCTAACATACCATACATAAAGTCCTAACATAATTGAATGAAACTAATAATAATAAAAACAAAAATAAAATACTTGGCTCTGCCTGTGCAGATCACACATTAGAGAGGCAGGAAGGGAGACCTTCATCAGTAGTAAATTATGACAGTGAAAATGAAAACTACATTCAATGATCATCATATGAAGTATAACCATCTTAAGGATTTCGCAATAACCAAACATTTCCCGTACATTGAAGAAGTTCTATAATTAAAAGTGAGAATTCAACAATAATTGAAAGGCCTGACAGAGAAGAAATAATACCCCAACTCGGTGACAAATGAGAAGGTACTCATCTAAGATCTCATGCATATTTTGCCTTTCAAATTCTTGGTATGCGTTGACTTCCTGTTCTTTCACACTGCTTGCTGGAAGCTTTGTGCCAACTGTAAATTGTGAAGGAACATATGCTACACAATCATACAACATTCTAACAAGTAGAAGACACCCAGAAAGAAATATATGCCACAAATAATCCAAAAATCATTTTTTAAGTAGTATATAATAAATCCACATAAGAGAATTTATAAAACATGCAAATTTACAACTCCATTACAATTTCAGTGTAGATTGGCATATAGGTTCTACTTTTATGCAGGGGCAAACAAATTAATGCATACTGTTGAGAATCTCACATTGGTATGGGACTTGTTATTCTAGGGCTTGAAGTATTTGTAGGCTACTCCCCTCATTGCCAATTGGTTTTGATGTGGAATCTTAACGTTGTATCAGAGCCAAGACTCTGCTGTGTAGCCCAATGAGACCTATATGACCATAGAATTCTCGTTTTCAAATTCCCACAAAGGTAGAGAGCATGGTCTCGAAATTGAGAAAGCTGGTGAGTAAACCGGCTTTCCCCTTTTTGCTTAAATTCGATTCTTCCCATTTTCTTAGATATTGTAGTACATCTCCTTGTAATGTTCCTGCAATGTAGTTTAAGAATTTTTCTTGACTCCAATTATTTTTGTTATTTGTTATAACGGTGGATAGTGACTGTGCCCAATCATCAATGATCTGACTGTAGTCTTTGAAACTGATTATCGAGTATAAGATTTACGGTTTCCTTAGAGATATGCATACAATAATATTTGATTAGGAAATTAGTTCCATCTATGTTTGCCCCAATCTGTATTCTGTTGTGCAAGTGCGGAGCCGAAGTTGAGGCTGCACCTAAGAGGGACTGTTGAGAGTCCCACATCAGTTTGGGACCTGTCATTCTGGGGCTTGACATATCCATTGAGCTACTCCCCTCATTACCAATTAATTTTGAGGTGGAACCTTAACACATACAATTAAATCCATAAACAGGAATACTAATGGTGAGGGCATTTTCCAAGTGGCATGCGTGAAGCATATGAAATGGCATTCATAGTGTTGGCAGGATAGTAGCAGCCTTGGAGGTGAACAAACCATGAGAAAAAAGAAGATGATGCTTGCTGATATGAGTTGAAGGGTGAAACTGGTTGATTGGAGTTAAAACAAGTACAACTTAATAAAGTAGTGGGCACTGAAACACACTTTCAGATCCCCTGGACTGATAACTAAACCAGAAGTATATCTAGAAAAATTCTATGGTATAATTAGATACTAAGCAGAAAGTATCGAGGTTCAAGAGCACAAAATCATTTGTTTGAGAGCAAATCATTTTTGTGGTCCAGACTCAGAGTGTACAAGCTTCTGGAAACTAATAAAGATAAATAAGTCTACGCCCAAGACTGCCACCCTCTAATCAAACTGTTTAGGTGGCACAACACAATCCAACAACTGGTATATCTAGCGGTTGCAGCAAAAGCAACACGGAGAACAACAACCATCAAGTCTTAATCCCAAAACAATAACACAGCATAGCACAGAGCAATCTCCAAGCGCCAACAGAACTTCCTCTAAGACAATACTTTAAGCATAATCACGATACACCAACCTAATTGAGACACTCAATTAGAAAAGTAAAGAGTGCTCAAACCACCAGTTTTGAATAACAATGTCGAAACACGTTCTTTCATGAATCAATAACAATATGGTAGATAAATACACAATTAACTTCAGTAGATCCAGGAAGCATTATCCTACGAAGCAATTAAATTCAGTAAACTAAGCCAGACTGTACTAGTAGAAGGTAATCACAGGCAGTTAGTATTCAATTTCAGGTGATGACATGGCCACATACAGAAAAAAAAAATTGAAATGGTTCAAAGCGCCATACATTCGGGCAATGGTATCATCTGCGCAGGCTGATGAACATGAAGGATGCATAACTTTCGACCGCCCGAACTGCGCAACGCCCAGAGTAGTGTAGATATGCTCTTCTTCACCTCTTTTCCCACCGCAACGTACATCTTATCCTCGATCACCCGTGCCAATGGTTCCTCTACAATTTTATCTCTACTCGACATGATTCCCACCACCCAAAGGTCGAAATTTGTATCAGATTAGTCTGGTGTGGAGTTTCGGGGGAAAGAACTCACCACAGCCTCACAAAGAACTGTCACCACCACAGTGCCGTTGAGCTCTCAAACTCTTCTCTCTCTTCTGTAACAGTGATCAAGTATTCAAATCTCTCTCTATTTCTCCCAATTTGATTATCAAATCCACCCCACCAACCTCTTTTCTACAAAATTTACCAAATTTCAACTCACTATCTACACAAAATCAACAGATTAACACTAACTGCATACCAATTTCAGCTATTGCTATCCCTAATAAACAAATCTCTCTCTCTCTCTCCCCCTCTATGCCGCAAAGGCACTTAATTTCATCCTCAAAATAGAACAACCCGCCCCCCCCCCCCCCCCCAACCTCTCTCTCTCAGAACAGATCAAATTGCCAAAAAGCTCTCAATCAAAGTAAACAAATCAGGGTGAAGAGCGACCGACGAGTATCCCCGTATAAAAGAGATGGTTTGTCTTCAATGAAGGAGGAGCCCTGCGCTACAAAACAAAAGATAGCCATCCGTGAACAGCTGAAGCTTCATGAGAAAATTCCACGGCGGGCTCCACTCCGTTCCTTCATTCACCCCCCATGGCCCCACTCGCACTCTCTCTGTCCATTGAACTTCTTGAGGATGAAGAAAGCTCTGCTGAGAATGCAATAGAGGGTTCCACCGGTGGCGGTGGCGATGGTGGTGATATCTGAATAGATGGAACCGTGAGCGTTAGCCATGATGATCCCTTTCTCCTCTCTCTCTCTTGTTCCCGTTTGCAGATTTGGGAAATGAGAGTATTAAACATTTAACCATTATTTTTATAGATACATTAGTTAGTGGATGAATTTTCAAAAATGTATAACCAAAAATATATTATTCATTACCGTAAATTTTGATTGTGTTTAAAAAAATAAAATTTGTTGAAAGTTTGATTTTTTTTTAACGAGAGAATGGAAATTTATTTTTTAAGAAAGGAACTTGTTTCCTTTATTCCCTACAAACTTTCGATTTTTTTCCCATTGTTTCCTCTTTTTCAAATATTTGTAATTAAATACCAAAATTATTTTGCGGGGAAAACTGTATAGATGGTGGGAAAGGGGAAAAAAAGGGAATTTAAAAAAATATTTAAACCATTGGTGTAGTGTCCACAATTAAATTTGCCGTTTCAAAACTCGAGTTTAAACTTTAGTAATACATAATCATTACTTTAATTAAATATTATTTATTAACAAATGGCATATATATTTGAAATAAATATCTTCTCTATTATTTAACTACTATATCATAAGTAATGCGTTTGAATTGCCTTTGAGTTGAACACATTAGCTTTGTCAGTTAGGAATGTTGTTTATTTATGAAAAAGATTGGGTTCAAACCTTATAACGTGCATTTTGTAGCATTTTTGACCCTTTTATATGAATCGGGTTTGGATTGAGTCAATGCATGAGTCATCAGGTCACAGATTAACCCATCAGGTCAAGTGGGTTTAATCGAGTCAATGTGCAAGTTGAGTTGATGTCTAACCCAACCCGAGTTAGGACCCGCTGAGCCGAGCCAAGCTTGATAACAGTGCCCGTAAGTTATTCATGGAGTCAATAATGCATAATTTAATCACTAATACTTTAAGCAATACAAATTAACTATTAAAAGAAATAGTTTATTTTGAATAATGAATAAAATTCCTTCAACAGTAGAATAATATAATTGAAATCTTGCCCACATTCTTGGTTATCTAACCACTGCTTGAGAATTCTACAAGTATTGTTCCGAAAGGTAGTAGGGACACCACTACAAACTTCCCTTTTCCCAAATTTTTGTCGAAAATTTTCAATTTTGCTGGGTCCTTTACTTGTTCTTCAACTCTTTTATAATGAATTTCTTTAGATAAAATTTCTATATGCTTCGTTTTTTTGATTTATTAAATTAATAGATTTGTTAATTCCTAAATGTCAAATTTTCTCTATGACTTTTTCTCTGCGAACTTAAATTTTAATTCTTGACGATTAATGGCTGTTTGAACTCTATCTTTATTGATCGTAAAAGGATAAATCATAATTAAAAAAGATGTTCCTAATATTATACCCTGTTGCATAACTTTTATTAAAATAAAGGTTATTTTAAAACAAATATTATCTTTACAAACACAACCATTGGATATTTTATAATTAATTTTTAGCCTTTATTGGTTTGCTCCATATAGTTTTTCCTGGTGATTTTTTCATAATATTGTGTTGGCACTGATCCTTCTTGTCTACAATTAAGATTTACACTTGTATCTAATAAAGCTGTTGTTTCTAAAATAAACTCTTTATTAATAATTATTTTAATCTTAATGTGCCTCTTATGTATTTGGACTCTATAAATATATCCTAAAAAATTTGGAGATTCACTTTGTCCTTTTCTTGATTAGATGATCCTCCGAAATATTTTTCCTTATTGGTTTCAAGTTTTCTATTTGTAAAGATTTCTTGATTTACTTCTAATTCTAACATTTTTAATTTCATTTCTAAATTTTCACCTCTATTTTTCTTATGATCTTATTGTAATTCTTTTATTTGAGTTTTAATTTCACTTATCTCATGTTGTAAGTCTTGAATAATGACTTGCTTATTTTTCCTTTTAAGTTTTTTTTAAAATTTCTCGTACATTATACCATTCTATTTCTTGAGAATCGTTGTTCCTAAAGGTCTCTTCTCCTAGATTTAAATTCTTTAATTTGATTAAATGTTCTCTTTGAATATCTAAATTCTCTATCTATTCTCTAGTATTAAATAATCATTCTCTCTTATTGGATATTACGTTCAGTGTTTTATTATGAAAACATGTTCTACCACATTCTCCTATTTCACTATCACTTACATAATCAGAATTTTCTTATTCTTGGAAAACTTATTCTATTTCATAATTTTCTAAACTACTATCGGAATATTCAGACTCACTAGATTCACTATTCATTAATTCCTTAGTTAGTTATGCTTTATCTTCTATTTCTAATTCTTGATTTTTTTTTCTTTCATCCTTCATTCTTTACTATAATGTCCTCTTTTACGACATTTATAGCAAGTAATGCCTTGTTTATGTCTTTATGTTCTATATATATAATAACGAACCGCAAGAGCTCGTATCATGACGCATATAGGATTTATTTTTATCATGTGTCCTATTTTTATATCAACTTAATTTTGAGTTTAAAATGTTTTACCTCCTACACTCCCATTTAAACTCTTTCTTTTATGCCAACCTTCTTTGAATGCTTATCTATCGAGTTTGTTTTACCCTGATGCTTATCTATAATGTATTTCAAACTATAGACACGAACTTTTATCAGTGAAATTTTATCGGCTGAACTCATTAAGAAATTTTATCATTATAGTTATTGAAGCTAAGCTTAGAATTATTTGATAATTAAATGTTTGGTGCATCAGTGATTTTAAGAGTTACTGGCGAATGAGCCCCTCTTTGACTTTTCCTCCTTGTAGAGGCCTTATGGAGCCAATTAGCAGGGGGAATATTCTCCCGGATCCGAATCTTTCGCGTGTTCCTTTCTGATTCATGGTGCCGTATTTTTCCAAATGCCTTTCTAAACAATTTAAAACGTAGAAATGGAAATAACATATTAAAACATACAAATTTATGTCATATTAATTTTTAAGTGATTTAAAAATATAAATTTTATTTATCCTAAATAGAGAAAATTTTAGGACTAAAATCATACGTCAATATTTCTATTTGAAAGAATCATGAGGAAAAGTATTTGTTTTCTACCAAATTAAAACCATACACCAATATTTCCGGTGAACCAAAGTCATCGTTTAATATCTATTCGTTTAATATCTATTTTGCTTCAATCTCCTCTCTTCAAATTAAGAATTGAAGATTTAGTTATGCTTAGAAATTCCCTTCTCTATCTTCATCCATGAATCTTTTTCTCATATTCATGCAATCGGTTCAAAAAAAAAATTATGTTCTGCAATTTCATAATCCAATCTTTCCCATTTTAATTAACCTTTAAGATATAAAAATTACGAGAATGTATCTTTTTCCTCGAATCTCTTGTTGAAATGAGAATTAGAGGTAATGGACTAAATCCTTTTATGAAATAAAGTTTTTGATCAGAATATAAATAATAGTTTAGGTAGTTAATAGATCTTCCAAAGAACAATATTTTTTTTCTTTTTGAATAAGTCAATTTGGGACCATGTAGGTCCACTCTTTGTCCTACTCAAAAACTAGGGCTTTAACTCTTTGTCCTTTGCCAGCCTGCTTGTTTCACGTTCTCATAAATTGTATTTTATTGTTAAAATTTAACAATAAAGATTGAACAAATATTTAAAATTCTACATGCAAATAATTTTTTATACAAGTTAATAATACGGAGACCCTTATTTATGGAGTTAAAATATTAATACTTAACTTTGATAATTATAAAATATTTTAATTTTTGTCTACATCACATGAAAATTTATAGGAAGCGTAGATTTTTCAATGATCTTTCAACGCTCGTGGTTCACTCTAAAACTAAGTCATGATTTTGGAGTAAACTGGGCGCCACGGCAGAGGAGCCCCTTCCGATATTTGGTTCAATCCTTTTGCTTCAATCTCCTCACTTCAAATTAAGAATTGAAGATTTAGCTATGCTTCGAAATTCCCCTCTCTATCTTCATCCATGAATCTTTTTCTCGTACTCATTCAATTGGTTCGAAAAGGAAAATTATGTTATCTAATTTCATAATCCAATTTTTCCCATTTTAATTAACCTTTAAGATATACAAATTACGAGAATGTATCTTTTTCCTTGAGTCTCTTGTTGAAATGAGAATTAGAAGTAATGAACTAAATCCTTTTACGAAGTAAAGTTTTTGATCGAAATATAAATAAGATTGAACGAACCCTTAATAGTTTAGGTGGTTAATAGATCTTCTAAAGAATAATATATTTTTTTTTTTTTTGTTGAATAAGCCAATTTGGGACCGTGTAGGTCCACTCCTTGTCCTGCTCAAAAACGAGCCCTTTAACTCTTTGTCCTTTGCCAGGTTGCTTGTTTCACGTCAAGTTTTCTCATAAATTGTATTTTATTGTTAAAATTTAACAATAAAAATCAAAAAAATATTTAAAATTCTACACTCGTATAAATTTTTATACAAGTTAATAATACGTAGACCCTTATTTATGGAGTTAAAATATTAATATTTAGCTTTTATAACTATAAATTATTTCAATTTTTGTCCACATTCTATCAAGGTGTTTGAAAATTTATAGGAAGCGTAGATTTTTCAATGATCTTTCAACGCTCGTGGTTCACTCTGAAACTAAGTCACGATTTTAGAGTAAGGTGGGCGCCACGGCAGAGGAGCCCCTTCCGATATTTGGTTCATACTTTTCCACGTGGATAAACTATATTTGTTTAGACAACAAGACAAACACGGCCTTGTGATTGAAATAAATGTTGAATAAATAAACATGCCCCACGCCCTTATTTTCTTTTAATGCAAACAGCCATTCCAATGTTGAACAGTTCTTTCTTTTTCGTTTCACCTCCTTGGTGGGTTCTCTCCTTGAATACACGGTGGCACGATCAGAATCGTACTCCCCTGACAAATTAAACTGTAGCTTGATCTTTTTCTTGCTAGGGTTTCAGCCCCCTTTTATGATGGTTACGAAGGGACAAAAAGAAAATAGCTTTTTATGAAAATTGAATTTGTTCTCTATTATATTAAATATGAAAAAAAAAATCAGAAAATAAAAATCAAGACTTAAAAATACCATTGTTTCAAGTTTGGCAAGGTTCGAATGATTTGATAAATTTTTTTGCAAGCCAAGCTTGAATCGAGTTTACAAAAGTGTTATTTTAAGTTTGGTTTGTTTATGTTCATGAATGTGTTCATGAAAAATATTTGCAAACTTGAACAAGTCGAGTTTCACCGTGTTCAAGCTTGGCGCGTGTAAGTTTGTGAGCTTGAAATTTTGTTCGACAAAGCTTGATTGTCTTAACGAACGAACATAAAGGGGCTTTAATCGAGCTTGTTCATGAAAGCTTGGGTCACTTGCTACCCTAGTCTTGAGTCAATTTCATTAAACGATAATTCCTCAATGAACAGTAAATACATTAAAATTAATTTTCCTGTGAATCATTAGAACCGTTATTTTTTACAAGAAAATAAAGATTGGTTCGTCGAACTGGACCCCCCATGCTGCTTCGATAGTAAAGACAAGCGCATTTTTACTACCTTTATTTTATATATATATATATATATATATATATATATATATAAATTTAATGGGATAAATAGTAAAAGAAAATAATAAAAACATATTTGTATTTTCTGTAGAGTATTACTTTTTTTTATTTTATTAAATTACTATTTTATTCAAGCGGATCAATGTAAAAATGATGAAATTACTAAGGAATATACTATATTCAATATACTTATTTTATTTTAACTTCCTCGACCAATTATTGAATCAATTTGGTCGACCATCTCCTTTAATGGTATATCACTGCTCTCGACGTCTTTGCGAAACAAAATACAAAATCTTCAACTTTAAAGTTTAAATAAAAAGTGACAAATGTCCAAGAAAAAAGGGGACACAAGATTTGATGATTGTCAAGTATTAGTAAAACAATGAAACAACCTTTTAGGAGAATGATTAAAAATTGAATCAATAGAAGTATATGATCATTGGCAGTTTAGTTGACTTTGACTCTATGTTAACATTTTAAAATATTTGTTATGGAGTCGAGTTGGTGAAGCTTCGGCTACTCCTCCAAATTTCAAATTGAAATGAAAGGCCGGGCCCGTCAGAGTTCTCGGGCTAGTTTCCTTTTCTTTTTTCTTTTTCTTTTTTTCCCCTTGTTGAATTCACGCGAGGAATGGAAAAGTCACACGAATTCGGAGTATTTTCTCACGAACAACGGTCAAGATATGGAACCCTTATGCCGTGTTTGGTGGATAGTAAAGTACAGGATAAAACATGTATGAAGATAGGATCATATGGCATAGCGTACGAACCTATCGAATGTTTGATGTGCAATCGGATAAGCAAAACGATGCGGAACTTATCCGCCATATAAAAAATTACAATTCTTAGATGACATACATGAGGAAACAATTCCGTCGCCTTTTCTTTTCCTGCAACTTATAAGAACTCATTTTTCATCTTTAAATTTACGGAAGCAATTTAACATTACAAGAACAAAAAATCACAACCTATATTAAAAAAATTATAAAGGATATGGATCCTTGAATTTGAAAAAAGTTGTGGAGTTGGATGATCTTACCGCCCCATTTTCTCCGCCTCCAATTTTTCTTTCAACTTTTTTTTATACAAATAATTAGAATTATCTAATTGCGCAAATCTAAGAGTTTATAAATTCAGGGAATTCACATCCTTAAAAAAGTTCTAGGTTTTTGAAAGAAAATTTCAAAAAAGGGAAATAAAAATAACCTCTAAAAATAAATTTCGACATCTACTTGACTTGGCTCCATTAATTTTGATGTGAGGCTTGCTAGAAGCTGCTTGTTTGTTTGCAAACATTCCACGTCTAATATGGGAAGACAGAAGAGAGGAGTGTTGGCTTTTATATAGGTGTGGTCCTATACTCTTCTAACGTAGCTTAAAGAGGTCCCTTGAACAAAGTTCAAAGTGCACCATCGAACGCCTCTAGCACCCCACCCCAAAGCCCACTTTTAAACCACCCCAAAATTTAGTCGTTGTCGAGTGTCAAGATTCGAGTACGAGATTCTCTTTTTAAGAGGAGTTCATCGTCAATCGGATTAGGATCTTCTCAAGTTCACATCTATCAAGTTCTACATCGAGTTCTTTTCGTACCCAATTTTCATAAGCTTTTCAATAATTTTAATCGCATGAATAAAAAATAAATACACAAATATATAAGCAAGTCAATTTTCATAATATTTGAAAATGAATAACCTGTTCATCCTAAGTATCGAGATTTAGGAAAGCTAAAGATTTTTTTAAAATATATTATAAAATATTCAGAATCTCGATGATGCTTAGGATGAACAAGTTATTCATCTTCAAATATCATGAAAATTGACGTGCTTTTATATTTCTGTATTTATTTTCTATCTATGCGATTAAAATTATTGAAAAATTTATGAAAATTGAATACAAGAAAAACTTGATAAAGAACTTGACGAATGTGAACTTGACAGGATTCAAGTCCGATTGAAAATGAATAACGTATTCATCCTAAGTATCGAGATTTAGGAGAGCTAAAGATTTTTTTAAAATATATTATAAAATATTCAGAATCTCGATGATGCTTAGGATGAACAAGTTATTCATCTTCAAATATCATGAAAATTGACGTGCTTTTATATTTCTGTATTTGTTTTCTATCTATGCGATTAAAATTATTGAAAAATTTATGAAAATTGAATACAAGAAAAACTTGATAAAAAACTTGGCGAATGTGAACTTGACAAGATTCGGATCCCATTGTGATCATTGAGCGAGAACCAAAGTAATGTGATCACATTTTTTTTCCTTTTGCATCCAAAAGTTTGTGCATTTCAAGGGCTTAATCGGACTCGGGCCCTCGATCGTTGGAGAAAATAATAAGTGGCAAAATTTTATTAGTTCCAAAAATATTAGATCCAATTCACTCGTTTGGGCTTCCCAGCACTTGTTATTTCGAATAATCCGTGTTAGTGACCGGGCCCAAATTGGGCTGCGTCTGCTCTGGGCTTTGCACTAAAATATCTCCAAGGGCTTAAAAAGTAAGTTGGACCGCGTTTGGACCACAATAACCACTGCTTTTTATTTTTTTTTTTGAATTAAACTTTTTTACATTTTTGTTTTTCCTTGTTGAAGTGGGTATTGGTCTGAGAGTCCTTTAGGGCATTAGCGCTCAAAAAGAGTGAGCATCCGATGCTGACAAAAGAGTGGGTTATTCCCTTTTAAGGTAGTCCAACTAAGTGACAAGTATATATAAGTCGAGATTCTTGTAAATTGCGTGAGTTCTTCTTTAAAATCATAATGATATGGTTTTATTAAAAAATCGTAAATAAATAGGAACTATAGTTTGCAAAACTGTATTGTGTGAGTCCGGATTAATATTCTCTTTTCTCTTTCTACTAAATGGTTATTATTCGGCTCATTAGTTTAGAGCACAAAATATGTATTCTTATTCGATTTTTACTACGAAATCAAGAAGTACATATTTCAGGCTTGAGTGAAAATAACAATTCCTTCCTTCTCATTCTATTCCATTTCACAATATATATATATATATACCCACATAATAAAAAATTAGAATAATTCCCACCTACATAATGATTCTGGTTCATCAGAAGTTTATGATTATTCCCACCCACATAATAAACAATTTCAGGATCTAACATAAACAAATTCGTATCTACCATCTTTTAGATGTATAAATAAATATGAGACATCCTTCTCATAAAAAAAAAAACAACATTAATTCACACATGAGGGAAAATAATAATATTTTCTTTTCATAGATTAGCCATTTATGGTCAGACTGGTCACCTCATTTGGTGTGGCCTTTACACAACAACATCCAAAGCTTAATTATACCCTAAAACCCACTCTAAGTATGCATTTGATCAAACTGTACTGTAGTAACCTAATATGAAAACCTAATCCTAACCAATTATGCACCAAACTTTGGATTAGCAAATTCACTCTCTTTTTTCTTTTTTTTTTTTGGAGGGGGGGGGGTGAATTTAAGTCTTTTTTTTTTGTTTTTTTTTTTTCCTCCCCTTTGCTGAGATGGGTGAATTTGAGTCACACCAAACAGGATGTAGTTACAAAGTCTGGATGAGGCATTAATCAATCATGGCCAAATCCCAGAAAGTAGTCAAAATCTTTGGTTTTATATAAGTATTATTGCTTTTGAAGCAAGGATAGGGTAAGACAATATGCATTAACAGTTTGCATAATGACTACATGAATGAAAAGTTGGTAGGAATAATAAAATTAGGGATAAGTGCTTTCACTTGTCCTCTCTGGATTCCACACCCACTGTCCTTTATCTCGATTACCTTTGAGGCCAAGCAAATAAAAAGCTGACCCAAATTCATGGCAAACTGGTACATATAAAGCATAAAATTGAAGTTTAACTTAAGAATTGATCGTCCGTGAAAACTAACACTGGCGGGTTTTTTTGTTATCACCGACTGATTTAGTCGTAAATAAAAATAATAAAAGAGAGATTTAGGCCATCTGTTATGATGAACGATCTATATCATACAAATTATAATATGAAGCCTAAACAACTCACGAATATGGCGAGTTGAGCCCGAGTTGGAGAGCTCTAAATTTGTATTTGTGTACGCTCATTTGACAAATGAACGAGCCCTTCAAACGAGCATGAGCGAGCTAATTGCAGCCCTAGTAGACATGGCCTACGTGCTCCCTAGAGGCTTCATCTCCCTCTCTTTCATAAAATACTGTAAATTGTCGTGTCACAAGGATGAGACAATAGATAACATAATAACGCATTGGTGTTCTGTCATTACCTCACTAAGTTGCATTAGAATAAGACTGATTAAGAATGGAGACTTCTCACTAGAATACATATTGGTGGTCCCTGTTTGGTAGCATTGGAACCTTTTATCCACATAAAACAACAAAAAAAATATTGATGTGCACATCTTCTGCCACAAGCACCACCAACTCATGCAATGCACTTAATCGATAATCTCATCTTAAAGCAACAGTTGATGTAATTAACTATAATTAATTAGTCCATGATTATGACAACGTCCGATGGTAACTTGCGATCACTCCAGAAAAAAGTTACTGGTTTGTTTCCTGATATCATCATGAACAGAGAGACCACTTTATAAACAAACATTGGGTGCTAAATTAAAAAAAAAAAATGAAAGAAAGAAGACTTAGAATTGATGACTGGGGAAGTGATTACCAATTAGAGTTCCTAAGGAAGAGTCTAAAAGAAAAAAAAATCTGTGCATAAAAGTTTATGGACGGCTGCCTAACCATGGAAAGAAAGAACAAGAAAACTTCTATATCAGACAGTGACTCACCGTTAGAATTTTTAAGGCAGTAAGGTTTTTTTTCCCCCTAATTTCACCGTTAGAATTTTTAAGGCAGTAAGGTTTTTTTTCCCCCTAATTTTTTAGAGGTAAACTAATGAAATGAAAAAAAAATATTAACTCAATCGGTAGTAACATGCCTTCTTATAGTGAAGGTCTGAAGTTTGAGTTTTCACTATGGAGTGGAAACCTTATGCAAACGAGACAAATTTTTCAGCGCTCAATAAGCACCAAGACTCAATGCTCATATCTGTGTATATATATATACCAGGTTGCATGTAAGACTTAAATTTCAATTTATCTTACATATCATGTATATGTTTTGATGTATATGAATACGAGCACTAGTCGTTTTTTCATAAAAGCGGTGGCAGTTGTAAAACTTGTTTTGTGCTTTGATGGCAGCTGTTAAACTTGTGGTGGTGTTTTGATTCACTGTATTGTCATCCCAAACAAAGATAGTGAAAGGGGGTGTCTCCTGCCTCGGTGGCCCATTTCATTATATTAGATAAAGACTAACACCATAAGAGAGTTGGTAAAGCTATGCTTCCCACAAGTGCCTCAATTCCAAATTGTGGGGACTCAGTCAAGCTGCATCAGTCCCAGCTTTCTCTGACATGAAGAAGCCCTGGGGATCCCAACATGGCATCTGTCCATACTTCTTTCACTTCACTCATTCAAGCCCATGTCCTCTACTTTTTTCTCCCAAATGAGATCTTGTGGAGAAAATAGGAATCTAGCATGTTGGATGAATGTAAAATCTATATCATTGCTTAAATTGACAAAGAAATAAGGTAAAATAAGCTAAATTTGTTTTTAGGGTGTGAGACACTAAAAGTTTTGAAATTCAATTCATTTAGCTGATAAATGGGGGGCATCTCATAAATTGAGAAACTATCTTTGAGTCTAAGCAACCCTAGTAGCCACTTGAACCGCGTAAATTAGAAGTGGCGGCCCCAAGAAATTGAACCATGGTAGATCAAAGTTGGATCTCTCATTTACTTCTCTTTTCGAAATAAAACTAAACATAGGGGACGAAATGGTGATCTCTCCGATTATGATTTCTAATGAGATAGTACATCTAGTCTCTTTTGATCTTTTCATTAAGGAAAGAACCTTAAGGGGCATAATTCAGTGATAGCTGTAATGGGGCATGACTAGAATTACTGCAGGCATCAGGGCCATGAATAGCTTCAGTGGTCCTCTTTATAGGATTTCAACTTGTGTTTCAATGGAATGGAAATGATCTTTTTTGACCACAAGTCTTAGCAAGAGACCCCAAGGCAAAATCAATAACTTCACCCATGTTAAATGTCTCCCCTCTTTAGCTATTTCATTCAAAAAAAAAGAAAAAGAAAAAAGAAAGGGTGCATGATTCATACATCTAAAGGATGCCCAGAAAGTTGATGGTTTGAATGTGTAGCATCTTGTGGACCTCTCTCTGTAGGAGGGATCATCTAAATTTGAAATTAAAGTCAAGCCATCATTTCACCCTATTGATACTAATAAATGTCACTTGGTCAAAGGAAATGAGCCATATAGAGACAACTCCTTTTATTGGTGCAATTATTACACTAATTTTAATGGAGGAGCTGTTATGGTATACATAATATAACTACATTAATTTTGAGTGAAGGCTTGCTTTTGGTACACATATAATAACTTTGAGACGTCCCAATTAGCATTTTGCCTTTTCTAAGCAAGGATCCATTTGGAAAGTATTTCTCTAGATTCAAACATTTTATTATGTGTGGACAATTTTCTATTTAGCTACATGAGATAATTGACAAAAAATACTAGTGTTATTTTTAAAATACGAAAAATAATCAGAGGCTATTAATCCTTCGATCGTCGTCATATTTGAGGAGAAAAAATGATTTTATTGAAATTCATTTATAATATATCACATTATTTAAATTGGTTGGGTCAAATTAGTTGTACTCGAGTTTTCTTCTCCTAAAAGTAATCCTAAACTTTCCGTTGTGTGAATGTGCAATTGTTATGTGAGAAACTTAAATCGGAAATGCAATTGTCGGTGCATATATGTGCATTCGTATGCACGTAATCATATTAACCCATTGATATGACCCAGAACAATGACATGCGTTGACACGCATAAAACGCATGCACGTGTTTTCACGTACACAAGAATACAGTCGCTCGAATCTTATACTCTTTATTTGCTTTCCATTTTTTTTACTTTGTAGTTGAACTTTTGACATCTCTACCGCCTCATTTCCCACGAAGAAATTCTTCCTAAAGAAATGGCTTGACTGAAGAAATTATTCAAGTGATGATTAATAACGTTTTTAACAGCTTGATTGGAGAAATACTTAAATAAATCCAGCGAAAACTTCTAAAAAGGGGTCCAAAAAATATTTAAGTATTGTTAAAAGTTATCATTCATGTTATAAAACGGGCCATTATCAGCAACTAATTGGTGTTCAAGTCTTCTATATTATAAATCCTAGAGTGAGACCCAGCTTTCACAAGCTGTACTAATTTCATAGAACCAAAAATTTGAAAATGGAAAAGGATCATTATCTTCCCACAAACATATTAGGAAGATATTTATTACAAATTCCTACATTATCTAATTACTCTGAATTAGAGTTAATTAATAATGATTGAGTACATCTGTTGGCAAGATAACTTTACAAAATAAATCTTCTTAGATGAGCAAATCAAAGTTATCCATTTTAGCCCGTCTGTCTCTCACTTATTTACATTCCATATTACTAACTATAATAGTAAATATATAATTAATTGATAACAAAGGATAATAAATTTGTAATGTAGCTATTCCTCGATGGACCCTGTGGGGATTAAAGGCAAGCAGATATAAAAAAAAGTAAGAAAAATAAATTAAAGAAAGGAAAAAAAAAAAAAAAGGCCCACGTTTTCATTTTTCATTTTTTTTTCTTTATTTTGTTAGTTGTTCCAGGAGGATTCTCGCTGCAGTTGTGTTGAATCCCTGTATTTTCTCTCAAAAGGAGCCTACGGAGCATTCCGTCAAAAAGAAACGCACACGCTGTGGTGGGGAAAATAGAAAATAAGATAGAAGAGAGAGAAAGAGTGGAGAGAGAGAGAGAGAGAGAGAGAGAAGGGGAGTCGGTGTCCGGTGATGTTGATGATGATGGTCGAAGAAGGTGGAAATGGGCACTCGCCAATGGAAATGCCTAAATGGGTCCCTCAATACAGCCCCAACTGTCACGTATTCTTCTCCATTCACTACCACCATCGAATAACAACATTGTAAAGCACTCGCCTTTCCCTTTCCCACCTTTCCCTTTTCTTCTTCTTCTTCATCATCTTCCCCTTCTTCTTCTATTCATATTCCCTCGCCACCATTTCTCTTTCTGCAGCCTTTAATGGCTGCCCACATGAGAAATTCTGTACTATAAAACAATTGGTCGGTGCTTCAGCTCATCCGGTTCTCTCTTTTTCTGGTCGGCAAGCAACCCCACAAAGCCAAAGTTATCATTTTTTTTTTTCTTCATATTATAGTTTCGGAGAAAATTGTTGGATTTTTCTGCGTATCTTAAAGCTTGAAATTTTTGAAGATTTCATATTGGAGGGAAGCAAATAATTTCTCATATGTGGAGAGACTTATGGGTACCGTTAGACGAGAGGAATAAAGTTCTGGGTTGAATTGGTTTATAGGACCTGGGTTTCGAAGGCTTGAAAGCAAGGCTTATGACTTTTGCTTACATTGCTCGATCATTGATCTTGGAAAGTCTAGAGTTTTTGCTATGAGTTGATGATCAATTGGTCATTTTGTTGAAGCTGGGTTTAATATGAGTTGATGGTTTTTAAGGGTTTATCGAGGAAACGCAGAAGAGTCTGATTCCTTTCCACAGCCAAAGCAAGCTTTAGTGCCTTGGGAGTTACTCTACTGAACCTGAACTTGGAATTTGGAAATATTCTTCGGTTGATCGAACTCAACTGGCTTGAGTTTCAGGTTACCTTTTCTTTCCCTCCCTTTCTCACCCCAAAGGAAGAAACAATAGCATGACAATTTCTTGGTGACTTTGAATTTATTTCGGTGGTTCTACGATTCCATCATCTCCATGTATTTATTTAGTGCCTGGAACAATTTAGGAAACCGAAAACGACAGTATTTGTCACATTTCTGATGCTGCATCGATAGAAACCGTGGTTCTCTTATTTTTCCTTTTTGCTTGTTTATAAGAATTGGCAGATCGTTGAGGAACATGCTATGTCTGTTAGGACCAGAGAATTCTAAACCAGATCTTGCTCTGGAAGGCAGTACAAAGCTGGGCAGAATCATCCTTCCCTTAATTTCACAACCATTCTGTCAAAGTCCTGACTGATTTGCTACTTAGAGCCGATTGATTCAGCTTACTCGTTCAGTGGTGCTTCTGTCTTCCAGTTTACTGATTTGATTCATTCAATTGGGTCCCTTCTTTCCTTAATTCCCCGTGTTTTTCCGACTCTGTAAATTTCATTGTTTCTGCAAGGAAATCTGCTGTCTCTTTCTCTCTCTCTCTCTTTTTTTTTAAAAAAGGTGAAAGACAAGTTAGTTCTTTTCTCTAATTTGGGTTGATTATATTCATACTCAGTCGAACTTTTAAGGGATAAAATTCAAGTGGGATAAATAGATTGTTTCCTTTTTTTTTTTTGGGTAAATAATAGATTGTTTTTCCTTTTGTGTCTCAAAATTTTAATGTTGTGTCCAACTTTTCCTTGATCCAAACATAGCTTTACGTACTTGCTTTGGAATTTCTGTTTAGATCAAGTATTGCAATCTGGATGTGTTCTCCCATTTTTATTAACAAAATCAATACGTTCTTCTTTAATTTCCTCTCTGTAGATCAGGTTTCGTGTGCATTTGCTATGGGAAAGAGATCGCAAAGACGCTCTATGCAACCAAAAAAGAACTATGTAGGCTGTATGGGAGGTTTGATTAGCATCTTTGACTTCCAAAATGGTCGGTCAACTCAAAAGCTGCTCTCGGATAACAGACATGGTGCCAGCCATGCGGAGGGTAAGAATTTTGTTCAATATCTGGATGACTGAAAAGTAAATGTACTGTTTGTCCTTATGGATCATATGGGGATATGTAGACAAATTACTTTTTGGATCAGATTTAATGTACATAAGTTAGAAAGACAAAAAAAAAGAAAAAGAAAAAAGGAATTAGTGACCTGTAGATTGATTTCGTATGCACGGGTTTGTGTGATTTCATTATGCTCATCAGAATTATAGTTAGTGCCAGCCTCAATTCTTGCCACTTGGGAGCAAAAAATTGTTTTCATCATAATGCACCGAAATAAACAAATGGCTTCTAGTGTGCGCGCGTGCACAGTTCTTCCAAAATGACTCTGAGTGGTTGTCATTTGACAGTATGATTTCTTTTTGTGCAAAACAAAAGGAAGAGAAATGTTATAACATGTTTTCTAATGCGCATTCAAAAGGAGATGTAGGTGTATACCTCCAAAATCTTAAAAGAATCCCACTTTCTATTGACATATGCAATGCCTATGATTGTGTCCAAATAACTGAGCTCACTGATACCATGTAGTGTAATCCTCATCGTTTCTTTTTCCTCTTGCAGCTTCTGGACATTCAAGAAGCAAGACTGAGAACCCAGCGGCTGATTCTGATGAGAGGTGCCAAGGCAGTGCCGTGAGTATTGACCACTTACACTCATCAAAACTGGGTTCATTGTTTAGAAAAGTTTCCAATTTCATCCAAATGTTGGAAACTGTGATCTATTTACTATATAGTGAGGTACCTTCTAGCTATTGTTGCTGATATTTTTACCCTCCAGGATAATGAAGCGAGAACAGCAGTGACAACCGGTGCTGCTGATAAACCTCCCAGTGTGAAGAAACTCATACAGCAAGAACTCTTCCGTGAATTGGATCCAAACAATCAGATATGCGATTCTGAAGTTGAATCGAAACAGCCCAGTTCGGATCACGGAGGCCATGAAAGAAAGAACAAGAAAAGAAACAAGAAGCCTTTGAAAAAATCTCGTGATGTTCACAGCCATGATTTTAGTGCTGCTGAAAATGTGGGGTCTGAAGAATTGAAAGGTTATCTCAATGTGAATGCCATAATAGATGAACTCTGCAACCAGATTCATGAGAATGAGTCAACTGGCGCAAATGTATCCGTGTCTGAAGAGAAATTGAGTGAGGCAGCTGAAGTGTTTATAGCTCAGAAATTTTTTAGTGGCAAGAACTCCCATGATAAAGAATTTGTGGATGCAGTAAAGATGTTCAATTCGAATAAGGAACTGCTTCTTAAACTCCTGCAAGATCCAAACTCGCTTTTGGTGAAACATGTACAATGCCTGTTGGAGTCTCATAAAGCAGAAGAAGATGAAAATCCCAAGTCAGAAGAAAAAGTTTCAAGCACGTTGGAAGTTGGCGTCCATAAACAGCATAGATTTTTCAGGAAGAGGAACAAGTCTAGTGAGAAGAACCCGCAGCTAGGACCCCCAACTGCCCAAGATTCAAGTAAGATTGTCATTCTGAAACCTGGGCCCTCAAGCTTGCAAAATTCTGAAATGGAAACAGGCCTTGCTTCCCCATTTTCTCTCACTGAAATCAAGAGAATGTTCAAACGAGCTGTCGGCAAGGATTGGCATGGAAACTCTAGTGATAGCTGCAAGTTGAAGGATAGCAAGAAAGAGATTGGTGGTAGTGAACTTTTGGGAGTGAATTCTCCAACTAGAGAACATTTCTTTAAAGAAAGATTTCCAAAGTCTTCCATCCCTGCCAAGAACAGAGACAAAATTAGCAAGCAAAAAGAGTGTCTAGAATCTGGAACTTCTGGTTGTCCTGAGAAAAAGGCATCCAACATCAACATGGAGGCCAAGAAACATATCGCTGAGATGCTGAGCAATGGTGATGGGAATTTGGGGGCCTCAGACAGGGCCGACTCAGAAGCTCTGGGGAGAATTCTCTCTCTTGTTGATTACACACTTTCTCCTGTTAGCAGGCAGAGGGATTCAGGTGAGGTTGTTCACAATAATGAAGTCGAAACAACCTCATGTTCTGTTGGAAATCAGATGTGTTCTGAAGGTAATTGCTACTTTATAGTTACCCCATTTATATGAGAAGCAGTTACATAACTAGCTCCATTCCTGTTTAAAATATGTTTGATAGACATGATGTAATCTTCTTACAGTACATGTGGAGATTGTAGAAGCAACCAATCCAGTACAGGAAGAAAGCAATGACTTTGACGCTAACTCCGAACCAATTAGCCCCAGAATAAGTGGAATTGTGCAAAATGAAGAAGTAGGATCCCGTAGCTTAAATCGAAATATCTCTGATGAGTCTATTCATGATAATGGTGTGACCTTGGGTTCTGTTGGCAATGAGATCTGTTCAGAGGGTAATTGCTTTCTTAGCTTTTCAGTTTATAATGAGAAGAAGCATTTAAACAATTTCATGCCTTTTTGTTATTTAGAATATGATTGATTTTGATTAGAAACATTATATAAAATTTTTGCAGTTGATGTGGAGATAGAAGAAATGATCAGTCCCGTAATCCACAAGGAAATCAATGTCTTGGATGCCACCTCTGAACCAAGCAGCTCTTGCATACTTAGAAATGAACAAATTGATGATATTGCTCAGACTTGTGATGAAGAAAGTTCTTGCACATCCTTGAATCTGGTAAGCCAGTGTTCCCTACTGTTTCAGTAAATTGTTTATATCGAGGGTAGGTTTTCTCATGAAATATCTGAAACAACTGATTCCCTCCTGAGAAAGCCTGGGGTGAGGTACTTCGGAAGTATACCTCTAATGGCATGTTTGGTACGTTAGAATGAAATTGGATGGAATCGAATGGATTTTAAAGGGAAAAAGTGGTTTATGTGGGAATGCCCTGTTCCATTATCAACCTCATCATAGCTCAAAAGAACCAAACCGTGAGAATGAACATTCTTACCCTCACTCGAAGGAATGCCCATTCCCATGCTTTAGCTCTTCAAAGCTATGAATGAAATCTCAATGAAATGGAGCATTCCAATGAAAACCACTTGTGCCCGTAAAGATTGACGCCTTCCCATCCAATTTCATTCTGTCATATCAAATGGAGCATAATATCTATACATTTCAACTACCTATTGCTACTGGATAATAGAAAGCATAAAAAAAGGTCACATATACTCCTCTAATGATCTCTTCTGTATATTGATTATTAGTGCATATATTTTATTGGTCAGTCTCACCATCTGATTTTCTGATATCCTGTAGGAGTTGACTGAAGAGAATCAACATTCATCTTCTCCATCATCATCACCGTTAAGCTCTTTCACCGGAAAGGAAATTGAACACCTAGATAACATTACTGATAGACCCGAGCGACCTAGTCCTGTGTCTGTTCTCGATGCGGTATTTGCAGATGATGAAACCAGCACTATGGGTAGGAGCATAGCTAATTCTCAGACTCATGAATTCTACAATAAATCCACATTACTTGCCTTATGTTTCACATTGTGAATAATATTATATTCATCCATAAGCTGAGGTGTCAATACATTAATGAAAGACGGCAAATTAATATCTAAAACATTTTGGATGAATTTACTTGATTACCTGTCATTCATGTACTGGCACAAAAGGTTTTTACGATTTTGTTTGGAATTTAGTATGGATGTGCAGCTTTACTCATCACATTGTGTTTGAGCTAAACTCTTCAATTCAAAATTGACAGTTGAACTGCCGATTCAACCCCTGGAAATTCAATTTGAAGAACAAGAATCTTACAGTGAGAATCAAGGTCATCATGACGTAAAAACTCGTATGGTGGATAAGGAAACCATATTTGAGTACGTTAAAGCAGTGCTGCAGGCTTCGGACTTGAACTGGTACAATATTTTTATGGGTTCGCTTTCTTCAGATCGTCTTCTCGAGCCGTCACTTTTTCAAGAAACAGATTTGTTTCCCAATCAGCATTGTCATAACCAGAAGTTGCTATTCGACTGTATTAATGAAGTCCTTGTGGAGGTTTTCGAGCATTATTTTGCTTGTGTTCCTTGGTTATCATTTGTAAAACCAAACGTTCGACCAGTCCCAAATGCACAGAATGTAATAAACGAGGTGTGGGAGAGAGTTAACTGGCATCTCCTTCCAGTTGAGTCACCGTGTACTATGGACCAGATTCTCCGGAAAGATATGGCAAAATCTGGAATGTGGATGGACCTCCGACCTGATGCAGAAAGCATTGGAATTGAGATGGGTGAAGCTATAATCGAAGAACTCATAGAAGACACCGTCTGGAGTTGTGTAATTGGAAGGTCAGAAAATTTGTTTCATGCGGTTTTGTCAAGCTAATGCAGGGAAGCAGCATCAAATTGTAATACACAACAATTCTGATGGTTTCTTTGCATGGGAAAGAAATAAGAGGGGAATGAGAAGCAGCATTTCACAATAAGCTGCCTTTGGTGTCTCTCAGAGGTTTGCATGGACTGCAGTAAAGCCTAAAACATTGTGCGCACCATCGCTATTGTATGTGCAAGGATCAATAAATAATTAGCTTAGATTCTCCTCAATGTACATAAACGGCTACTTCTCCGACTGCGTTGGTGATTATGGGATCTGAGGATTTGACCGAGTCTGGGTGTTTCTTATCGTTGAAGAGTTTGGTGTGTGGGGTGTGCTTGTTGAGAGTGTCTGCATGTAATTGCTTGTATTTTCTCCTCATTTCTGAGTCTGATTCGATTCATTCATTCTTCTCTTCAGCTGTTGCTTCTTCTCGTTTTTCAATACATAAAACATCGTGCGCACCATCGGTATTGTATGTGCAAGGATCGATAAATAATTAGCTTAGATTCTCCTCAACGTACATAAACGGCTATGTCTCCGACTGCATTGGTGATTATGGGATCTGAGGATTTGACTGAGTCTGCGTGTTTCTTATCGTTGTAGAGTTTGGTGTGTTGGGTGTGCTTGTTGAGAATGTCTGCATGTAATTGCTTGTATTTTCTCCTCATTTTTGAGTCTGATTTGATTCATTCATTCTTCTCTTCAGCTGTTGCTTCTTCTCGTTTTTCTTTTTTCTTTTTTTTTTTTTTGTCTAGAGAAATGTTTGGGAAGAAATCAGCATACCCAATCTGGCCAGCTCTCTAGTATTCATATTAATGAGTAAAATCAGACTCAAAAATGAATAAGGTAGAGTTGTGACAAAGTAAACAGAGTTCTAACTTGCACTATCAACCAAAGACGAATGTAGATAGAGTTCACCCTTAAAGTCATCAATATGGGACACTGAGAATGTCCTCACCAGCGACTGATGCTTGTAACCTTCACGGACACAGAGTCATACCTTCCAGTGGAAGAGAAATAAGGATATCAATCAACTTAGAGTTGAGGTCAAATTATGGTACTTCCTTCCTACACTTGTGATTTCATGGGTCCATCTACGTACAGTACATCTTCAATCCAAGCAACAATGTTGAATGCTAGACCTTCCAACACCCTTGAGTAGCTCTCCAAGACTGCTTGTGCCACATCCTGCAATAGCAGTCACATTCCATTTTCAGTCCAATTTTTCTACAAAAATTACTAAATATATCCAATATTTTAGCTTTTTATGGAGCCTAATCTCTCTCTCTATATTTGATTACCTTTTATATTCTCGGAATTCCTAGCTAGTACATCTGTATATAACGAGGGAAACAGGCATCGAATGACCCTTTTCAAACACAATGACTGATTGTCATTTTTTAGTCCTTTCACTTAGGATCTATGTTAAATTTCTATTCCATCACACGTGCGGTACGTGACGTTAGTAGGACTGATAAGAACTCCAGTTGCTTACCCTGTTATGTTCAATCTTGCAGGTATCCAATGTTGTCTGAGACAATTCAGGATACCTCAGCTTCAAACAAAACAACAGCCTATCCGCCCTCTCTGCTAGAACGTGATTCTTATCGCTCCGATCAGTGTCGGAAACGAGATCCTTGACCATGGCCCACGATGACTTCGAGTGGCTCAAGCACGCTTTTCGCCTCCATGTATACATCGAGGCTTCCGCCCGGTCCGCAAGCTGGAGTGCTTCATGTTCTGATGCGATGCTGAGACAGTCGAGGAGATGGTCTGGGGAGAATTTGTCAGCTGTGCACATGTAACGGTATATTGAATCCCCTAGACTTGCTCTTCCGCTCTGTGTGGACAAAATTCAAACCCCATGAGAAAAGAATGAACACTAGGAGACTCATAGTAAACTGACATAATCAAAGGGCTAGCCTTGGGAAGGGATGCAATGTAAGAGTCAGGGATTTCTAGCTCGGCGAGAATGGTGCTGTTGATGGCCATTGCGGCCTTGTGAATTTGGTTAGCGCAGTCCCGTTTGTGTTGCAAATGCTTCCTCCACTTCTCCGTGAGGCCTCCGCGGGGGACGCATGGCACCGGCAGCCACCATTTCTCCTCTTTCCGCTGCTGCGCCGCCGCAGCCTTCCCCCGGAACGATCCCATTCGGATTGATCCCTGCGGCGGTTGCTGCTTCCCCTGTTCTACGTACCAGAACTCTGCCTCCTCGAAGCTGTCCAGTATTTCCTGTCCAAACACAATTCACATTTGCGTCGTGACATGCACAATTGGGTTGATTCCACATCATCTGCTGTTTGATCGAGTTGCAGTAATCACGGTACTTGTGAGGGCTCGCGAAATTCTTGAAATGACTATTTTACCCTCAGCTTAGCATCTCTCTTTAGTGGAACCCTACTCCACAATTGAATATTTGTTGTCCTTAGTTTTTTATTCTAGGATGTCTTCCAATTGAAATAATTCGTATATTCGTTATTTAAAATATGGCCACTTCCTTGGAGAATAGTTGAAAATGGGATTATTTTGTTTCCCCCAAATACGGGGCAATTTAAACCTAAAAAATTAACTGATTTGAGGACAAATCGAACAAGGAAAAAAATAATAATAAATAGAATCACGGACAATCTAAAAGGTTGAAATTTAAAATAATTTAATTCCCAAATTTCTAAAGAGTTATGCTATAAATATGGTTCACACTGAAATGTTAGCACAGTAAATATTTTTTTCAAAAATTTTCTTAAGGGTATTTTGGTCAAGCAGAAAATAATAAATTTGGACGTTGCTCGTTTCTAAAATGAAAACTATACGTGGTGATTTCAAAACCATTGAAGGTCCTCTGCAGTGGGATTAGGAGATGAATATGCTTTACTTACTAGGAGCATTGCGTCGAGCTTCCGCAGCGCAGGAAGATTAATGTAAATATCCGATCTGGGTCGGCTTGACATCACCTGAAGGAGATGTGCATAAATTAAGTTCTAAAAACAGAGGTTAATTGACGATGCGATCATGAAGAATTAAAAAGTTCATTATTCACCTCAAAGACTGTGCCGTCCGGTAAACTTTGCGATTTGGGGAAGAACTCCACGATGTAATCACACACAGATAGAAGACAATCCATTTCCCTCTTCCACATCAACTTCTTCTCTGGATTCAGCGGCTCGAGCCTCAGATTTTGGCCAAATACGGTAGCTAAAATTTTAGGGGCGTTAAAAAAAACAGAGGACATTATAAATACTTGATTTTGATTTTTTTTTCCCTTGTTTTTGGTGGAGTGATGAAGGAGAAGAAGATGAAGATACCATAGAGATTGGTTATGGAGTTCGAGATGGTGACAGCGGTGCAAACTCCCTTCCCGCTCCCGGACATGTCTTCGCCCAACAGAAGCTTCGAAAATCTCTCCTTCATCATTTCGAGCTCTGTCAACATTTCAGCGTTAGTTAATAAATTCGACTCTGACAGAATCCAAAACCCTTCTCTCCAAGCTTACCCAAGTCTGCTCCGAAGCAATCCCCCGGTTTTTCGGGCTTCTCGGGCTTTTCGCCTTCCATGAATTTCCGCTGCTCCATTCCCAGCCTGCTAAGAACAGCCGGATTATGGGTGACCGGCCAAAGCAGAGGGGAAGGCTCCTCACAGAAGCTGCTGCCATCCGTGGGCTCTGAAAACGCCGAGGTTTCGGAATTTGTTCGGCAATACGCGAAGGAATCGCGGCTCAGCATCGAACACCGGGTGGTTCCCGGGGTCGATTGATCGGTCTGATCGACCGAGGACGGTGAATGTTGGTAAGCCAGATCATAATTCTCATCCAGGTTGGAGAAACTGTCCATCGGAAAACCAGAATTTTGGGAGATTGATTTTGCGATTCTGCAGAGCATGACAATGTCCGATTTTTAGGGACAGGAAGCTTCAGATGGAAGAATTGGCTTTAGAAAAAAAAAAAAATGAAGAAAATAAAAGAGCTCCCTCTCTTTCATGTCACTATTGTTTCTTTCTTCTTCTTTTTTTTTCTTCCTTTTTCAGCACCCCAAAATAATGCAGTGAATTTGAAGAAGAATGTTGAGAATAAATTTGAATTCTTGGGAAAGTCTACAAACTGAAATTTGAAAATTTGGACCCAACGGTTGTGTAAAAAAGCAACGGTAAAGAAAAACCATGCTTTATGTACCTTTTATTGGGAGGAGATTTCAAAATGGACTGTTGATGAAGGTATGGACCGTTTGAAACACTTCCCTCCGAAACATCTCTCTCACCCATTTCTTTTCCACAAAGGGGATAAATCGCTTCAGCGAACCCATCTCGTCATCATTATCGGATCCGGAAAATCCTGGCCATCCGATCACAGAATCGTTGTTTCGGCTCAAAGGAGAAGGATCCAGCTGCAGAATTGGCTGCAATACACCATTGTTGGTGGATGGAAGCTTGAAATTAGCCGTTGGTGGTGGTGTTTTAATGGAACGTAGAAAATTATTCAGAGAAATGAAGCATATAATCGGGCATTCATTGTATCTTAGTTGGACATTGTTTATGTTTGTGAGGGTTGACACTCTTATGATTGATTCCCAGATCATGAATAATGCAAAAAATACATTATTATAGGTCAAAAGGAATTGGGTAATGATGTTATGTGTATATTTAAAGGGCTTGACATTCGACACCACTCTAGGTCTATTTTGCGAACTTTAACCGTACAGATTGAATGCACATAAAAAAACAGGATTGCATGCGGCTTTTCATTTAATTTATTTACGTATAAACTTCTCATCCATAGGGTTTGAATATTCAAAACCATTATAACCGTTCAAATCTCTTGGTGGTTCGTAATATATGAGAACACAATATATAGCAAAATTGTATTTTTTTTCTTATGCTTATTCAATCTGAGGGGTTAAAATTTATAAAATAGGCATCAAACGAGTAGATTTGTGGTAGTGTGCAAACTCTTGCCATTCGGATTTTAGTTCAATCTTATCAAGATCTTTAAACTTAGCGGTCACTATACTCATTGTTTTGGTACTTGTCCTGATAGGCAACTTCTTGTTTGAAATTTGTGAATTTCAATCTTCCAAATAAAAAAAAAGAAAGAAAAAATAAGACAATTTGTTAATTTCACAGGATTTAATACCGTAAAATGTCAGATATCGGGGAATTCAGCTACCCATAGAATTGTTACCCATGTGGGTGCATGAATTGGGGGACTTATACCTCAAAGTGCAACAGTCCCCCCACGGGAGTTTGACTTTGTTGTGTAATTTATTCTTTTTTTTTTATTGGAATATCATTTTGATCTTCCCAGGAAGTCTGAATGAAACGCAGGAATGTGCTGTGTTTGTGACTTCCTTTTTCTAACATTTCCGCTTTAAAGGCCTACATAAACCAAAAATATATATGAACTCAAAAACAACACCACTTTTAACGAAACAGCGTGATTATAATTTGGAGTCCAAGCAATTAGTATGAGCTTAATCTCTTAATCAAAAGTGTAATGCACATCATTTATGGACTCAGAAAATACTCGCTATCCGCCGGAACCGAATAAATCTAAATCTAGTGTGTGTGAAAAAATAACCGAAAATGAAAGACTTCTATTATATTTTATTCCATGGAGTCAAGTCTAGAATGAAGCATCACAAAATATTCAAACACCCCAAATACTGTGCTTGGTATAGACTTTACAAATTCAAGTATAAGAAGAACATGGTGATACAGTTGCATGCATGTCTTGGGAACTATAATACGAAGTGGTTGCTGGAAATTGGTCGGAGGTTTGCTTTCAAACCCATGTGGCCCTCAGCGAAGACCATTCTTCTCTTTGTCTCTTCAAAAAAAATAATGACAATAAAAATGAAAAGTGATCATACTTCTTGATACTGTTTATATATAATAATGGGATTAAAATCTTCTCAAAAAAGGCACTAAGAAAGACGTGCACCCCATTTCTCAGTCCACTGCGACCCTCTCTGGGTCACATATCTCCCTTATAAACGTGTGATATGGGTGCCCCTTTGACCAAGGGTTGGTAGGACTTTTTTTTTTTTTTTTTTTGGGGGGGGGGGGGGGGGGTACTGGATTAATTAATTGAGATTTTTGGTGGAGAAGGTAATAACAAAGTTATACTTGGGTCAAATGCTTCTTTTTATACGTGTGCATGAAACTATGTTTGAAGTTAACAAGACGGGGAAAAAAATGGTTTCATTCACTCAATGAGCAGAGCCCTAGGATCAACCTTGATTTGCACATTTGTTAATTAAGCTCATGTCATATAGTATGACGCTTTATGTAATTGCATATGCAAGTGTCTTAAAATTATATTATTTTGATAAAAAAAATGGGTTGTATTTTTAACATTATTTATCAAAACGACATTATTTTAAGATGCTTCTATACACAATTAGGTAGAGTGTCATGTTGTACAACTTTTTTCCTCGTTAATAAAAGCTCATTTAATTTTTATATTGTTTTCCACCATAAGAGAATGGGTCGGTGGAGGTGACATGGTAAACCTTTACAAAAAATTGCCTGAGGCCCCAACGCCATGTTAGCACTTGGCAAACCGGATAAAAATTCAATCTAGTCATAGTAAAAAAATAACAATAATAATAAGTGAAAAGAGCATATAAGCTTGGCCTTACGCAACTTGCGTTAATCCGCTTTTAGAACGACATAGTGCTAAAAATTGTGAATGAATAGAAATAATTGTTAGCAAAATTATGTAATTTTAGGCGGACACGAAAATCACGTAAGGTCAAACTCATATTCTATTTTCTTAAAAAGCAAATTATGTTAATCGAATTTTTCGTACCGTAAATTAGTATCCACCCTCTATTGTTTGAAAAATCCTACGAAATCAAGCATAATCGAGTATTTTTCCAGTTTAAAACAAGATTGGAAGGTATTAATTAAGCTTGTGTTTTACCGTTTGAATTTATCTGGAAAAGATAATCACACCCTGTCTGTTTTCTACTCCACCCCTAAATTTTTTATATTGACATTTTTACCTCTCAAAAGGTGACAACTATTAAAAAAAACATGTATTATCATGTGTTTAATAACTGTAAATTATTATTTTTTTCCCTTTATCCAATACTTTTTTTTTATTAACTAAACTAAGAAGTTCGTTCCACAAATTTCATTGATAACAAGGTATATCTCTATTCCCTGTTAAATCACATTTCAAGAATTTATTATCATTATCAACTTTTAATGAGAAAAAATATCAGATTAAAAAATTTAGGGGTGAATTGTGTCTTTTTTTTAAGAAAATATTGGGGGCGTGAGTGCCTTTTTTTTGGAGAGGTGAAAGTTTTACACTGAATTGCCTTGGTTCAGTCTCCCGGGCCAAGTGTTGCATATTTCTTTTGAATTCCTTCTACCTGCGTGCGGTTTAAATTGGAAACGTACGCCATTCATTAATCAATGGCTAAAATATACTCATAGTTGTATAATGAAGCATACAAGAACACTTTTAGATGAATTTAAATCCAAAATAATGTTGTTTTGGTATCATATGTATAGAGAGAGAAAATTGTGTATTATGGGATGTCATCATATTACGATACTTACATCACACATTACCCACATAATTGGACAAAAAAATAGGTTGTGGATCGGTCAAAATTATTTTATAAATGAATTAGATGGGTGTAGCTTACGAGTGTGTTGGATATGTTGACAGATCATGTGTTAAAGTTGTCCGATCTAATTGACATTGATCAAAAGCTTGGGAGACCAAAAGGCTAAATTTGTCCATTTATAATGTTTATAAGGGTGCTTTTTGATTGGTTCAAGTGAGGGGAAATCTCATATGGTGTCGCCCACACAAATCCACATCTCTCTGTCCGTGATTCCAAACGAGAATTCACGGATGATTTCTCATTCCAAGGGGAAGCCACGTCAGCATACGTGGTGCGAGCAGTTAGACGGTTAGCTAGGGAATATTTCGTGACTGTTTCGGTAACAGAAGTAACAGCCTACTGTAGTAAAATTGCACATCCCCGCCTACCGTAATAGTCCATGGGCTTTCGGTTGCGTCACGGCCCATTTGAAGTAAATCTATATATGATTGGCCCATCACCATTACCCCTCTTCCCTCCCACCCTCGCGGAAATAGCGATTTAGCTCTGTGAACTGTTGTTACCACCACTTCTGAGAGGGGATTGACAGAGCATCAGAAATGGCGATTCTCAAGATTCAGGACTTCCACCAGTTCTCGAGGCCTCCCATCCCCAAAACAAAGACTCCGTTTTCTTCGACTGGGAGTTCGTCTTCTTCTTCTTTACGCGTGGCGCTAATGCGGCCAAGGTTCCTCGAGGATTCCTCTCTGTACCTCCGGAGCTCAGTGGAGCAGCGGTTCAAGATCTTTTCTGCGAATCCAGGTGCTAATGCTCGTGCTTCCGCCATGATTAACGACGAAAAACTTGATTCTGTGGGTAATGCCGACAAGACGGTAAATATTGGACTCCTCTCTGTTTGCATTTTTTCCTAAACTGAATCCTCTCGATCGTTTTCTTTATGAATCTTTGTTCTTCTGTTATCATAACTCCTATTGTTCTGTGCGTATTTTCTATATTTCATTTTCAAGTATCTTTACATGATGTTGCAGTTCATTCTGCGTTAAATCTGCGCGCAAGGCAAGTATATACTGTGGCGATGGAATTTGCACCTGTATATACTTGCAATCCAGTCTATTTTACTTTGTGATGCTTTATTCATCTGTTATTATAACTTCTATTGTGCTGTGTTCATTTCATTCTTTTTAGTAACTTTACATGGTGTTGCAGTTCATTGTGAGTATATAATGTGAAGATAGAATGTACATGTGTATATACGTACAATTACTGTTGAATTCGTTTGGCGCTGAGTGTTGAAAATGGATGAAACGAAATCATGTTTAAAGATCGGATTGGCGTTAGTGTCACAAGGAGGACTGGATGAAATAATTCAGTCAGGGGAAAATTGAGGCAGATAGAGTGTTTTGTCTGTGATTTTGGCATCACTTTTGCTGAGAAAGAGGTGTGTTTAGTAGTTAAGGTTAAGCACAATCCGTAGAAGTGGTAATCTAGTAAGAGTTGAGTACAAGTTTATTGACAGATGATCAGATTATAGAAAAGGAGTCCTTAGATCAAAATTACTGAAGGCAAAGAAAATGATGCACTGAAGCTTATGTGAACTGAGTTATACTGATTGAGGTTGAAGCCAGATAGCATTTAATGGTACTATCTCTGGTTTTAATTGTGATGGACAACAGACTGGAGTTGTTGTTTCCCTAGAATACTGTTTGATAGATGACATTTTTTTAGAAAGAAATTATTTACCCTAGCTAAACTAGTATTTAGATTGAACATGATCATGTTCTTAGTGACTTGATATATCGGTATTCTGTATTAATGCCTTTTACACAATCACATGATTATTTTGCTAGCCTTAGAAGATGATTTAAAAATGTCAGTTTCATCTTCATATTGTTTCCACTCTTTCCACAGGTCGACGATAAGCCCAAAAAGCTGCAGGAGCGGGATTTTTCTGGCACCCCTTGTGTTCCTGTGTATGTGATGCTACCAGTAAGGCTTCTAATTTTATATAACTGGTGTCAATCTGATTTCCATCAATCTTAAATAGGTTATCTTTTCTCAACTGCATTTCAAATGTGTGCTGATTAGGGGGCACAATTCACTTTTGAGAACTTCTCTTGATTTTTTTCATTGCTAAATACCAACCCCAACCTAGCAATTGCAATGATGTGAGCAATAGACCTTGCCGACACCAAGGATTTAATACAAGCTGGTGCACTAAGCTAACTTTCTTTGCAATTTGGGCTTAAAGCTATTAAGTGAGTCTTGGTTTTGCCTTTTCTGTTGCGTAGCTTACTTGTCTAGCTGTTTACCATGATCCAAACTAAGTACATCCTCAAGTCTTGATTTGGGGCTGATGGCAGCTAGGCATCATTAATATGAATTGTGAGCTGGTTGATCCAGAAGGGTTGCTAAATGATCTAAAGATCTTGAAGTCAGTTAATGTTGATGGTGTTATGGTTGACTGCTGGTGGGGAATAGTAGAGGCACATGCTCCTCGGGTATATAACTGGACCGGCTATAAGAAGCTATTTCAGATTGTGCACAGCCTGAAGCTTAAGCTACAAGTAAGTATTATGCAAATCTTATTTTGCACATGAACATACCATTCATTCAGCTTTCCTGACATTTTTTTAGCATTGTAATGTTTATGTATGCTTTTTTAACTGCAACGCAGTCTATGACTTCTTTCTACCTTATGATGTGGAATGGTGCAACATTGCCTTCTCCCCCCCTCCCCCCCTCCCTCCCCCCCATAAAAAAAGAAAACATGCATCAGTGGTTCTTTTTTTAAATAAAAATAAAAATTGCTGCATTTATCATCACAATTTACTTCATTTGAAGTCCTGCTATGCTTATTGACGTAGATTTGCCATGTAAGCCCTCTATGACCTTACTGTTCATCCATGTGTCAAAATGGAGGCGTCACCATACATAAATTTAAGTATTTTATAAGTAACTACTCTACCAACAATCACAGGCCATTCCGTGATCCGATTTAGTGTTCTTAAGTCATGCATATTTTGTATAATCTAATTTTAAAGAGTCTTTTTGTATATTTTTACAGAGGAACTATGAGGAGCATGACAGCAACTTACAATATGTTTTCAATAGGACGTAGTCGTTAGTGCTAATATTTTTGGATTTGAAATTTGTTTTTGATTTTTCTTTAATTTTTTAATAGGTTGTTATGTCATTTCATGAATGCGGAGGCAATATTGGAGATGATGTACATATTCCACTCCCTGAATGGGTGATCAAGATCGGTAAAAGAAATCCTGACATATTTTTCACAGATAAAGAAGGAAAACGAAACTCCGAATGCTTGACATGGGGGATTGACAAAGAACGGGTTTTAAGTGGTCGAACTGCTGTTGAGGTTGCACTCTTATCTTTCCATTTAAGCCATAGTCTTCTATATCTATATTCAGAATACTAGTATTTGATTTTTATTTTTATCTTTTTTTGCTTGTGAGAACTCGTTTTTTCAGTAATATCACCAGTCTCTTTGAATATTTCCCTCAATCGGTATCTCAAAGTTGCAATAGAGATGTTTTGCTTGACTAGACAAGTTCTCCATTCTAGCTAGCTAGCAGTAACTCACTACTTACCGCACCTGCTTCTCGTTCCTGCCATTACACCAGCCATAAGCTAAAGTACAAATAGATTGGTTTTGTGGGTTCTTATGTTTGTTTAAAGATATTGTCATATTATCTTGAGTCTCGTTATCTTTTTGTCATTTACATATTATCTTGAGTGCCTTATCTTTTTTGTTATTTAATTTTTCTAAAATGATTGTAGGTTTACTTTGACTACATGAGAAACTTCCGAGTAGAATTTGACGAGTACTTTGAGGGTGGAATTATTTCTGAGATAGAAGTTGGGTTAGGTCCATGTGGGGAGCTGAGATACCCTTCTTATCCTGCAAGACATGGGTGGAGATATCCTGGCATTGGTGAATTCCAGGTAATATTTGGAAAATTAGTGACTGCATTTTATTTTAAATGGAGAAATGCTTGTGTGATTATGATTTTATGATTCTGCTGCTCAGTGCGTGGCTCTGATAGCGCACTATTTTCATTTTCTCTACTATTTATTCCTGTCATAAACACAGACATGTCATATTTATTTAAACGCTAATAATAATTCCATTCTCAATTAATGACACTCATTTCTCTAGCAGTGTTATGACAAGTACTTGTTGAATAATCTGAAGAAGGCTGCAGAAGCCAGGGGACACTCATTTTGGGCTGTAGGACCCAATGATGCTGGTTCTTATAATTCCCAACCCCAGGAAACAGGGTTCTTTTGTGATGGTGGTGCCTATGATAGCTACTATGGTAGATTTTTCCTTAATTGGTACTCTCAGGTTTTAGTGGATCATGGTGATCGTGTTCTTGCTCTTGCAAGTTTAGCATTTGAGGGTACTTGTGTTGCAGCAAAGGTGAGTCTGTTCTGTAGTGATATCATTCTTCTCGTTTTCTTTCTGAGGAATGGAGGATAAAATGAGGAAAGTAAAAAAAAATCCTTGTCTTACCGTGAACTATCTTTGGGTTTATGAGCAGTTATCAGGCATACACTGGTGGTACAAGACAGCCAGTCATGCTGCTGAGTTAACTGCTGGATTTTATAACTCATCTAATCGCGATGGCTATGCCACAATTGCAGCAATGTTAAAGAAGCATATGACTGCTTTAAATTTCACATGTGTTGAGTTGCGCACGTTAGATCAGCATGAGGACTTTCCAGAGGCCTTGGCAGATCCTGAGGGATTAGTTTGGCAGGTGAGAAAATGTTGAAATTTTATATAACTGAATTATTTACAAAATGCATAACATATTGTTCTTGAGGAGAAGCCCTCATTATCCCTGTCCAACTTTCCAACCAAAAATGCCCCAGCCCCAATATATATATATATGATATTATTAATATAACGGAAGAAAAAGTGGCTTGACATGGATTAGAAAGCTCAACACTTATCAGTTAGGTTTCTACTATTAATGTTTTGTCTCTGTGTTTATTAATACTAACAAAAAGATCAATCCTTGTAGGAACCTTCTGAAAACTAATTAATTTTATTAGCTCGTGATTTAATTAGTGCGGGGCTGATTCCGTTGTTTTGAAGGCAGCAGTTGTTTTGTATTTCACATTCTAATGATTTAGAGTGTAACTGTGATGTTTAATTTCAGGTGCTAAATGCTGCATGGGATGCTTGCATTCCAGTTGCAAGTGAGAATGCTCTACCCTGCTATGATCGAGAAGGCTTTAACAAGGTCCTTGAAAATGCGAAGCCCTTCAATGATCCAGATGGCAGGCATTTATCAGCTTTCACATACCTCAGGCTCAGTCCAAGTCTCGTCGAAAGGAACAACCTCATGGAATTCGAACGATTTGTGAAGAAAATGCATGGTATGAGCTTTGCTTTCTTAAATTATATGCAATAATTGCAGTTACTGAACTTTCTCTGGTGATATTTGCACTGATTGTCTTGTAAACTTATTAGCATGCTACTGAATGTATTTCTGTTCTGTGCCATTTCCTGCTTTCCTCAATCTCAATCCTGCACTTCCATTCGCAAGCATGTTTTAAAAATAAATAAATAAATTTTGTGCTGCAACAGCCTTCCTGAAGACCCTCTAAACATTTATCCTTGCACAAGGTAATCGCTCCTCGAATGGAATCTATATTCCATATCTATATACTATTACTCCAACAAATCAGTTCAAGTCAATAGTTAAATGCAAACTGCGACTCATCGCATCAGCAAAAGAAACTATTCAATTGCATGTTTCAGATCAGATGTGTCGAATTAGTTTGTCCGATCCAGAGCAGTCTTGTCCATGTTCTTGTTATTATCCGCACATAGTCATCCTAGAGGGCATAATAACAAATAAAGCATGATTTCCAAATGGCAGTGAGTTGAGACTTATGATAGACATTGCCCTCACTCTTATTGACAGGGGAAGCAGTTCCGGATCTGCAATTGCTGCCAAATGAAGTAGATTCTATGGTTGACGGATAGCTGGCATTCAACCTTATTAGAGAAAGCTATGTTAATATCATCATATGGCATAGGGATACGCAAGACAGAAAACAATGAAGTGTAGAAACAGGTTAGTGATTGTGTACAAAGGGCAATGAAGCAGCTTCCATCTGACTTTCAAATAGAAGTTTTACTGGAAATAGCATATACTTGTATTTTGGCAAATGAATCAGTACCCTCAACCGGCAGATTAGGACGAGTGCAGCTTAAATGCAGCCTGTATGTGTGTTGTAGATCTGTCCTCCTGATGAAAACCTCAGTTTTAGTCATTTCACTGAACTAGCTGTGCATAATTGCAAGCTTCATTAGAAACCTTAATTGTTCCATGTATTTCATTCTACGAAATTACTCCTTTATTCGTCGATTTTTCTCTTAATTGAGTAGTGAGCAAGTGTGGCGTTTTATTCTAGTTTGCAGGAATGCAGAAAAAAGTTACAAAGAAAAAGATTTCGGCGTTTTAGTTCTTATTATTACGTAAATGATTTGAAGAACATGAGTTTGCAATATTTTCGGGGTCCCAGTTCCACTGAAGTTGGGATTGGCGAATGCGGCTTCTTTGAGGTTAGAACTCCCATTTGGCTGTTTCACTCTCTGGGATTTCATTTCATTCATCTAAGTTTAATTAAGATTATGCCTAAAATAACATGGATATTTATTTCTCAGATTAAATTGTTTTTAAACACTAGTCGTCATTGGTCACATTGTGAAAACCCACTACTTTTAGTGACAACTTGTTCCTTTCAACTCTCTAAGATGTACAAATGTCAAGCCTAAGGTATTTTCCCGATCATTATGTAGTATAGATCTATTTTCGCATGATTTTAACAATTCTAAGGCCAACACAATTCTATTATTGCACATAGACACTACAAATTTTACGCTCCAGAGCAGTATGTCAAAAAAAATTCTAAATTCTAGAAAATAAGACAAAATAAAACATGTGTGCGTAAATTAAGCTACTTTGAATTTTAAAGAAGCTGTAAAGAAGAAAAAGCTACCTCCAATCTTATTTACCCGAAAAAAAAAAAAAAAGCTACATCTATTGGCACAACGCAAAAGATGGCTCGTTATAAAATCAACCAACTCATCACAGACTTGATTGAGTTTACATGTCTTACCCCTTAACTCTCTTATTGGCCCTCCATCAAGATATTTCATCAGCCCTCCATCAAGGTAAGACTAAAGTGGGAAAAGATTCGAGTTCAGAAGTAAATGCATAATACAACCACTGCCTTATCTAGCTTGGCTTTTAGAAAACTGATCATTTTGGTTAATGTCGCAAAAAGGAAAGGAAAAAAAAAAAAAAAAAAACTCAAGCCTTCATCATAGGAAAAAAAAAAAACCTAATTCTAGTGTGTACTTTTATTTTCGTTATAAATTAGTATTTATTCTTTTTAAGCATTTTATAAAGGTTATGAGTAATCTGTCAAGTTCACAAATCCTTCAAGTAATCTATTAGTGTTAGTAGGAGAAGGGAAACAGGGACTAAATCCGTACATGGATGATGTCAGCTAGGGAAAAAACTCCAATTCAAATGTCCGAAGGAAAATAATGGGTCACATTACAGGAGAGGTACTTTCTTTTACATTACTACTTAAAATATAAATCTTAACTGCATCTACTTGAAATAAAATTAAAACTCAGAACTTGTCTCTAATATGTTGGGCTAAAGTAAAAGAAATCATAATTTATAACTTGTTTTGAACTCAAAAATTAGTATTTTTTATACACACTTTATAAAGTTCAGCAACAACCTGTAACAATTTAAAAATATATCTTTATTGAAATGATCAGAGTAGAGTATAATCATTTTAAAATGGGGCGACAAGAAAGTAGCCATCAAAATTCGCATAGATCAACAAATATGGAATCTATGAGCTGAATAACTCATTCGTGTTAGTAGGAAAAGTGGAATAGGAGCTCAATCTAGTCATTGACAATCTCAGTAAGAGGGATAAAACATCAATACAAGTTAGTAGCAGACCAAGGGATTACACTACTGGAGAGATATTTTATTTTACATTAATCTTTCTTATTTTTACTTTTTTTTTCTTTTTGTACTTTATCTATTTTCCTAATCTTTATTTTTTTGAATCTATCTTTACAATCTTTCTTTTGGGTCTATGATTGCATGTTCATTCATTGCGCTACTGTCATTAATCTTAAAGGGTCTTTCTTTTTGCCATTTTCTTGGATTTTTGGGTCATAAAATTTTAGACAATTCGTGGTTATGCATATTATTCATATGACTGTTATGCACACATTTGGCCATTATATTTTAAACAATTTATTGCATTAATCATATATGGTCATCTATTGTTTGAATTTCTTGTCAATATCTGCTTTTTATTATTCTGTGCGAGGTGGAATTCAGAATTTGTTTGTAATTCATGGGGTTTCAATAGAGGGAATCAAAATTTATGACTTATTTTAAACCTCAATCCTGAATCCTTACACCCGATACACCATATGCCAACATTCTTTATTCTTATTATTATGTTTTTTTCTTCTTAAAGATAGGTCATCATAATTTTGTTGATTTTATTAATATAAAGCATCTCAGTGGTAAATAAGTTTCACTAATTAGTTCATGGGTCGAGTCTTTTTAATGCCATTTTTCATAATATAGTATTATATAAAGCCAGAGTAATTTTGAGTGAAACGTGGAGTTCTAGATTTTCTATTGCTGTCTTCTCCTTTCATAAAAAGGGAGGGTGATTAAGTTGTTTGATAAATATGTCTGAAACATGTGCAATTTATAATTTTACCCTTAAATTACTATCATTTCTTTTGTTTTAAAAAATGTTCACATTGGGATAAAAAGAAATTTATATCATCATAGCCAACTGACCCACGAAAAAAATAATATTATTAAATCCAACATTGAGGTCCAATTTGTAGGAAAATTATTCAACAATATCACCACGGCTTTCAACAAAAATAAAACCTCTTAATAGTTAGTCTGATCATTAAGCATAACATTTGCAATACTCTCGCGCAAATTGACCAAAAGGAGTTGTTCAAATTGTCTTGAACTCCCTCCTGCTCTTGCATGTGTGAGCACTAAATTATCGACAACGTTAGGTTCTTGAATAGGAGTGTTTTCATTATCAACTTGTCCAAGAAATGCATCAGTAACAATGGTTCTTCAAATAACATTATGTAATGACGTGCAACCAATGATGATGTTCCTCTTCACTGGGAATGAATACGGTGCCATTGTTCTTAATATTAGAAACCGATTCTTCAAAACCCTTGAAGCTCGTTGTATGACATTCCTCAATTGTGCATGCGCGTGATTAAACAACTCTTCCTTCGTCCACAAAAATTAGACAATCAATACCGTGCATTCCAATAAGGTGCCATAAATCTAGGAGTATGAGAGTATACGACATCACATAAATAGTATTTATCTAAATAAAAAATATAGATACAAAAGAAAGAGATTGGTGAAATAACACATGTAAGACCAAAATTTTATACTTCACTACTGCTGAATAATAGCTTGTCGAGTTCAAGAATTGGAAAGTTATTTTCTACAATCATTTATGATTTCTGTTAACATTCTAGAATCATGTGCCATTTCTTCCCATCCAGTTCAAGCGAATGTAAAAAGCATATCAAAATCGCATATAGCAAGCATATTCTGGTAATATTGTCCCCTTCCTCTTCCGTTATGTAGTATTTGTCTATCTTGTGGTATAACCGCATCTGTAACACCCCAATTTCCATCACCCAAAGCATCATCACAAATTGACGGCATTACGAAGAGACCTTTCTCTCCGATTTCTATTAACATTCTAGAATCATGTGCCCCTCCTTCCCATCCAGTTCAAGCAAATGTAAAAAGCATATCAGAATCGCATATCGCAAGCATATTCTAGTAATATTGTCCCCTTCCTCTTCCACTGTGCGGCATTTGTCTATCTTGTGGTATAACCGCATGTGTAACGCCCCAATTTCCACCACCCAAAGCATCGTCACAAATTGACAGCATTACAAAGAGTGCCTTTCTCTCCGCTTCCTCCGTCACATAAATCCTACTTTTAAGGCTTAGTTGATATTAGATGCTCTCAATGATGCTGTTTTGCTATCCGGTTAAGCACTCCTCGTCACATCCTCCATTTAAATGGTATATAAGCTTAAGTGATGGATGTAGCGGAGAATACTCCCGGTAACAGTACCAATTTCTAGCAATAATTCGGACGGTGAGAATTGGAGGCACTACTACAGCATCAATAAGAGTCTCAGCACACAAAGCATCCCACAAAAATTATTAAAACCGTAATTTTAATAAAAGAACAAAAAGATAAATGAAGTTTCATAACTTAAATTTTACCTTGAATTTTTCTCTAAGTCCGCAATGTGGAACAATTTGATTTGAATTTGATTGTGTTGTTGGAACCATCATCTCCCTTGAAAACATAAGCATTGCGACTTTGGCGTTGAATCATCGAGCCGTTGTTTAACGACACGTGCTCAAATGTTGTGGCTTAATGTAAAAGGAAACATTGTCATTTTCTCCTCAACAAAGATATATGACTATCATGTGATCACCTCTTAGTCTGAAATTTATAGTACGAGTTAACAAAAACATGTCTATTTATCCTCAACATTTCGTAACAACGTATAGGATTTCTATCAAGGATCTCTATTACATAGGCCGATCCTTTAAGAGCAGAATATGTGTGAAGTACGCTTTCTTTACATCGCAAGTAGTTTAATTGTTCCAACGAGCTCAAAAACTTTCTTCTTTTGTTGTTCGGTCAACATTGTTCAAAAATTTTTTTTTTTTTTTTAAAAAAAACCTTGTAACACCACCAAAATGGGGGTTCAAAAACCTTAAGAAAAACATTTAAACATAATATAAAAAAAAAAAACCTTAAAACAGCATCAAAACATAATTTAAATTTGAGTCAATTATTATCAAAACTCTATAAACACAGATAATTTAAATATGTCATCGTAACTCAAACAACTCATATATATCCTACCTTTTTACCCATCATTTGGATCCACTTGATCTTAACATTTTCCGGTTGTATCCATCGCCCTTGATAAGCCTTTGCTTTCACGAAAAACTACCCGTGGCAGCACTGTATAGTGGATCCGTCGGATGCAAATTATGCATTTGATTCAAAAAAATTTAAAATTTTATTGCATTTCAAATCTTGCTAGCAGCGCTAGTATTTGGGTGTCAATGTCTGTGGCCTGATTGTTCTTCTGCTCTTCTCTTTTGAAAATTGGGCACCCACCACCACGAGTAGGTGTATCCACAGGAGTGATAAGTGTTATTGAACCAATTGGGTCAACGTCAATGTGTGTGTGTGTGTGTGGTGTCTCCTTTGATTTGGAGGATGAAAATGACCCATTATAATCCGTTTGCAGACCTTCTTTCGTTGGACCCCATGCATGTGTCCCAGTCACCGCCATGCCATCATACAATGCCCTCAACTCACCATTGTGTTACAATCTAGCATGTCCGAAAATCATTTCATCAGGGATGGCCCTGCAATATTTCATTTTATTTTTATTTCATATACATCTCTTTTTAAAAAACTCATGAACACCATCATGAAAAAAGTTAACTATGGTTGCCCTATGATCTGATCATTGATAAAATTCAATCCCTTAAGTTAACTATGGTTGCCCTATGATCTGATCATTGATAAAATTCAATCCCTTCGCTTCACGCCAGGCTTAAAAACTGTAAGTCAAGCTTCCCTTGGCCTCTCGAAAGATCAAAGCTTATGTACAAAAAATTTACATTCATACCTTGAAATACTCATCTTATTCTGCGGCACCTCAATTCAGCGTGTTCATTACTGAATCATATCTGTGACCGCTTTATTTTTCATAGCCGTCCATAATGTTGCTTCTTCTTCAAGTAGTCCCACTCATTTCTCATTTGTTTTTGGGACATGTCTACCCCCTTTTTGTTTATTAATGTCATTCCAATCCTTGTCCAAGACTCTTCTTTCAAGCCCATCCCCTTCTTTCCGATGGTGTTCACTTCTTCAAGACACGAGTTGATGAACAACTTTAAAAGTTCGGGATCCTTCCAATCAGCTCTACCAATCTTTAGTGATCATATCTGGAATTGCTTAACCATAAATAAATAAAAAAAATGGACCATGTATAAATATATTCAACAGAGGGCAAAGGGATAAAAAAAAAAAAATCACAAAATGAACTCATCCCCTACGGGGAGAATGAGGTTGTTGCTTTCACCATGCAAGCAGCTGTTTTAGTATTAATGGGGTATTCTTGCCATTCATTTAAAAGTTACAAATTGCAATTACAGATCTTAACATTAAACTACAAAGGCACATAATCATGAAATTGCAAACACTAAACTGCAGAGGTACATAATCATGTACGATTTACGCAATTAATAATGTTTTACGCGATTAATAATGTTCATATGAACATGCAAGTGTTGCAGTTACCCGTATTCTGAACATGACAAAATGGAAGGTCTTATATCTTACAAACATTTGCACAACAAAGGAGAATTTTGTTACTGCAGATTATAAACTCCATGTCGATGTAAGTAAACGCTTTTCACTTTTCTGAAAGGAGCAAAGAGAGAAGAGGTTCTCTTCCCGCTGGTGCCATAAAAATTAAAGAAAAACAAAGAAAGTCAACCTCGAATGCTTGAAAAGATGAAAGACCCTAAATACCCTAACATTGCATTACAACTATTGAAGGAAACTAAATGCAAAGAATGAAACCGTCTATTCTAGAGTTCTTGAGTTATTTCCCGTAAGCAGTCTGTCAAACGCTTATGATGCATCACCTGCAACTAGGCCACAATGCAGGATAAGGGGAGAGTGCATGGGGAGGAACACAGCAAGAACAGAAGGAAGAAAGCCAGGAGGAGGAGGACTCTATTCGGTGTTCAGAGAAGAATTTGTAATAAATCAAACCATAAAATGAACCGTTCTTTAAAATCTACGTGGCCTAGAAATTCTTTTGAATATAAAAAAAATTCAACGGGGGAAAAAAAAAAATTATCAGATTGTATGCTAATTGTGGTACAAATAACAGTACAGTTTATAAATGGTTTAAAGGAGAAGCATTCTCCATTAAGGGTAGGACACAGACTGAAAAGTGGGTAGAAAAAATTGAAAAACAACTACAAACATACCTTGCCTTGATGCTTCGATGTAGGAGAACCAAAGTCCCTGCTGGGACGCCAATGAAATTCCAGAAAATCAACATTCGATCGAAGGAATGAGAGCAGCCGAGTGGGAGAAACCCAAGTGGGTGAGTGGCTTCGAGAGAGAGGAGAGTGCAAAGTAGGGCATTGCGTGATAAAAGAGCAAAGTTGTACTTGTCTTCTATAAAAACAGCTTAGCTTGTTTAAACATAAGCAATGAGCAAAAATAAAAAATAAAAATTGCTGAGCGGCTTCAGCTTAAATTTTATTTTTCAGACCCAATTAATAATTTATCAAAATAGTCTAAAAACATAAAACAGCTAAACGTTCTCAGCACTAAGCTATTTTAACTCCAATCGACCTTCAAACTAAATGAAAAGTATAAATAACACTAACCCCTCGTTAAGTTTGCAAAACAAAATGGAATGGAATAAGTATTCCAGAAAAATATAACATGTGAGGAGTAATATCTTTATGGACCATGAGTAAAATGCGTATCCCATGAGCCACGAAGCGAATGGATAAAAAATAGCTATTACTGCCGTAAGAAAAACAAAGAAAGAAAGAATAACTATTACCAATGGCAATGCTACAATTGCTATTACCAATAGCTTTTCTTTCACATTATGAACAATTCCACATGCTCAATAACAACTAACAACCCTCTGAGTAGCTAAAAATTGAACCCCAAGGCTTCCTATAGATCGTGGAATTTAACTAAAAAATAAAAACGATAGCCTGAGTGTTATAAATGAAATAATGATTCAAACTGGCCTACTTACATCTATCGTATTTCGTTGAATATCACATCTTAAGCACCATTCGGCCAGACTCATCGATGTTGAAAATACGTCCTACAAACTCGTTCCAACTGTCCCTCCTATTCTTGTTGCGGCTAGACGAGCCCTCGCCACCTGATTTACCAGAGTGCTCCCCTTCTTCCATTTCACTGAATGTACCATATGTAGAATATGGGTATGTGAGCGGGACAGACATTGCAACAGCCTTCTCAAGAGCTGCCTTGTGTTCCTCACTGTGTTCCTTGGCAACACATTCTTTCCGTTCCATCCTCTGCTTTGCTGGAATCTCCAGAATCCGATCCCTCTTCAGCAGTAACTGAACTCAAGAGAAGTAATGCCTTAGAAATGAACGTCGGGGACACCAGTGAACACTCAAACTCTCAATCTTCAAACACTAAATTGGAGATGAAATCAATTTACTTAGCTTTCCGTGCCATGTGAATCTCATATCTATGTAGTATTAATTTTTAACTGGAGTTCACCTAATAATTCATCTTGGTAATATCCTTATTTCCTGTGGGAATGTGGTATAAGAAATCAATTCATATTGTTCATCAAAAGTCGGCGAATTTTTGCAATAAAAGTTGCTCATCTTGCTAGTAAACATACTTTCACCAAAGTTCAAAACTTTTAGGAATTTGTCTAACGGAGTTGCATTTTGATTCTTTAGCTCGTCAGGTTCCATTCCAAGTATGTCCAAAATGGAACTTCACCAATGCTGATTTTAATAACATTGCCACCCAAGGCCTAAGCCAAATGCAGTAAATATTGACAGAAGAAAAGGCATGCCATGAATTCAACTACTGCTGAAGCTCATGTTTTCATTTAAAAGAAAAGACATGCCCAATTTCCGCCACTGAGAGGTTGAAAACTTACGTCAAGAGCCCTTTGGGATTCCCTCTCTATCCAAATGATGCCATGGTCAGAAGTTGCATTGCAAGAAAGGACTACATGCTCAAACCTCCCATCTACGGGTACTGCTGTCCTCACAACAGGGGGAATTCTACCCATCCTGCACCACAAATAAATGCACATGAATACTCAGAGAGAGTGATCATTTTTAATGATGTCATTACAATTTGACAATAGAAATAGCCATGAAATTTTCAGAAGAGTAGAAAGAATGGAAACACTAACATTTATCTGAATGGTTTCATATTTGTATGCAATATCTTGAGGCCTCCTAACATGCATGTGCAAACTTTCTTGTCAAGATAGTGCAAACCATTGGGATTGGATATAGTGCTGAAGTTAAAAACACTTAATAAGCAACCTTGCTTATTTAAAATTCATCATATTTACCTGCAGGGCTTTCGGTCAACAATGTGATAGAGACGACCAGGTGCATATAGCCTCCTTGGATCCTTGAGCAATTTATCCTCCAGCGTACATGTATCCTTCAAGCACATTAGGCATAGTAAGCAAGGCAAACTGTCCAAATGAAGAAAAACCAACTTAGTATCTCATCCAGTATTACTAAAAGACTAAATATGCTAGGAAGTAGCATGCTTGAAATACAACATAAAAGCATCCATTCCCTTAAACAACTAGAAGAAAGATTATTGAATATTAATATAAGAGCTTGTATAAAATTTTGTTAATAGCAGCTATAAATCAGTAGAAAACCTCATCAGTCCAAGAATGAGCTTTATATTACAAAATCTTCAGTTCTTTTAAAGCTAAACGCATGATTTCAGGTTTCAAACCCCTATAAGTTGCACAAGCCTTGTGGGATTGTGCCAGAACATTTTTGGACTTGAGATTTGTCAAGGTTCCACCCAACCAACAGGGTACTTCAAGCATCAAAATATGGAGTCCCAAACTGACGTGTGATTCCCTCATCTGCAGCCACTGCACTCAAGGAAGCACGGGTGCGAATTGGGCCCAGTGCGAGATTTGACAGTTTTCAAAAAAAAAAAAAATAGGGTGTGCAGGTGCAACGGAATGTGATGCATTAAAAGAATACTAAAATTAAATGTCACAATACATGTTAAATTGGACAAAAATTGTAAAATTCAATGAAAAAATTATTAATAATTTACTGTAAGGGGTACAATAAGCACAATCTTTAAATTTAAGGGGTGAAATGTACAACTAAAGCTGTACGGGAAATAGGGATTTCCCTAAAACCTCAAGGGGGCTGGGGTAATTGGCCAAAAGGCAGAAAAAGAAGGAACAAAAAATAATCAAAGAAACAAAACTGCTACACCAAACAGCAATTTACGACTCAGTAAAATTTCACATTAGCGTAAAGCCATTGCAGTTTTGTCATTTCGTTCCATCCTCAATCCCACCTTCCCGAAACCCCAGCCACCCTCCCAAAACCTTAGCCATGGTAGTCAAGCACCTCTTAAACCTAGCTCACTAGTCCCACCGGCCCTCCTCTCCCCCTCCTCGCCACACAATCCTCCTCCACCGCCATTTTCACATTTGCTGCAAGAGGAGATCGATTCGTCACTGATCAGAGAAAATCAATTCGTCACTGGTCTGGGGAGATCAATTCTCCTAGAGATCGCCGGAGGAGAAGAGAGAGGCTCAGAGGTGGAGAGAGTAGGGAGAAAAAAGGAGAAAAACCTCGGGTTTCAGGTGAGAAAACACATTAAAAGGGGGAAAAACTCAAACTTTTCTTATTTCCCTGGTTTGATTCACATCATACTTGCACCAATGCCACACCAAAATCGCATCCATTTTTTTTTCTTTTCCCCCCCTCACACCCAAACTGCACCAGACTGCACCCAAACCCGAAACACACCCAGCACAGGTGCAGTGACTGGTCAACTGCACTTGTGCTTCCTAGCATTGCATGTGCACTATATGGGGCATAACTGGGCCACGCAGAATTTGGACCACTCTTGGACCAAACAAAATCGGACTCCAATACCATATCCTAGGATGCACCGACACCGACACTGATACTGCGACACGATATGTTACCAACACATGACACTCGAATTTTCAAAAAATGGAGAATTTCGACACACTGAACGACATGTTATTAGTGTGTATACATATATACATGAAATTTTTCGAAATTTTTTAGCAACAAACAAAGAAAGAGAAAAAGAATAAAGTGGGCTTTCTCAAACATGTAATGAAGGAAAATAATAAAAATAAAAATAACAGAGAGAAAAAAAAAGAAAAGAAACAAATGAAAAGGATAAAAAAGAAAAATAGAAATTGAGTTCTTGTTCAAGAGAAAAAGTATTCTAAATTTGTTAGAAAATAATTCTCTACGAAAATACAAAATGGGAAAGAAAAAAATCCACTTTCAAACAACTAGAGAGAGGGGGGGGAAAAAAAGAGGAGAAACACCGAGAGAAAATTTACTGAAGGAACAGAGGAGAGACCCACGTGGAGAGAGAACAAAAGAGGAAGGGGAGAGATTCATTTTCAATCAAATGGAGAGGGGAAGAAAAAGAAAAAGAAAGAAAACACAATCTAGGGCTCCAGATTCCCTTCTCCTTCACCGCCGACCACGATCTGATGTTAATCCCCCAAACCCATCTCCTTCTTTGACGCGAACTTCACCGGCCCTGTGGTCCCATCTCTGTCATCCACCGCCTCGAACAGGAAATCGATGGTTCGATTCGCGTCATCCACCAACCTGTGCGAAGTTCCCAATGCGGGCCAGCATCGGCGTCGTAGACGCAGCAGAGCAGGGCGTCGATGGCAGGGCTCACCTCCAGGGGGGTGTAGCACCAGGCAGCAATGATGACACTGTAGGGCTTCTTGAGGACAGATCGAGCTTGGGCGTAGAAGAGGGGGAGGTTGAACCAATGGACCACTCAAGTGATGATGACAAGGTCGACAGTGGTATCTGACGTTGGGGAGTTTGGGGGCAAAGTCAAGTTGCTTCTGGCTCGTGTCGGTGGCAATCACGTTCTTGTCTAACCTCTTGGACATGTGTTTCCTACAAGTGTCGATTTCGTTGACTGTGTCGGCTCTATTGACCACGTGTCTAGGATGTGTCGACCGCATGTTGAGGGCATGTCGGTGCAAGAAGAGTGTCGGACACTGGTATGTGAACCGTTTTAGAGTGCCGGTGCTTCATAGACCACATCAAGGTTCCACCCAAAACCAGAGAGTAGCCCCATAGAGTACTTCAAGTATCAAAATGCATAGTCCCAGTCTAATGTGGGACGCTCAACAAGATTCATATGTATTATAATTGGACAAGTTTTGAATTTGGAATCCATATTTTATATTTACAGGACATTTTTAAAAGGTTTTTTTATTTTCCTTTTCTAACAATTTTAGCTATTAGCAATAGTTTACAATGGTTTTTATAACTCAATTGTGCTGAACTCAAAAGCAATACAGAGAAAGTACGCTGATGATACATGCTTAGAAAACAAGAAAATGCAATAGAGTTTGATAAAAAGGTGACTAAAAGGTACCATGTTATTACCAGAATAGTGACTTGAAAACATTTTCCAAACTAGTGGTTGTCCGTGGTAAGAAATCGTCCTGGTTCATCACGCCTTTATTAGAAAATAAGCACAAAATTTCATCTACAATCCATAGAAAGACAATGTATATACGGTAACACAACTACAAGAAAAAGCACCAAAATCATGACAACCATTTACAATTGACATAATGCATGGTTTCACGGTAATGTGAGGGCTGTAATGGAGCAATTAATGCAGCTTTACTTCTTTAGCACAAAGCAGCAGGATAAAAATGCCATCTTTTCAGTATGTAATTGTCATGCTTAATCAATCAATCTATCAAAAGTCTCTTAGGTGCTTCAAAACAACGGACTTGAATTCTTTTTTGTGAGTATATGATGCAGGAGCATCAAACTATTATATTATTTTATAGCTAATAAGTAGTCATGCGATTAGCATGTGACCTTTTAATGAGTTTTGGTGGCTAAGATTTGTTAGGTCTTTTATGATCAAGGGCTGAGATCAGTTCTCATTTCAACCCTAGTATAAATAGACCACTAGGGTTCTTTGTACAATGATTATTACTTTGATATTTTCAGACTTTGACAGTTTTCTCAAAAATAAACCTTTGCTTACCATTCCAATAACAATCTAGGAGATTCTTAGCAAATTTCTATCTTTTACATCTGTGTTTCTTGTTTTCCTGCATCAGTGTAGCAGAGTCTATATGTATCTACTTTTGCTTGAGGATTAAAATTAACATGCACTTTTTTTTTTTCCTAACCTATAGATTTGCATTCCATGCCCTTGACTTTGACAGCTACCTTCAGTATGGCCAATGCAAAACTCAGACACAGGACCCACTTAAACTTGGGTTGGATGGATGTCTATACATGGAGAATGCATAAAACTGGCATTTAATGCATCAATGGACTTTATCGACACACTTTTTATCTATGAAAAGAGTTAAAAATTTCTTGCATATTTTGTTCAGAGTTTATTTCAACTAATGTTATTTGCCATCAATGATTTTAGCTTAGTCCATTTTGGACTGTCAACCAATTAATATAACATGAACCGTAGCTAACGTAAGACCTTACCCAATATCATCAAGTCTAGTAGAGAAATAATAAATCTGTATTGCATTCTTAAAATCAAGTAAAATTAAACATAAAAAGCACAGCACTATGCAAAACCTGATTAACTATAATGACAAGTTTGGCACCGTGAACAACACAAACAAAAACTGTGATAATCCTACCTGAAGAATGATAGAATTGATGACATCTGCATATCTCACAGCCAAATTCAATGACATGCACCTGGCCGGAGCCATTGCATAGCATCTGATCCTCTTTCTTTCAATGTTACCCAATTTGTCCCGATTCTGAACTGCCACCATTGTAAGCAATGTTACCACCCCTGATCCTAAGGAATGCCCAGCAAAAGTCAATGTATAGTTTGGATTTTTCTCAACCAATTCCCTAAGAACTTCACACTCCGCATAGAAAACCCATCTGGCTGCCTTTAATAGCCCATTGTGGACATAACCACCATCAAATGTTGATTGCCCCAGTTTATCATCAAGTAAAACTGCATAGTCACTTTCCTTTGCAAGATTAAGTCCCCTGACAGCCAGGACAACATCTGTATTGTCATGATCGAGGTATATTATATAAGGAGGAGCCTGTCCTTGGGTCTCTTCATAATTCTTTCGTGAAACCACACAGTCTGGATTCAAGCCATATCCACCAGGGGGAGCCCAAAGGGGGTTTCGGAGGTCATCTTCATACACAGCTAGGACCAAGCGACACATACGGGGAACAGGCTCGAATTCTTCAGCAGTAGTGATACCCCAGTTCTCACTCTCATGGCCTGCAGTGTAGAGACATTTCTTCCAAACCCAACGAGTGCATGCCAGACAATATACACATTCAAGTATGGGTAGACCACAGATAATTGACATCGGCGCCTATGAATCAATCATTTTAAATAAATTGTAGAAACAACTCAGTACAGATGTAGACACGGTAGTTGCTGGTGTGCAAAACCTCAACTGGGTAATCACAAAATAGAACTACAGAGAGAAGAGAAGTGATGGCTGATTGAAGTGAGAATGGGAGGACTATTGTTTGTCAATATTATACAAAATCACGAGCGTTCAAACGCTACAAATTCAAATACCTGAACATATCATTGGGTATAAAGACACCTAAGCTCAAGTGGTCTAAATCAGTAGATATAACATAAATTAGGCCTGTTAACAATTATAAAGTGAAATGGGAACTTCTAACTTTCAAAAACTTCAGACAGAAAAGACGAAGATTTTGGATTGAGATAGGAGTGTCAGAAAAGGAGGGCAATCTGGGGGTTAACAAAGATAGAACTCGAAAAACATTTAAAGCCAGAAAACGGACTATGGATCAAAACAAGGTGGGGGAATTTTGAAGTTGAACGGCACCCAAGTTCTAACGAAAGTCAGGACAAAAACTGGATTGATTTCAGCTAAAGAATACAGATTTAAATCAGAAACAACTAAAATTTGGCAAAAACCTGCAGATGAAAAAATATATTTACTTCCTGCAACTTTTGTAAAGGAATTTAAGTCTTTCCTCCTAGGGATTTCAAATAGGCCATCATCTACACTCAAAAAAAAAATTAGAAAAGACCATTTCAAGAGAAAAAACAATACTGGATGATAATATATGAGCAGAGGGAAAAAAAATTAAAAATCAAACGAGATAATCAAAATACATCCACTGTGTGGCTGTAGTGAAGAACATAATCAGAAGCGAGGGAAAGTACAAAAAAAAAAAAAAAAACATGACAAATTAATGCAGTATGTGTGCGCTATAGGATGGAACTGTAAGAAACTAGGGTTGGAATGAGGAATCCTTACCTGCAAGTCAAACCCATTCTTCCACTGAAAGGATTTACCAGCGTCTCTGCTACATTCCACAGGCTTTTGTACTCCCCTTCTCTCCCGTTCTATTTTGTACGAAGTGCTCATGACTTTTGGGCCTATCGGGCCCTGCTGTATCTGGGCCTCAGGCCCACCATTCAATTGGGCCCAACTCTCTCTCCCTCTCATATGAAGTGGAATTTTTTGTTGAAGTACCCAAAAAAAAACAAAAAAAAAAAAGCATTTTATAAATATATGCTTATCTTTTCAAAGTTTTCACAAACTATCCTAACCTTTTGAAAATACACTTTAGGAGTAAGATTTCATATTAGACAGCCCCTAACATTCAAAAAATCACAATTTTTACCTGCAATTTCAAAATCGCACTTAAAAGGTGCGGTTTTAAAATAGCACTTCACACTAGCAATTTTGAAAGGTTCACATGCCAATATGGAATTAAAACTCTCCCCTTTTCCATCCATGACGAACACTATGCATGCATTCTAAGTAACGTGAACACTTTATGTAATTTGTACAAGCAGGAGAAATAACATCAACAAAGTGACAACCCGTAAGACACCTACGCCTATGCACTACTCGGCCTAATCCAAGGGATCTTTGCAGCCGATGGTGCCAACTCGGGCGATGGATCGTCGGGTACTGCAACTTGTTCGGAGCCATGTGAGGAGAGTATCACTATAGGTGTGGTGTCTTGTACTTCCAAGGATGCTGACTAATCATCACCAATGGCCCCAGAGAACTTTGAGGCATAAACTGGAGACAAGTCCACATACTGGCTTACACGAGAATACTCTACAATGGGCCACGGCAAAGACGATGGGTCAAAGATGGTATACATAGCAGGTGTTACATCTTGGTCGAACCACTCACTGTCTACAGTCAATGGTAGTGTATAAGTCACATAAACCTTCAGTGAAGTGGCTTCTATGGCAGACGGGGACCGTGTGAATTTAGATGCTCCATCCTTACCGTGGTATTCCAACGGCAAAACTGATGTGATCACCGAACCTGGTGGCTATGTCATCCATCGTCACCGACCTCATCGAAAGGGCTCGACAGGAGGAGTAGCAATTCGATGAGGGATTTTAGTGTGAGCTAGGGCTCCTGTGCTAATTCCCTAACGGGGCCAAACAATTAATCCCACACCCTCATCTCACAGGGGGTTGGCTCATCGTCCAGCGATAGCTTATGATAGCCATCCATGATAGTGCCCCGCTGTGAACAATATTAAACGATCTAGGATTAGAGCAAACACAGTTAAACAAGAGGACCTAAGGCTATGGAAATTATCATGATCTTCGTGATGTATGTGTTTCCTTAAAATGCATGGCCCAAATTCAATGTTGAGTTATGCACCAAGCGACGCGTGATGGAGTGGTTCCGTATGAAACAATCGTCATCACTACACATATGATTATAAAGAGGCAACTCATCATGAATGAACTAGTCACAATGATCCCAGAGACTGATGAATGGCACCCACTTAGCTGACACTGTGCTCGAACCCATGTAGACTTAGGTGATGAAGTGACCTTACCGTATCCACTTCTAGCACAACATATTGCCGAAATTCAAACTGGCGTATAACATGCGAAGGGAGATGCCACTTGACAATTTCAAAACAAATCAATGGTACTTCTGCACCCCATATATCCTGACCAACCACACAGTAGTTCGACAATGTCATGCCATGGTAGGGCTCCCACTTGAAGTCATCATCTACCATGATGTCAAACTAGAAGTGATACACAACGAGCACGTGGGTGGATGTGCTCTCAAGCGTAAACGGTCCTGCCCAGCTATGAATACAGGATAACCCAACTTAGTTACATGCTTGTAAGGATAAACTCACTAATATGTCCTTACCGTTTGTAATTGACATACCTAAGACCCAGTGGAGCCGGCAGAAGGTCCTCAAGAATAGCTAGTGTGTATGGTCGCTTGGTTGGACGTGCCCGCACAAACGTTCTCATACCTATAAGTGCGACAATTAGCACATAAATAAGGTTTTAATTTGATAATGCAAGAATCATATCACATAAATAAGGTTTTAATATATACATATACATTTACCTACAACAAGATCATAGGGTCAGCAATCTGATGGATCGTTTGCCAAGAACATCGACAAAGCCAATGATATAGGGTAGCCAATCATGGACAACCCCAACTTTACCTGCTCACATGCTCCAGATTAGCTAATAGGGGCAGCATATGTAGGTTTGCGCAATGCCTTGAAGTTTCGCTGAAGAAGACTCTACTAATTAGCATTAACAGATAAGCCTAAGTGTGAAATGCCACTGCCTCATCGATTACATCATCCCGGAGGGTGACGTGAAACCGATTGACAAGCCAAGCTATCTTTCTGGTGGCTCTTTCATGGATCTCCGCCATGATGGGTCACACACCTGATAACTCTCTGCATAAGTCGGCCCACTGCTAATTCGTCGAGAGGCCACCACCACTAATCGCTATTGCGTGATCGATAATGACAAAACCAAACAAGATCTTAACATCCTGCAAGGTGACCATGACCTCCCCAATGAGCATGTGAAAACTATGTGTCTCCTTGCGCCACTTCTCCACCAAAGCAATGATTAATGCCTGATCGAGCCTGATGCCACCCAGCCGATATACACTATAAAAGCCACAATGCTCGAGCATATGTGCAAATCAAAAACTTGGAGTCATGGTGTGACACCCCCACCTTTAACACACCGAGCGGTGTACAAGGGTGCACTTATCCATCATCCACTAAATGTTTCCCTATTGTTAACACAAAAGTGAAACCGATACATCACCCCCAATACCATATTACAGAATTATCACAACCCAAACGACAGCTTAAAGCAACAAAAGCTTGAAAGTTTAACCACTAGTGGCTCTTTAACCCTTACTACCACCACCACTCTCATACGGCACGTTCGTATGGGACCCAGCTGAAAAAGGTTCAACCAATAAGGGTGAGTGTGAATGAACACCCAGTAAGGGATAATCAATCAGGTGCATGTTCAAGAAAGTTCAATACAACAAATTCAACATAGTTTATCTCGAACCATCAACCACTGAAAGACCCATAAGGTCATGAACGGTGTGTCTGTTCAAACCCAGACACGGGGTCCAACTTTTGTACATTAACCTAAGCACGGGGTCTACTCAACGTATTAGGGCCCCTCAACCAGTCATAACAACTCATACGTGCATTAACCCAAGCACGGGGTCTCCCATACCCGCTTCTGCAGTTGTTTATCTCAATCAATGGGTTCAAACACAACATTTATCAACCAACATAACAAGTGGGACCGAACAAATAGGTCCAACCACGTTCAAATCAATGTTTAGGATCTCAAATAATTATAACAACAATAATTGGGTTAGTGGGTTCAAACGGTTATTCCCACTCATAGCTAAATCAACGGTTCAGGCTCAAATAATTCGTACAGCCACAAATCCGATGAACAAATCAATACAAACATATCAGAAAGTGCCCGAAACAGGAAATACGATTCAAATACCAATAAATTCAACTAGATTTAATAAGAAATCAAACTATCTCAACAAGAATTGGAATTCCTCGAAAAAGAACAAATATCATACATAGAAGTAAAATTCCCCTTATAAGAATAAAATTACCCTTACTTGGATTGATTGCAGGGTTGAGATTTATTTTCTTTCCCTCTTTTTCCCTTCGGCTACTCAGCATTTTCCGTCTTTCTTTGTTTTTTCTTCTTCCCTCTTCAAGCTCCTGCGTCTCTCCCTCTCAGTTTCCCCTCCGCCTTTCTTTTTTTGGCTTTTTCCTTCCTACCTCTCACGCACTGTCTCCTCTCTCTCTAACATAACCTCTCTATATATATATAATAACACCAGAAGGTGCATGCTGACGGAAAGTTCCACTCCTCCTCTGGCCCCACTAACTATATATATAGATAAAGACAGATATTTCTCTGGACACATTTCTTCCTATCTTCCATTTTTTTAAACGCACTGGCCGACTTAGTACTTGACACTAAGCTGTGCCACCACACACACGCGTCCCGCACTTATATATATATAATATTGTATTATACAATATGTTATATTATGTTTAAATTATATACAACATATAATTCTAGTGTAACGTACACGTGTCATTTATCCACACAACCACTTATCAGTCCCATATTTACCATTTATTTCAAATTAAGATTAACTGGAAATTTAGGGGTATTACACATGGCCCTCCTAAATATTATATCTCCCCATCTAACGTCCAGCTACTGGTCAATAGCATTGGACCAAATAGCCTCAGATCGATGCATAGGTTGCAAGGTAAGTATAGATGGATCCAATGGACTTAGAGTAATGTGTTGGGCCATTTATGGTGTAAAACATTAAATTTAGCGGTATGTACATTGAGAAAAAGAACATAACCAAATTAAAAATAATTGAGCAAAGTAAACATAAGTCGACAAACTAAACATAAGATTAACATAACCGAAATTCACGCATACACTCGTCTTCATTACAGTAACAAAATAGACCAAACACAATTTTTTCACATATCAAGATTTTCGTATTGCACGTATGCACAACTCCTTAAGCTTAAGAAAGAAACTCGTTACAATTACATTAATTATAACTAAAATAACAACTGTAAATACAACAAATAGACAATTCTGGCTCGAGGGTGGCAATGCAATGAAGGTAATAGGGGTATCAACTTCCAACTCAGCGGCTACCATCATAGTTGTACTCGTAGACAAACACTACCATCTTTGAGGATATAGTACCCAAGCTAATCGTGCTTCTTATTCAATATGAAATGCCTTATAAATGGCACCACTATATTCCACTATTTGGTAATGGCGCTCGATCCATGTTTCATATACTCCTGGCTTTCACCCAATAAATACAACTTTGAATTTTCATTCTCCCATTCTAAGAAATGTTCATCAAGAAGGAAAAAAATTACATGCTCTTTCATGCTCCAACCATCTCAAGAAGGGAAATAATTGTTTGAGCCTATGTTTACATTTGAGCCTATGTTTACATGTTTCCAACACCCCAAGAACAACAACAAAATTATTGGTACTAATTTATTATCATAAATTCTTATAGCAAGAACATATTATAGCAAAGATATTATAAAAGAAGAATCTTACATGTTTCATAACAAATGAAACAAAATAGGAATGAAATTAAGATGTCCAACCTTTAAATCAGTGTGAAATTAGATACTTCATGGAACAAAATATTGGGCATCGCTAGAGATCAAGCATTGGAAAATTGACGAGGATGGAGTTGGGGCATCGAAGAGGCAACCAGAACAGAGTGCGACACTATGGATGGCGGTGAAATTGCACTTTTAAAACTCGAGCGTAGCGATGGGGAAGAAAATGGATCGGAGAAGAAAGGTTCAGCGGGGTTTAGAGTAGATATTAAATCTCACTTTATATGTGCAATTTTAATCACCGAGTGTTAGACAATGAATGAAATCACAGGTAAAAAGTGTGATTTCTTATTTTCTGTGGATGCCAGCGCGTGTTAGGGGCTGTCTAACATCAAATCGCATTTCTAAAATGTGATTTCAAAAGTATAAGATAGTTTGAGAAAATTAGAAAACCCTGAAAAGAGGTAGCGTATGTTTATAAAATGCTTTTTTTTTTTTTTAGCCGGGTCCTTAGGAAAAAATTCTATGAAGTATTCATGAATTTTGCGCTTATTGGGCCCTGCACCATCAGGGGCCCAGGCCTACGTTTCGATTGGGCCCAAGTTTCAAACTTAGTAGTTCCAGTGCCTAAAATACCCTCATTCTCCTCTCTGTCCCTCTCTCGGTCTATTCTCAGACGTAAGTGCTCAGGACATTTGGGCCTATAGGGCCCTGCACAAAATCCTCTTGTATAAAATTAAAATTGCAACTCCATCTGTAAACCCTAGCCTCCCAGATCTTCTCGTTCGAGAGGTGGGTTCATTTTCAGCTTCGTAAACCCTAGACCGCAAGGCTTCCTCAGATTCGCCAGGTATGTCTTCTGCGACTGATTCTTGCTCTGAAATTCTAGTTTTTGTAGGTTTTCTCTCTGGTTCTTAGCGTTTTTATGGTGTAACTTCATTTCGGTTTGCAAGTTTTATTCCTTTGTTGTACGGATGTGCTATACATTGGATGGTTCATTAGGGTTTTCATCTATATCTCCATCGACCTTTTTTTTCTTTTTTTTTTTTTTGGTGACTCATCTCTCTTACTCATGGATTTGGTAGTTCTTGAGTAATATTCTAGTGGAACGATGTTAGATTCACTTTTAGGTGCGTGGAAATGGTGCTGACAGTAATAATTTGGTCTCTCCATGATATCATATGTTAATGGCACTACTTATAAGTTTTTAGTTTGTTTGGTAAACTATGGAAGAATGCATTACTGTTTGTTGTTATGGAATTTGTTTGTCATTGTGGGAATTTCTATCATATGTTAATGGCAGTTTTTAGTTTTTAGTTTGTTCGGTAAACTATGGAAGAATGCATTACTGTTTGTTGTTCTGGAATTTGTTCGTCATTGTGGGATTTTGTAATTTCAGGTGATGACTCCAGAACAGCCAAACAGTGGCCTCTTTGTGGGTCTGAACAAAGGGCATATTGTGACCAAGAGGGAATTGGCTGCTCGCCCGTCTGAGCGAAAGGGGGTGAATTTTTCTTTCTCCAACCCCCCGTCCCCACCCACCCAACCACCATCCCCAACCCACCTTCAAATTCTACCTGCTAATAAGAAATTTAATCTACACGTTTATGTCCTATAGGGTATCAAGGGAAAATAATGTATTACATGTGATTTCACTTTTACCCTTCAGAAAACAAGCAAAAGAGTTCATTTTGTGAGGAACCTTATCAGAGAGGTTGCTGGATTTGCCCCCTATGAGAAGAGAATCACTGAACTTCTTAAGGTCGGGAAGGACAAGCGAGCACTGAAAGTGGCAAAGAGAAAGTTGGGTACTCACAAGAGGGCAAAGAAGAAGCGTGAGGAGATGTCCAATGTCCTTCGTAAGATGAGGTAAAAATTTTGTTTCCTTTTTGTTCTGCTTGCCTGAAGACTGTCTGTATCCGTCTATTTATTTAGACCATGATGGTTTTTGTTCGCTCATTTTTTACAGTGAAATCTTATGGGTGTTTCTTTCTGTGCTTTACTCAGGTCTGCTGGAGTTGGAGATAAGAAGAAGTGAGTTGTTGTATTAAGCATTATTTATCAATTCCCAGCCAGAAAATTTCATTTAGCTCATGTACCTTGTTTAGTTCGAGATTGGAATATTGCAATTTTTAATTTTGGATTTGTTTTGAATGAGGACATGTCAAACAGTCTAAATAGTTTGCAGCTTCGTTGAATTGATTTTGATCATTAATTGAAGATTTGTTTTTGGTTGGTTCTGACAAATCAGGCAGTTTTAAATGGATATGAAACTAATATTGTGTGTTCTTTTATTATTGTTTGATCAAAACACCCCTAAAAAAGGAGTACACAAATTTTGATGTCATCATTTGGGTATTTGGGTATAAAGGATGTACATGCAGTATTTCTCATGAAACTATACCTACTTTATGTCTATGTTTCTGTGTTTGATCCTACTCAAACTCTAGCCCAACAAACATTGCCTTTCAAGTGTGTATTATCATATTTTTGCCTGCTATGATGAATCCTAATAGATAGTAATGATTCATGTTCGTTCCTAGATCTAATTAATGAAACGCAAGGAATTTATGATTTTAGTTGAATGAATATCCCAATGGCACATAAAATTGGCGTGCTCCAATCAAATGGTGGATTCTAATATTGATTCAACTATGTTTTACTCCTTGCTATCTAGTTCCTCTGGCTCTAGTTGGGTCTGTGCATATACGCCGGCCTTCTGAATTATACCATACTGTTGTCGTTTCACTTTGGTACATCAATTCGTCATTGTATTTCTCGTGTGGGTGGATTCATCTTGTTTGTGCCTTTGCACCACCAAAAGATATACTTTGTTTATGAAATTGTTGTATTGAGGTGCTATTTCTGGAACCGTACGAGTTCAGAATAATAATTTGTTGATTGTTGGAACAATGCTTTATATCTTCTGAATTTTTTATTATTTAGAACATTAACATATTGGGGATGATCACAATCAAGTCCGCAGACCACATGGGTATTTTGCAAAGTTAGAGTTGATGCAAAATTTAGATAGGCTCTTTTAGGTGGCGTTTGATAAATAATTATGATTAGCCTGTAAGTTTAAATGCGTGTTGAATTCTAAATGATCTATATTTTCAATTTTACCTTTGTTATTATTTTCATTTTTTATTAAGTCATGTATATAAATTTATTAATTAATTAATAGGCTCATATTTTTAATATCAAAATTTTCAATCTTTTCATTAATTTTTTTTCTTTTATTTTTAGAAGCAAAAAATAAAAGGAAGAAAAAAAGTGAAGCAAAAATAAAAGGACAAAAAAAGTGAAGCAAAAAGAAAAAGAAAAAGAAAAGTGAAGTGAAAATAAAAAGAAAAAATGAACCAAAAATAAAGGGGAAAAAAAAGTGAAAGGAAGGGAAGTCCAACTTGGCTTAAGTGGGTGAGAATAGAGTGGTTTTGCCACCAAAACAATTTGAAAATTTGTTTCTAAATTTTATTTTTGTAATTTAAGCTCTAAAATGTACAACATTCAGTACCAATTTGAGCACTGATTCGGTTAAAGGTCATTCAGAGCTATTTAAAAGTATTACCAAACAATTTGAATGAGCCCACCTCTGACTGAATCAGTATTTAGAACCATTCAACACTAATTCAGTGCAAACAAATGCCACTTTAGTGATAATTAGAGCTCGCAAACTGGACTCGGTACCCGTCAACCCACTTGACCAGCAAAATTATTTTGTACCACGTTAACTTGCCCATATTGCCGGTGACCCATAATTGACCCACTCACACCTGACTTGAATTGTTTAATTATCATTTTTAATTAGAATTTTTATATTTTATTTGATATTTACAGAGTAAATTTCATTGATAGTCACTGAACTTTGATTTGTCTCATTTTTTATTTTGAACTTTCACAATGTTACAATTTCATCATTATTGTTAAGTAGTTTGAAAGGGAAGCCAATTTGTCTCCATTTCAACTATCAATTTCTCTTCTCATTTCGCTCTCCTAATTATTTTGAAGCCATTTTTAAAGTAATTTTAACCGAATGAATAGAGATAGCACATTAAAATACATAAATTTATCAATTTTTATGAGATTTAAAAATATTGAAAATATTAATCACAATCCTTGGAAATGAAGAAAATCAAGAGTAAACTAGACTAAATTTTCAATGCTCCTTTTGTATAGGTTCCAGATTTCTAAATCTCATGAAAACGATAATTCTACGAATTTTTAAATGCTTTAAATGACCACAAAATGACTAGGACAGTGAAAGGTGAAGAGAAATTGATAGACGAAATGGAGGAACTGATTCCCCCTTGAAGAGACTTAATAGCAACTATAGAATTCTGACATTATGAAAAGTGTAGTATGAAAAATGGGACAAATCAAAGTTTAATGATTATTTTGAGACAGCCCAATGACCTTTAATAGAATTTACCCAAGATTTAAAAGTAGAATATTTACTAAATATTTATTGGTGTATAAAATATTAAAGGAAATAGAATTTGTCACGCCAATGAGTCCAACCTACAAAATGATCTAGACCAATGATTCCACCTTTAATTTATCTAACCAGTTGCCACCTCTAGTGATAACATTTCAAGCGTTTAGATTCGTACAGATGTAGAAAAATTAGCCTTTTGAGCATTGGATAAAAAAAATATGATCTTCATTTAGCTCACCATCTATTTCGGAAACTAAAAACGAAAGGGTAAATGGGGGAAAAGAGGTATTTTAGAATACCTCATATCTCTCTCTCTTTTTTCTCCCTCTCCTCTCACCTTCACTCGAACCTTGGACACCTGGAATCCAATTGGAAACACAATGACACCATGGCTCAAGAGATGGTGGCTTTGTGCGCTCCCGTTGCTTTATATGATCTATACTTTTGTCCCTCGTCTCGAGCAGTTGCGGTAAAAACTCCCATCTAGTTTTAACGGATACGCAAAAGTTAACATTTAACGGTTAATTTTTTAATCTATGTTTTATGAAATTTTTAGGCTGAATAAAAAATTAATTTTTATTTCTCATACTACCAGTAGCGAACCGATTAAATTATTAATAAATTTCATATCATAATATAATTATAAAAAAAAAGAATATGAGTTCGAATTCACGTAAATTGTATATTTACCTCCCAAACAACAAAGTAAGACTAATGAGAGATGGAGCTATTAAAATTTTATCTATCACAAAATAATCATTGAACTTTTAATTTAGTTTCAAAATAGTTACTGAACTTTAAATTAATGTCTTATTGATCCATTTTACCTTAGCATAAAAAAATATATGTTCAAATAAAATGAGGAAAAATTATAAAAATTAATAAATATTATTTACAAATATCAAAGCTGTAAAAATTATTTTGCAAGCTTATTACTATAGTTCTAATTCTAAACGATTTCAACTCGTTCCAGCAACATCTACACTAATTCTATTATTTTCACGCTTAACTATATATTAATCTCTTAAGTATAAAAGTTTGATTACGTGCCCACGTTTTTCAGAGGTAAATAGATGTTATAATTTTATAGAATTAATAAATTAAATATACAAATGAAAAAATATAAGGAAAAAAACATAAAATCATTTTACACCAAATTAAAGTTTAATCATTGCTTGAAGTTGACCACCAACAAAATTTACCCCCATTTCATGTGACGTGGAAACCCCCTTCTTAAATTGCAAGACGTGAAGCGAGCCCCGCCCCCATAAATGTCATTGTCCTTCGTCCCATTAATGTGAAATTTCAGTTTTAAATGTGCTTTCTTGCCTTGTTTACATAATTAAATGCAACCGAAGATTTGCAGTAAACGGAGCTTGAATTTTAGAGGGCGTTACATGAAATATTATAGTAATAATTTTAAATTTTAATGAAGATATAAAGATGTTAAATATTAATAAACAGAGAAAAAATTTATTTTAGGATCGAAGAACCAATTAATAACGAAATTAAAATTTAAGGGGATAATTAATATTAGATAATGAGCGTTTTAAAAGAAATATTTAATATTAAATAAAAATTTAACTATTTTTACTAAATAATACTAATGCCGAGCAAAACTGAAAGAGACGACGGAGAGAGGATTTCCTCCGTTTCAGGGGCAGGATTAGGGTTTGCGCTCCGCCATGGATGCTGAATCAGGTGAAACAAACCCCGATTCCTTCCCCCCCCCCCCCCCCCCAACCCCCAACCACCAGCAGTAGTTAAACTCTGTACATTCACTCCTTCAATGTATGCATTTCACTCTCCAAAATGATCCCTGAAGTTCCACTTTTTTTCTTTTCCTTTCCATGTTTCTTTTGTGTTGTCTGTAGTAATGGAGTTTCTGGGCTCTGTCCCGCTGCTTCAGAGGCTCCCCAGATCATCTCACAAGAAAATTGCCCAACTCGTCACGTTTAAACACTACGGTACTTTTGACGTTTCCGTTTGATTTTTATGTTATTTTGGTGTCCAGAACCTTAGTTTGATTACTGGGAATATTCTGGGTAGTACAAATATTGGATAATCAAAATTTGGATTAGTGCCAAATTCGAATAGCAGAGCATGCATTATTGTTTTTCTATCAAGTTTTCTTAGGGGTCAATCTGATGGATTACGTTTTACAATTCAAATTTAAAGGAAGGAATAGTTAATCTGGGATTTTCAGTGTCTTTTGTTTAATAATTTTGTGGTTGTAATCTGTAGACCGTGGGGAGTGTGTTGTCCGAGAGGGAGATACCGGTGATGGAGTCTACTTCATATGGGAAGGAGAGGTAAGATTGTTTTGAGGTGATAAGTCTCATAATGTTCATTAAATTAGTGGTGACAACTTGGCCACTAGAATATTGAAATCGGTGGCAGTTCTAAAGTTTCCTTGCTAGTTTATTGATTTTTAGTGCCGTGGGTTACAGGCAGAAGTATCTGGATCAGTGAATACCGAGGAAGAAGATCGCTCAGAGTTTCAATTGAAACAACATGATTATTTTGGTTATGGTTAGAGTCTAATTTATTCTGGAGTGATTTCTAATGCTTAGCTTTTATTTGTTTTTATTAAGCTAGTCTTGACACTTGTGGATTATTACATTTCCCGTTGTCATTCATGGGAAGGTTTTTCATCAGAAGGGGATTGGTGTTATACCTCTCGTCTCAACTCTTTCCTTCGTGTTCTCTTCAAAGGATGGTTGTAGTTATTATTTACTTGTGTTTTGGCTAGTGCTTTGCACCAATTTGATCCATGTTCCTCTGGGGTACTTTATGTTTGAATACCGCATTTCATTTAAATTTAGATAATTGATAAGTGAATCTCTTTACCTCATGGTGTTAAACTATTGGTTCATGGCTTTGACTCGATGATTTTCTTTGAATGATCAATGGTAGAGGCTGTGATCAACATAAAAATATGAATTGGCCTTGCAGGTCTTACAACATCTGGTCACCAGGCTGATGTAATTGCATCGACTAAGGTAGCTTCTGCTTCTTCCTCTCTCTTTTTTTTTTTTTTGGTTTTTATAGAAAATTTTTGTCTTTGCTTTGCTTTGCCATGAATTCTGATATGATATCTGTGATGGCAGCTGACCTGCTTAATGCTGCCCCATGAACATAGTGCTCTGCTGCAGCCAAAATCGATCTGGAGTGCAGATAAATCACTCGATACATGCCCACTTGTTGAGAATATACTTCACTTGGATCCAATAGAAGTATGTTTCAATTACATTTGTCTCGAGTGTTTCTAGTTCCATGTGAGTTCTTTATTTGTATGATTATTGACTGATTTGTTTGCTGAAAAATAATTGAATGTTGGTATATGATGTTATTCGTTGAAGTAGGCAATTGTAATTTCTAACAAAGTGTTCAGAAATGGTTTATGTGACTGCTGGTGCTTTATTTGATGAGGAAAGCCCAAAGTATCATCAGTACAATTTGTTTTAGAATATAATTTATGATCCACGGGAAATTGCTGATGTGTCAGCTTACTGATTTTATGTGATGGTACCAGAACTATATGTTATGGATGATTGTCAATAATTCTTTTTTGCTCACTTCTCGTCTACTTTCCATGGAGCAACTTAATGCAATTTGTAAGTTTTCCCTGAAATACATTTGTTCTGCACCGAGGGTTTATATCTTTCTATAATTTACTTTTGCTAGTTGTTTTGCTGTTTTCAAGTCATGTAGTGCCAACCTTATAAATTGTTTCTCTTGAAGGTGAACATATTCCAGGGGATTACCTTGCCAGATGCTCCAAAGTTTGGAAAGGTTTTTGGCGGACAATTGGTTGGACAGGCACGATTAAGCGTCTTATGTTTATTTATAGTTTTTGTTTTTAACCACTTAGGGGGCCCTCAAAAGGCTCACACTAAAAAAGCTAGGACAGTTTGAACCATTTTATAACATCCATATGCTTGCAAAAATAAATAAATAGCTTATTGATGTTATGCTTCAATTTTCCCAAACTTTTTTACCCTAGAATTTTTTTTTTTTTTTTGAAAAATTGAGAATGTTGGGAGAATTCTAAATGCATTCATAGCCAATCTTCACGATGACATTTCACCTATTTTTATTATGTGTGAAATTTGTTTTGATTTATTCAGCAAGTCTCCGAAGTTCTCTGTGTTTAATATGCTTGATCATTGTGCTCGATTGATATGTCAACTAATTCCTGTTATCTGCATTTCACTCTTGACCATTATACGATTTTAAAAGTCTGTTTTGTTCACTCAATGCTTTGTGCAAATGTGTGAATCTACCTAGCGACAAAAACCATAAGTAAATAAGCAAATAAAAGAAGAAGAAGAAAGAGTACCTGCATCAACGGCTATCAGAATATTCACATGATCATTTTCTACCAGTTTTGTTGATCTAAAATGCAGATTGACTATGAAATGGCCACAACTTGCAGGCATTGGCCGCAGCATCAAAAACTGTGGATTGTCTCAAGATCATCAATAGTTTGCATTCGTATTTCCTTCTTGCCGGGGACTTTAATAGTAAGAACATTTTCTCTGTGCTAGCGAGATAACAGCCATGGTTTATGACAATTGCTGGATATGTTGTGTTTTACTTTCCTTTCCATTTCATTCCATCATGCATATGATTGACCATTATAGTACTTCATAATTTGCAAATTATATTCAGAAGTCCCATGCTAATAAAAAAACCATAAGTTATGCCTTTTAAATATGTTTTAAATTTATTTTGTTCTTGATGTTTGGAACGTTGCATGTTAAATTTCCGAATGAACATGGTATTAATTTGTCAGAGAAAGGCACAAATCTTGCTGTTTCTTTAAGCTAGATTATATATTTGTGAAGTATTTTCTTTTCACAGTCATTTGGAACAATTATATGGAAGTATGGATATATACCAATATCCATGTTATCCAGTAAACATAGCACTTATTTCCTGATGCATAACCTGTTAAATGATAAGCACCACATGTGTGTAAATGCGGCAGTACCAATTATCTACGTAGTTCACCCTCTACGTGATGGAAAGAGCTTTGCAACCAGAAGGGTAGAGGCATTACAAAAAGGAAACGTCATATTTACATTGCTTGCTTCCTTTCAGGTAATATGGTTATCTTTTCTCTGCCTTCTTGGGTGGGTGGGATTGTTTGCAGCCATATGCACTTTATGCCTTTCCATGCAGACAAGAACCTTGAAATCCAAACTTGTTGATTGACTAATAGTTTAATGCAATTTATCTCTGCCCAAATGATAATTTTGCATATTTGAATGCTTGTAATGTTAAGTTATTTTTTTAACAGAAAGAGGAAAAGGGGTTTGAACATCAGGAAGCAACAATGCCATCTGTACCTGCACCAGATATGGTAAGTCAAACTTTGCGTTTATGTATTACAATTTTGTGTTCATTTTTTGCTCCAACTTGTGAAGTTTTATATGTTGCAGCTTCTATCAATGGAAGAGCTGCGGGAGAGACGCCTTACTGATCCTCGCCTTCCCAGGTGAGACACATTTTTTTCAGTCATTGTTCCATATGCATCCATTCACTCTGCTTTTAGTTCCAGTTTTCTTTTCTTGGACTAGCAATTTTATTGCCATTGGTTAGTATTAATTGCATAGATTGAAGGAGAAACAGACTTGATTGCCAATTTGACCATCGAAAGGTTTGGTTAAAGTCCCATCTCCGGGCCTGTAAATTAGTTTAAACATGTGATGACTATCGTAGTACCTGGAACCTGGAAAACTTTATGTCCATGCCATATTCCACATTCCATATATTTTTGTTTCCATGTTAAACCTGTTACACATTTTCATTTTGAACTCTGCCTCCTATGTTATTTTTCTTTGTTAAATAGCTAGCAGTATGTTAATTTTCTGCTCCTTAGGTGTGCCCTGGCACTTTGAAGGGGGTATCCAGTCTAATTTGCTACTGGGTAAGGAATGTATTAATAAAATGAAAAGATAAACATTTCTTTACTGCATAGGGTTGTCGTCTGTAGTAAGCATTTCGTCCTAGATGTAGGAATAATTAGCCAAATTTGGTGACTACTTCTCCACTGTAATTCTGTTTTTATAGTTTAACTTCTCGTTGTCTGACAGATGCCTAATGTGGAACGCAGGCAGTTCACAGAAATGCAATCATAACTAATAGAGATTTAACGGGGAAGTCTTTATTTATTTTATACAACCTATATAAAAACCATGCAGCTCAGTTACATTTTTGGCCAACATAGTGCTAAAAGTCATTACTTCCCGCTGCCATCTAAAGTCCAAGGCTATTCTTGGTAATTGCCAAGTAAAATGACAATCCTTGGTAAGCCTCAGCTTTCTATATTTCCACCTAGGTCAAGCTAAGGAGAAAGATCAGCCAGCCCCAAAAAGTTGGAATTAATGCATATTCTTCCACACCTGTGCTCATATTCTGCATGTTTTTTAGCCCCGTGTCATTTTCCTCCTCTATATAAGCAAACAATTTTTCTGTTATTGTACGTGTGTATTTGTCTCACTACTTTGTTCGCATCTTACCTGAGATGAATCGTATTTTTAAACGATTATGCTTCATTTTGTTTTACCTGATGTCACTGAATCCTAACAAAGATCTTGCTGCAACAGGAGTTACAGGAACAAGGTTGCCACATCAAAGTTTGTTCCTTGGCCTATAGACATAAAATTTTGCGAGCGCACAATGTACACCAATCAGAATAAATCACCTCCAACGTGAGCCTTAGCCTTTTCATTGCTCTATCTCATCTATTATCATGTCATGGGTGCCTGAAAATTTCCTTCAACTTGAGCACTGACCATTTTTCCTTTATTCTTTATTTTTATTTTTTTGGTTTGATCTTCTTTCCTGTAATGTCATTGGTAGCTGACTTTGATTTTGAGTCCAGTTGAGTTATGGCTACTCATGTTTGTATATTCTTACAAGTTGGTACGGGACACCTCATTGGAATACTATGACATTGAATTGCAGCTTGAAGTACTGGTTTAGGGCAAAAGGAAAACTTTCAGATGACCAGGCTTTGCATAAGTAAGCGTCTCCTTTCAAAGTTTGCATAGTTCCTGCTTTTTTAGCTTTTGCAGTTGCACTGGATTAAGATTGAGCAATATGAACATATAGTAAAGCAAGAATTAGGAAGTCTATCTAGTATGCTTCTCATTCAGTCTCATGGGAATTCATCTTTTCATGTTTCTTTCATTCTTTCCTTATTTCCCTTTTCTTTTTAGATACTACGTACTTTTTTTCTTGTCTTTTTTACTTGTTTCTTGTTAACCTCCATTTTTGTTCTAGAGGAAAATGATGATTCCTCCCCTCGTCCCCCCCATGCCTTTCTTCTAATCATAGCTGCCTTTTGTGCCCCAATTAATTATGCATGAGGAAGATTACTAGTAAGAGTTATTTTTCTTGAAACCTTTCATGGACTCATTGGGTAATAAAAATAAAATATTTGGTCTGAAAATTCTTCAAAAAGAAAACAGTTTAAGGAGATATTTTTTTTAACAGAAGGAAAGTCCTTCAAGACTTATTTACCTTGGAATTTCCAAAATTTGGGTGCATTTAGTAGTTATCCATTTTCAAATGTACTTTCCTATTTATAATTAAAATTAAGAATTATTACCTTATTAATTGTGTGACTAAAAAAAGATGTTATCTATATTTAAGGTTTCTTTACTGATCATATATATAATATATGAAAGGTTTCCTAGTTATTTGCGGGGAATAGCACGAGATCAACTAGACCATGATATGTTTTGAAGCCTAGCTGTTTGAATGTGGAAAGTTGAATTCATTCATATGCATACAGACCTGGAAAAATGGGGAGCCCTGTACACTGGGATTCGCCTGCCATGAAGGGACCCTGAAAGTCATGCAGATCTACTAATTTGCAAATGTCATGTCAACTTCGATTTACACTCTTTCCTAGTGAAACGTGAAGTAGTGGGCTGAATGAGGGTCCATTGTCTATAGTTCAACAGAATTTCTAATATTGTTATTTACGATACTTCTTGTAGCTGCGTAGCAGCATTTGCTTCTGATCTGATACTGATTTCAGTAAGTTTGAATCCCCATCGTGGAAAGGGTTTGAAGTCATCTTCAGTTAGTCTGGATCATTCGTAAGTATCTGGAACCTTTAGATAGTATTCTATATTTTCCAGTCTGCGCATTCTGAGGTTAATGTCTGGTCTCAAGTTTTGATGAGGATGGACCAGCCTCTTTTTTTTTTTTTCTTTTCTTTTCTTTTCTGTTTGCTGTGGCTTTATTCGCTGTTAGAAGTAGCAATATCCTATTCTTGTCTGTTTTTTTCTTTTTGGTTCTCTGTATCTTCATTTATACTGGTTGATTATCGGAACTTCACCATTCTCTTTGATTCCATGGGGAAGTTCCCCAACACCTTTCAGTACATGAAATGAAAATGGCCTTTCAGTCAATGATATTGTTAATACAACCCTTTGAGCTGGCAATCGATAAATCTGCTAGGTTTTTTGTTTCTATGAGGGGTGATTGTGCTACCATTTAACAATATAGCTATTGAATCTCTTGTTGGTTTGGACGTTCACTGTTTACACGCTCCATATACTTCTCAAGTAACCTCACCGAATGTTCAATTAGTAATGGGATGAATCTTGGCATGGTACTAGAGTGTCTAATCGTGGGCCTGGCCGGTTTGTTTCTCTTGCCCCCTTTGTGTACTCCATGTGCAGAGTCCATTTTGTTTTAGCTTCCACATGAAGTGGATTATTTCTCAGTTTGGAAGGTGTTTGTGTACCGCTTTTTCTACCTTAGCTTTGGGAAAGAAACTTGACAATAGTCTGGACTGGAATATAGCCTGTGTATGTAGGTGGTTGCTTACGACGAACTTTAAATATATTGAAAGCCTGCATATAAAAGTGACTAGAAGCAGTTCATAAGGAATTGATGGATGGTCCTGTGTGCTAATGAATGTAATCCTTTTGCAGAATGTGGTTTCATCGGCCTTTTAGAGCTGATGATTGGATATTATATGTGGTAAGTCAAAAAGAACTGTTCTGTTTTACCTGTTATTTCACCATGATTTCTGCATGTGTTAACCTTTTTGATTTTGATGTTGTATAGATGGTAAGCCCTTCTGCCTATAACGCACGGGGCTTTTGTACTGCCCAAATGTTTAACAGAATGGGAGAGGTAAACTAATCAACTGTAATGTCGAGGTCTAATGGTAAAAATAACCATGTGCTTTCTCTCCTTTTTAGTTTAATCGTAAACTTTTAATTTTCTAATTTTTAACCTGTACTTATATTAGTGAAGCAATTTCAGTCCCAACCCTAACTTCCATCTACTTTTATTAGGATGGACGCTTACGTGGCAAAATGAAATAAATAAATAAATAAATCGATTTGAATAGCAGAATTTAATGTTTCTCAAACTCTAATGGTCCTGAATCTGTTCCAGGGTTAGCATATTGTTTATCTTCTCGGCTCTCCATCCCTTTGTTGGTACTTATGTGAAATATTTTCGATCCACGCAAGTGATCACCTTAAGGAAAATGAATGGAACTAGATGGAAGTTAGGAGGATTGGAATTGCTTCACTAATATAAGTTCAGGTTAGAAATTGGAAAATCAAAAGTTTGGAATTTAAATCAAAAAATGGTAAAAGTTTAGGATTATTTTCACTGTTAGGCCTAGTGTTAATTTCATTCTGGGCTCTCTTTATTCTGGTGGTGTTCTAATGGCTGTTCTGATGGGCAGCTTGTGGTATCGCTGACTCAAGAGGGCTTAATTAGGAGGGTCAAAACACCAGATTCGGCCACCGCATCAAAGCTATGAAGGATCAAAAGTATTCGTTGATGAGCATTGTTACCGCACAACAATGTTTCGGTAATATATGAATTCGAAGGTATAGTCGGCTTTTTCCCCGGGGACAGGTTGAACAAATGCTACATTACACAGGCAATTGGAATTCAATCCATAGCAAAACTGTCAACTTTGTTCAGTTTAATGTTTGTATTGATCATTTGAGCTATAGTTTTATCCATATCACAAGACTTCTCGGAATATGTCATCTGAGTTCTGTAAGTTAAATTGGTCAATTTTTGTATATGGCACATCTGCTGTGGCAGGGGCCTAGATGTAGTCATTGGCATTCATCCAAATGCCATTTGGCTATGTTTTTTTTTTTTTTTTTTTTTTTTTTCATTTATTACAATTAACTATGAATGCAATGTGCATAAATTTTATGCTAAAGCTTTGAAAGGGACAAGATGTGTAATAAACTATTTTCCTTCATCCACTATTTGAAATGTGCAAGTTGGGTCTGAGCTTATTTACCAATCAAAAAGACAAATAAAATAATGAATCTCCCCTGTGGCTCTGTTCTGTCCTCCTCAATTGACAAATGACGACAAAAATAAATAAATAAATAAATAAAGGCACAAGTGGTAAAAATTGTATCTGCCTTTCATAGATGCTCAAAATTTCAATATGCATCCGAAGGCATCTGTGCCTCTAACTTGGCTTCTGCAAGTGTTACTTTTTTATATTTGTTTCTCAATATGCAAATAGAACATTTGCATAGTTTTGAATGAGGTCTCCTGAAAGGATTGAGCCCAAGAAGTTTTAAGGGGACAAAAAGAGGTTCTATGCCCTACCCTATCTTAATAATGTTGAGATGGTAATTAGAAAGGGTTTTTCAATCGTATTTGGAAAGGATTTCTCAATTGTTATGGAAAAGGGTTGCCCTAATTTATGAGTATAAATATGTGGTTTCCTCCCTTATTCCAAAATGAGCGATTTTTGAGCCAAAACCCTAATAATAATATTGTGAGGATTTTTCTTTGCTAGACTGCAGATAAGCAAGATAAATCTATGTCTCTTCCTTTTTCTCTTTTTCTTGCGATTAATTGCTTGACGAATTCTAATGACATCGTTTAATTGGTATCAGAGCCAGAGGTTCGTGAGTGTACGGTCTTTAGAGATGTCAAATGGATCACAAATGGAGATTGAGAAGTTTGACGGGAAAAGGTTCGAACTTTGGAAACTTCGGATGGAGAGTGTGTTCGTCGATAGGGAATTATGGTTTGTCATCGTGGATGAGAAGCCAAAACCTATGGTTCGCACAACTGAGAAGGAGAAGGGAATCACTTCGACGAAAGAGATTTCTCCAAAGGTGATAGAATGGGAAAAGTTGGATTGGCATGCTAAAAGCTGTATCGACTTGCTCTACACGACTCGGTTCTGACAAACGTATCAGGTGAGAAGATAGTGAAGGATTTTATGGTAAAAACTTAAATCGCTTTATCAAAGTAAGTCCCCGGTCAACAAAATATTTCTCCACACAAAAATGTATAATCTAAGAATGCATAAGGGTGATTCTTTTGTTGCACATCTTGATGAGTTTAACATGTTGATTAGTTAATTACCGTCAATTGGTGTTACTATTAGTGACGATGATAAAGCTATAACGTTTCTTTGTTCACTGCTTGAGTTGTAGGAAAACTTGATTGTTACGATTGGAAGAAGTACTACTGAGTTGTCATTTGAAGTTGTTTGTTCAGCCCTTTTATTAGAAGATATATGGTGGAGGGGGTCAAAACGCTCTTCAAAAGAGGTATTGTTGGTCAAAGGTCAAGGAATGGATAAAACTTCTAAGCAATCTAATGACAAATTAAAGTCTCAGGGAATATCGAAGAGCAGAAATGTGTCTAAGGCAACATGTTAGAAGCATGGAGAGTTTAAACATATGAAGGAAGATTGTAAAAATAAATCTTCTAAAGAAAAGGAAGTAGGTTCATCTTCAGGAAGTAAGAACAATGATACTAATGGTGATATGTTTATTATTGCTGTAAATTCAGTATAGTCAGATGAGACAGTTTGGTATATTGATACTGGTTCGTCTTCTCACATGACACCTCACAAGCATTGGTTTTGTGAATACGAGAAGTTCAGTGGGGGAGAAGTTTTATAAGGAGATAATACTACTTTGTGAATTCTTGGACATTGTAAGGTAAAGCTGCGAATGAATGATGGAAACTGTGAGGACCCTCCCAGGCATGATGCACATTCTAGGTATGAGTAAAACTTTACTTTCAGTTGGTACAACGGCAGATGTTGGAGTAAATTTCAATTATGACAGCGAGTCATGCAAGATGACTCGTGGATCAATAGCGCTTGCTCGAGGAGCTCGATTTGGTTCCTTGTATAGACTATTAGGGGATACTGTTGAGTGCTCTAAAGTTGGTACTTTTATCACTGAGAGGGTCGATGAAGATGGTGATTTAACTATGTTGTGGCATGAAATGATGAGGCACATTGGCGAAAATGGCCTCACATTATTGGTTACTAGGAAGATGGTGGATGGAATTCCAAAGTGTTCCATGGGATTTGGGTTTTGTGAGCAATGCCTGCAGGGCAAGCAAACCTGAGTCAATTTTTCATCTACAGGAGCAAGAGCAATGGGGACTCTGTAATTAATCCACAGTGATGTTTTTGGGTCAACTCCAACTCAATCTCTCGAAAAATCCAGGTACTATATGTCGTTCATAAATGATTATTTGAGATATTATTGGATTTATTTTGTGCATAATAAGTCTGAAGCATATGATAAATTTTGTGAGTTTAAGGCTCTAGTTGAAAATTAATTTGGTAGGAAAATAAAGGTTTTGCAGATAGATAATGGTGGAGAATTTTGCTCAGATAAATTTAAGCAGTTTTGTGCGGTCAACAAAATTGCAAGGCAGAAAACCACTCCATATACACCTCAACAGAATGGGGTCGCCAAAAGATTAAATCGGTCACTCAAGGAAAAGGCGAGATGTATGCTGAGTTTGGTGGATTTATGACCTGAATTTTGAACAAAAGCGGCTGCCATAGTTTGTTATTTGAAAAATCAGTCACCTACTTCAATAGTTAAAGATCAAACACCATTTGAGACATTGTTTGGGAGGAAGCCAAGTCTGTCTCATGTTCGTGTGTTTGATTGTGATGCATGCATCCATGTACCTAAGGAAAAAAATAAGCAAACATGGCAGCAAATAAGAAAAATGCACCTTTGTAGGCTACAAAGATGGTGTCAAGGGTTACAAGCTGTGGAATCCAATTAACAGGACCAATATTATTAGCAGGGATGTTGTGTTTAGAGAGACACATCATGGCAGTTTATTGAAGGAAAAAGAAAAGCAGCTTTATATAATTCAGTTTGATGACAGGCCAGTCCAAGAAATAAAGGAATCCGTTCCATAGGTAGCACCAGAGGTCTCAAATTTTGAGTCTGTAGAATCCGAGAGTAATGATCAAATAGATGACATAGAGGAAAAAGCTGAGGAGATAGAGCGATCCCTTATGCTAGTGCCATGTGGAGCTTAATATATGTCATGATTTGTACAAGACCAGATAGTCCAAGTAATAAGACTATTAAGCCGTTATATGTCTAATCCCAAAAGAGAACATTGGACTATGTTAAGAGGGTTTTCAGGTACCTTAAAAAAATCAGATTTTTCTAGGCATGGGAAAGGGGAACAAACTTGATGTGGTAAGATATGTAGATGCTGATTAGGGAGGGGACCTTGATGGAAGGAGGTCTACAAGGTGGTATATATTTAGCTTGTTCAGTGTAATAGTTAGTTGGATGAGCAAACGGCAATGTGTAGTTGTTTTGTCTTCTACTAAGGCAGAGTACATGGCTTTGACTCATGCAAAGAAAGAAGCAGTCCGGCTTTAAAGGTTGTGTGCTGAGCTTGGGTTCGAGCAAAATGCTATTGACGTTAGGTGTGATAATCAAGGTGTTATTTTCTTAGCAAAAAAATTTAGCTTTTCATTTGTGAACAAAGCACATCGCTATACAGTATCAATTTGACAAAGTTTGAATAGTATGCTTCCAAGGTCGACTTGAGAGCTAGTAGCAGCAAAATGGCCTTCATTTGTGTGAAGTATTCACCAAGAGAGAGATTGTTGAGGTTGGTTCCTACTTCGACATGTGTATGCTAAGGAGATGGTAGTTGGAAAGGGTTTTTTAATTATAGTTGAAAAGGATTTCCCAATTGTAATAGAAAAGGGTTGCCCTAATTTATGGGTTTAAATATGTGATTTCCTCCCTTACCCCAAAATGAGCTATTCTTGAGCGAAATCCTAATAATAATATTGTAAGGATTTCTCTCTGCTAGGCATGGCTCTATATCGGGGTGAATCAGGATATATCCGTGTCTCTTCCTTTTTCTCTTTTTTCTTATGATTGATTGGTTGATAAATTCTCGTGACACCGTTCAATTGGCCACAGCATCATAATAATATTGTGAAGATAAATATGCAGTTTTCCCCCCTTGTTCCAAAATTGTATCTGCCTTTCATAGATGCTTAAAATTTCAATATGCAACCGAAGGCATCTGTGCCTCCAAATTGGCTTCGGTAAGTATTACTTTTATATACTTGTTTCTCAATACACAAATAGAACATTTGCATAGTTTTTAATGAGGTCTCTTGAAAAGATTGAGCCCAAGAAGTTTAAGGGGACAAAATGAGGTTCTATGCCCTGCCCTATCTTAATAGATGTAAGGGTTTTCGCCTGTTTCTTAATTTATTTATTTATTGAAAAAAAAACATGATGTTCAGTTTCTTCTTTGACCATTTGCTTTCGCTAAGTTGCTCAGTGACTGACATTATTTAAGGATTTTTTTTTTCTTTTTTTGGGGGGGGGGGGGGGGGGGGGGGGGGTTGGTTTGAAGACATTTCAAGTCTTCAGTTTGAATGAAAGTGAAAGTAAGCTTTCAGGATTTATTCAAGGGAGATTTTATTAGTCTTAATAAGGCGGTCATACAACTAGAAAAATACACGCTCGTATGGAATTGGGATAACATGTTTGAAATCCACCAAACATGGGGGAAAAAAAAGAAGCAAACATGAAAAAGATGACACTTCATTTTTCCCTGAAAAGGATAAATACTTTGAAACAAACGAACTCGGATCAAAGAACTACACATAAAATGGTGCATATCAGCTTTTCTCCCCTTTTAAGTCCTCCTGGCCCTTGACAAGAGACGAGTGCACCTAAAATGGTGCATATCAGCTTCCCCTCTTTCAAGTCCTGGCCTTGAGAAGGGGCGAGTGAGGGATGGGAGAGTGAGGAGACATCAAGCGTGGCGTCAAGATGGCCTCGTCGCACCTTCGGGACTTGAAGCTCAGTCGGAGAGCGCTATTTTGCCAACGCTTCTTCTTCGCGGGCGGCGCCTCCTCTCCTTCCTTCTTCGCTTGCCCCACAAACTTCCATATCCTCTTCAGCGAAACCCCCACCGTTTCATCGTCCATGTTCGCAAAGCAAACGCGAAACCACCCCGGCTCCAAACAGTGGAACGAGGACCCCGGCGACACGTTGAGCTTCACGTCGGCTATGATCACCCTCCACAGCTCCATTTCGCCTTCCACCGTGGCTTCTTTCAGCATCCCTCGCAAGTCCATCCAGCAGAAGAGTCCCGCATTGCTCTTCAAACATGATATCCCCGCCTCGGCCAGTCCACCAGTGAGGGCCTTGTGCCTGCGCGCAAGCCTTTTCGCGCTCTCCGCCAGAAACCCATCGACGAAGCTGTCATCCGAAAGCATGAAAGCCAGCAAGTGCTGCGTCTGGGTGGAGACCAATCCAAAACTCGACATCTTTCGAGCGCGGTTCACGACCGTGTCATTGTACGAGTACACTATGCCAACTCGAAAGCCTGGCATGCCCATGTCCTTCGACATGCTGTAGATAATGTGGATGAGGTCGAGATTGCACTTCATCTCGGTTATGATCTCAGCAATGCTTATGAATTCAGTGCCATCAAAGACCGTGGCAGCGTAGATCTCGTCGCAGACGAGGTGGATGTTCTTCTCATTGATGAACCTCACTAGGGTTTTTAATGTGGCTCTGTCCAGGACTGTGCCCAAAGGGTTTGATGGATTTGTCAGGATTACGCCTCTAACTCTAATATTGTCCTCTTGAGCTTTTTCATATGCTGCCTCCATTGCCTCCTCGGTGATTTGGAAATTGTTCGACCTGTCGCAGGGAACTGGAATAATTTGCACCCTGGTTCGCCATTTCAAATCCCGATCAAACCTGTAATTCGAATCATAAAACTTGTCAGGCATGAAGTGATAATACTAGAAAAGTAAATGATCAAAGCTCGCGAGAGGCGAGACATTTTAATAAAGATTTTATCCCACCAATAGTCCACAACAATCACAAGAAACGGTCACATTTATCACCATATGTTTTTTACATCAATTGTGCACCACAATTTTTAATTTCGTAGAATTCATCGATGATTTTACGATTGCCGATCGTCTCGACAATTCTATTAACATATCTGATGGAATACAATTTGATTACGAATTATAGCAAGTATTGTTGCAGTTTGGATGAATTTTTCTATAGTTTTTTGAAATTGAAACAATAAAATTAGACAAATGAGATCGAGAAAGATGGAGTGATCACAATAAAAAATGGAGGGTTACCTTCTTTCGAACGGGAACTATGTTTTGGCAAATGGGAAAGTGACGGGAAGGTTATTGTTTGGGTCAAAGGCAATTAGGTTTGTGGGTAATAAATGGGCGGGTGAGTTAATAAACGGGTTGTTTATATTTTAATAGGTCGGGCTGAATTTTTGGATTTAAAATGCTAGCGACTTTGGTTTAATTTTGAGTTGCCTATGTTTTAATATGTCGGGCTGAATCTTTTGACTTAAAATATTAGTGGGTTGGGGGCTTATAATTTTTTATGTAGGGACCAAAGCTACATCCATTCTATGTAATAGAAAAAAAGAAAAGAAAAAAAAAAGGTCCTAAGTATTTTTTTGGAGGGTGGCCTGAATTTTGGTCAACAAGGGGTCTTAGTCCAATCCGTTGACTGCAATAAAACAACAAAAAGACAGAAAAAGGGGAAAAAAAAAACTCTAATTTGTGTTTGAATGGTAGTTAGTTTGGGGCCCACGGGGGAGGAGGATTTGAGCCACCCACGTTCATGGTTTCACCTTTAGTGAGTATAAGTAATTAATTTACTAATAAACACGCCAAGAGGTGACGTTGACCAGACTCAACCTAATTTGACACAAAACACCCGGTTTGAAACCAACACGTGTGGTGACGTACCAAAATGATATTCCAAAAATGGGCACGACTGGCTACCCCTGAATAGGGGGAAGGAGTATACCATTTAATCTTAACATCCAAATCAATAAATTAATAAACTCAACAGTAGTGGCCCACCACAAGTGATGATTGAGCACTATTGCTTCCTTGAGTTGAAAACAGTGAGGAGCATTTTGATTCAAAAGGAAGAATAAATAAAGAGTGGAAAAAATGGAAAGGGTTCATACGCTGGATAATAAGGAGAGGGAACGAGAAAAGCATCGCCCGGATCGGCTAAACAGAATATGATCGCCTCGTTCGCTCCGGTGGCTCCTCCGCTCATCACAATGCGGTTCGGGTCGAACTTGACCCGCCCGCCTCGAGCTCGGCCCATGAACTTCGCCACGCCCTGAAAAGCATCGGTATCATCATTATTATTACTATTTCATTTTGTAAAAAAATTGCACTCCACGTGAACCCATTTCACCATTATGAAGAAAGAATAATCCTTCTCATAATATAATTCTATCACTTGAATATCAAACCCTTTTTTGTTTCTCCCGAAGAACTACTTATTTAGAGTGTGAGTGCAAGTCTTTTTTTTTTTTTTTTTTGAACATTTAGATTGATAATGAAGTATGTGTTCTTTGGCAAAAGATTAGAAAGGCCGCTATACCTCTCTGAACTCTGGTAAGCCATGGTAGTCTTGAAAGTTGGCGATCTCCTCGAATGCATGAACCCCTTCGGCGCTGCAAATCGAGGCCCTTGGGTTCTCCCCGATCCACTTTTGGATCACGTCGAAGCACAGCTGAAGACACAGCACGAAGAACAAAAGCGCAAAATCAGAGGAGACATATATAAACCCCTTACAGGGCGTTCTCAAGAGGGACTACGCATGCGTTCACCAAAAATAATAATAATAATGATAAAAACCTGGTTCTCAGCGAGGCCCATTTGAATGACCCCACCTGGATTCTTGGTAGGGTGATAAGGATCACTGTCATAAGCCTTCCACCCATCGAAGTAGGGCGAATCCTCCCCGTGCCCGTCGTTGATCGCGATCTTCGACAAAATCTGCATGTTTTTCTCACTGGCACCAACAAAACCCATCTCGAGCTAGCCTCCTTAGAGAGAGAGAGAGAGAGAGAGAGAGAGAGTGTGTGTGTAGAAGTAGTTGGATCCTCCTTGGCAATGCAGTGTGAGGTGGGGGAGGGGGGGGGGGGGAGAAGGAATTTATAGAGGAAGGAGTTAGCGATCAAGCAGAAAAGAGGAGGAAAGTGGGGAGAAAGAAAAGTCCATTCCAAAGTAGAAAAAACACGGGACAGTTTGAAGGAAAGAACAGAATCTGGAATTCTTAAAATTCCATGGAATTGCTTTTTCTCATCACGTTTGGGTGCTTCAAAAGGTATTGGGATTGAAGCGTAATCGCTTGCGTGTGACGGAAGGCCTCAAAGGGACAGGGCATGCGAGCGAGAGAGAGAGAGAGAGAGAGAGAGAGAGAGAGAGAGAGGGAGGGGGGGAGAAGTGGGATTCCATCTAACTTTGTCATGTATGTATTTATACGTATATCTATACCCTATACTATTATAAAGTTAATGGATCCTTTAGTTCCATCGACCATTATTATAAGTTAACTAAGAGTAAGGAGTAAAACTAATAATTCAAATTTCAAATTTCAAATTTTAAATTTAAAATATTACTAATTCCTTCAAAATTTAAATTTTAAATATAGTTGTCTGTCTCAAAATCTATTCTCTTTTCAAAATTGTTATTCTTACACTTTCCAAATCTAATAATGTAAATATTTTATATCGATCGAAAGCCACTAAACATGTAGAGCGAGTGTCATGCGGCTAGTTGATCATTACCTCATTTGTTACTCAGTATTTTCTACGAGTCATGCACGTGGACAGTTTGAACTCCTTTATCTCTCCTTTTCTTTTGCCAAACCTTTAGATTTTAAGCCACTGAACATGTGTGGAGTACGTATGATATGGCTAGTTGATCATTATCTCATTTGTTTCTCAATATTTTCTACGAGTCATGCACATGGACAGTTTGGACTCCTTTATCTCTTCTTTTCTTTTCTTTTTTTTTTGCCAAACCTTTGGATTTTAGATTCTACTAGTTGCGTGCACCACGTCTCTCTCTCTCTCTCTATTTCTCTCTCTCTGGCAGCGGCAAATTATTGAAGTGAGTGCATTTTCAGAAATAATATTTTTGGAATAGCCGTCAGCGTTATTCGCCCTCCATTTTGAAATTTTAATGGTACAGAAAGAAAAAAAAAATAATGAAAAATTAAGTGAACACGTAAATTTTGATACAATTCCATGGTAATTAGGGACTTTTTCGTATATATGTTAAGAAACATAAGAATCTAAACTATTGGAGAATTTACTTACATTCATTTGGTTTTGTTTTTAAAGGACAAACCATACTTTAATATGATTATTTTACTTTGCAAAAAGATAATCAGCAAAACACATTGGAAGATTTACCGACCACAAGTTCATGTGAAGCATGACTAGTGAATTAAGGAGTAAAGACAGCGAGAGGTGGCAATTCATTTATTCTTATTGGCTTATTCCGCCATCAAACCCATAAATCAGTTGATGCTGAAGAGACAAAACATAGCAAGGAAAGAAGAAGGAGCCAAAGAAATGACAAGCTGCTAAAGCATGTGAAAGGTGCTTTCGTACTAATCCCTTGGAAAATATAAAGGAAGTTTCGAGGCCTCGAGCGTAACCCCCAAGTCCTAATAGCATTAACTCACTAGCTCTTAACTAATGAAAAAATTCTATTTGCAATAACAGTACAAGACCACATAAATTTCTCACATGGTCACGCTCTATACAAAAGATGTACTTGTACGTACAATATTACTCTTTAACCGAGTCTTATCCTGTGACTCTTGCATGGTTCAAAGGAGAGACAAGTCACATTTCAAGGAGCCTGAAAGTCTTTGGGCATATTAATTAGCACTGCAGTGGTGACTATTAATGCCATAATTTAGGAATATAAAAAAAGTTTTGAGGAATTATGAACCCAAGCCAGTAATCCAAAGCGTGTTAATTGACTCGAAACTTTTGGGTGAATCAAGTTAGGTGATATTAATTTGCGACCAATTGAAAAATTCCAAGGGAACCAAAAAGTCTAAGGACACATTAATTGGTACCATTGGTGACCACAATGCTTTTTTTGTGGATCTCTTGGATTTATTCACCTTCAATATGGCCTAGGTGTCATGGCTCAAAGTCTGAGCGCAACTACTCCCTTTTAAAGCCATGGAAGAATCATATTTCCAATGGGTAACTTGAGGAAAGGGTCTGACTTCTTCATGAACCGACCATTCCAAATTTTTCCAGATATAAGCCGAGACACGATCAGATCTGTGTTTTTTGAGTTTTCTTTATTATGAAACATTTCTTTCACATTTAACGTAGAAATCAACGGCCAAGAGTAACATGGTTCGGCACACGCGGTCTGTGGATGTTTGATGCATTAGTCATGGAAAATGTGCACTTGGAGGCGTGTACCTTGGCTCCCCATGTGACAAGGAACTGCCATTTTTTATATAATTTTAATAGTATAGGGAGATAGTCAAAATACTTATCTTGGTCGGTATTCAAGGGCTTTTCTCTTTAAGGAGCTTCCTGGTTCGATTCTCTCTTTAAGAGCTTCAGGCGATGTTTCTCGATTGTAAGCTGACATATCTGAGTCTTATAGGACGACTTGACATGCTATGCACATATGAAGTAAAATTTTTACGTAAAACCACTGCCATGGGGGAAGGTGTAGCCCTCTTGAGGGTTCAGTGGCTCACTTGGCGGGTTTGACACCCTTGTTCTCCAAAAAAAAAAAAAAAAATAGCATAGGAGTGTAGTCCTAATCTGGGCATACATTATTTTCCGATTTTGCGACCTATAATTGAAAAGCCTTTATTTAATCATAGGTTTGATCTTTAATAAATTGTTTTATAAAATAACAAGGTTTAGAGCCCTAAGATTTTGAAGATCCATTTGGATGTGAACAGTATATTATTGACAGTAAAAAAAATGGAGTGGTAAATATGATTTTAAATTTTGCAAGGTTAAAAGAGAATAAATGGTGTAATGAACTTTTGAAATTTCAAGGAGAAAAAAAGAGAGAGAAATTGGACGTTCGTGGTTTCTAAAAGAACTTCGAAGTCAAAAAGCAAGGAAGCATCATATTTTGTAGAATTTTAAGTCCTTGGAAAAATTTGTTACGAACTTGACTTTTTCACCCTATCCCCATCTCCTTCGTGTTTTTACTGCCTCACTAAATTTACAACTCTTAGGGCTTCAAGCTTGTACTTTTAGACTCACGATTATACAAATCAAAAAATTTTCCTAACTCCGGCAATGCTCACCAAGAATTTTAGGTCGAAGAAACGATAGTTTTCGCTCAAGCTTAGCGTTGAGGTAAATCTTTTATACGTGTTTTTAGAATGTGATTCGAGAAAAGATACTTTTCACCGAACTCTTCCGTCGAAGCTCCAACTAAGGGTTTATGTAAGAGATTTTTGAAGAGTATATATTTTCGTCCGGTGCATACGCTTTTTTATACAGCAATATTTAAATAGGGTTATGCAAATGTGTACATCAAACACATTCCGTTCTAATAGGCTTACACTGCGTGCATGATTTGTCTCCGCCACACTTCACAATGGTCGCAATAAAGTCCCAGAGCTGGACAATTGAGTGTCCAACTTTGCCTTGTCAGATTTGATAAACTAAAGCATTAGAAGCTTCAAGAGGAAAAATAATTGGTAAGAGACCAACATTCTGATATGTGATTTTTTTATTATCATTCTTACCTTCCAAAGATCATCATTGTGAAATTAGAAATGAGAACTCTGACGTTGCGATTTCAACTAGGTCTTCCGGACTAGCTTGATGCACAAGTCTCTCTGCACTTTATGGCTCGGTCCATGAACCCCATTCACACCTGTCTCCACTTGAGAATGTTCAAGGACTGTATATTTTATTTTTATACCTACTAATAAACAAGCTATATACTTCTTCTATGCATGGTTTGCAAGAAGTCAACAACATTCTGTCGTCAAGTGATTTTTCATGTGGTAAAATGGGGTTTGGTGTCTAAAAAGATTGAGCCTTGATAAATGAATTTGAAAGCGTCTCGCTTTATTACCGGACTGATTATTGTATGCTTCAAACCACTCAAAAGTCAAGTCATTGATTCAGCAATTCTATGGGCTGGACCACAAGTTAAAAATATGAAAATTCAATCTTTTGGAAGGGTGCATGATGGGTCCCATATGTGCACGACATTTAGAACTTAAATGTAGGCCGCGAGCATTGCCTAAAACTCCGAAAGAGAGAATCGAACTTGAAACCTTTCCAGAACGAAAGCTTCCCGAATGTAAACCGAGCTAAGCTCTCTAATTATTACATTCATGGTCCGATTAGTACATATATTCCCATTTCGACTGTTTAAATGGCAACCTTTATCATAATAATGTTTTCATGCAATTGCCTATAATGACATCACTTCTCAAATCCAAAAAGGAAGAATGGAAATGATAAGTTGAACCCAATGGGAGTGAAGATGGTTGGTTCTACGTAAATGCAAAATCGCAACCAACTGGGATCGTTGAGTAGACGAGTCCGAAACAGAGAGCTGCTTTGTTTCCTTTCATAAAAAAGAGATAGAGAGAGATAGAGGGCGATAAGGACCACTGACTGACGTGGCAAAGAGTTCACATTGGGTGGACCTTATCTGATAATCTACCTGTCAACCATAGTTATCCGAGCTCGGCACGGATATTGACCCGATCAAGGTTCCGAGTCACTGAGTTATCGGTTCAACTATCGGCTCATCGATTAAATTATCGGGTAAATGATATTTATTTTATAATTCATAATAATTATAATTATACATATTTTTAAAGAGAACTTTTATAAAATAATCAATAAAATAGCAAGACTTATTAAAATATATATTTACTACTAAATGAATAGAAATTTGTCCTGTTTTATTAAGTTGTTCAAATTGTGTTGCAAAATGATAATAACAATGACAAGATAAATTATTTTGTTATTATATTTCTAAATATATTAGATTAATTGAATTTGATACAATCAAATTGAAAAATAAAATTTATTAAAAATAAAATTCCAATATAACATGAGAGATATTATTAAAATACTATGAAATTATTGTTATATTTCAATGATAAGATTATTTCAATCGTCAAAAATATGATATGATAAGAATTTCTCAAACTTGATGATTTATTATTTTCTAAGATAAGGATAATAAAATATCTCTTGCCTTAATTTAAGGTATGCTATTATACTTATTTTATAATGTATATTAAAATTATATATATATTATCCAATAACCATTATTTTAATTAAAGATTCTTCATTTATAATTTTATTCATTTATAACATATATTTAAAATAATTATCAGCTTCATTGGTTGAGTATTAGATTACAAGTTTTCATAAAACTCCATTGGCTTCATTGGTTAGGGATATTGGATTTTTATGAAAGTGAATGGATTCAAAACTCATCAAATACACTTTGAAAGATTTTTTGCCCTTTTTATAAGGATTGGATTTTGTCCGGATTGGTATGAGTCAACCTGTTAGGTAAAGTGAGTTTGATAAAATCAATATGCAAGTTGAGTCGATGAACGAACCAAATCGAATTATGGCCCAAGTCGGCGGATCACCGAGTCAAGTTTCATAACTGGGCTGTCAACTATCATTATCCCAACTTTGTTTTAATATTAATTTTAGTAAAATACTCCAAGATAATGGGCATAAATGGAAAAGAAAGATCAGCCCTATGACAAAATTTTAAATACTGTTTTGATTAAATAATAATAATAAAGAACTACTTAAAACTCACCAAGTCATTAGCTAGGACTTCACTACATTAAACTATAAATTAATTTTCCACGCTTCGTTTTTCTACTTTTTTACTTTCTTTATAGTAAGATTTAAAAATTTTGGCAAGGAAAAATATTTTTGATATTAACATTGCTGTGTGTGGGAACAATGAACAAGTAATAACGAAAGTGTGGAATTCTAAAGTCAACGAAAATGGTAGATGGCTGTTGACTTTTAGGTCTGACAACAACGAGACATCATTTATTTTATTCTTTTCTCCGGTTAGGTGGTTCCTTGGACTCGCTGCTTCCATTTATTTCCAACAAGGAATTTTTCTCCCACAAGTTACACGACGCAAGTTAACACGTGTGACACTGTTTTTTCTTTTCTTTTTTTTTTCATTTTTTCTCATTTTTTTCTTTTCTTTTTTAAGACTCGTAAAATACCTGCACAAGTAACAAAACAGTAGACTAATGCATCAACAACCGTAGAAAGATATAAGTGGCATTTATTAAAATTCAGCATTAAGCGTCTGAAAATTAATTTGAATTTAATTAAATGGATAAGAAGTGTAATAAGAAATGCTAAATATGTAATAGTAAAATTATTTGATTACATATTTGAATGAAAGCCCGGACAACATACATTTCTGATTTTACCCTTATTATTATTTTTATTTTTTTAATAAGTCATGCATTCAAATTTATCAATTAATTAACAGCCTTGTATTTTTAATATCAAATCTCCAAATCAAAGAACCTAATCAAAATTAAAATTTCCAAAATTTTAAAGTTTTTAATCTTTTTTCTTTTAATTTTCTTTCTCTGGAAGCAAAAAGAAAAAGAAAAAAAAAAGTGAAGGAAAAAAAAGTAAAAGCAATAGATGAGAGTCGAACTTGACTTAACAAGGTGAAAGTGAAGTGATTTTCCCACTAGAAGTATTTAATTTTTTGTTTGTAAAGGTCTTTTTGGTCATTTAAGTTCTAAAATGTACTTTTATCATCACAATCGGTAATTATCTTAACATTTGTTCGAGGTCCTTGGTACTTTAATTAAAAGTGAATGAATCTCGAAGAAATCATATCTTCATTCAAGACATTCCCGAGAAAGGAAGTAAAATTATCATTTATTACATGGAGATAGCACAGAGATGTCTAAGTGGGCTTATTTCAGTCTTCTAAACATCTTGAAGGGCTTTAAGTTTTGAGCCGTGTGCTCATTCTCAAAAATAATAATAGAAAATAAATAAATAAACAAACTACAGTGCCTAATAGACACGCATGTAATCAGGTGAGTCTCACATGCACTTACTTGAGGTTTTTTTTTTTTTTTTTTTTACCGCCTTTCCTAACCTTTAATGTGAGTCTAGAACTCAATCTACTGATGACATGAATTTTTTATTCCTTAAAGAACTCCAAAGAGTCAGGATCCCGACTGAATCGAGGAGGATAGCGGCTATTTTGCATCTAAAAATATTGTTTAAGCTTCACTGGCCACGCACAAAAGGTGGGGAAATTATTGCATTTATTTTTATTTTTTGTTCATCTCAAAGATTATAGGAAACACATGAGAACCTACCATAGACCTGAACAAAGAAAGTCAAGCACGACAGCGAAGCTTCACGTGAGCATTTCCACTCGTGGGATAACTACAACATTTCTAACCCAACCAAAACAAAAAATAAGTACGATATTCGCGTACATTAGTGTTCTTAAAATCACGTTGATAATGGCAGCGAGTACCAGTATTTCAAATTAGAAACGATTTTGTCAGTCATTTAAAAATTAATTTTTCTTCGATTTTGATTTCCGAAGTAGAAAATGATTCAGTTCAAAAGTACGGTCATGCTCTGCTAACATTATGAACTCTAGGCTCTTATTTTTCAATATTAAACTGCCATTTTTTATTTTTTTCCAGTCTTGGCTGTCACTAGAATTAGTAATGGGGTCTAATCTATACTACGAAACTATTCCAAAAAAAAAAAAAGACGATTCATGTTAGGAATATTACATTAGTATACGTTTGAAAGTCAAAAAGATCCAGTTGAAAATCAAAAGTACGACCCATTCAAAAGGCTTTCAGTTGAAAGCAGCCCAAATGCAGAGGTGGCCACTAAATCACGAGCAAGAGCTAAACAACAGCATTCAACTGATGCAACACGTTTAAGATCAGGAAGTAAGCAAAAAAAACAGAACTCACAGAGCAATCGAGTGGAACAGAGAACGTGCCACGTGAAAGGAGTGGAGAATGAAGAAGACTCAGAGCTCTCATCTCACCCCCAGAGCTCCCGCATGAGATTTGAACCAAAGCAAGGTTCCACGCAGGCATTCATTCTCATTCAAACTGCTCTGTTCGGGGTTTGAAGGGTTCAACCGAGAAGCAGACGGTGTCGGAATGAAGGCCGAGCGTGCCTTTGAACAGGTGCTCCGAAACCTGCACATGCTCGAATTGAATGGAGAGCCTTTTTGTTCAACACCGGAACTACTCGGTTTGAACTTCCCGATGACCAGAAAACCAGCACGTGCGACAACCAGGAGAACCCTCACGCAGACCAACAACCTCTTTAAAATGGAATTTTTAAATAAAAAATAAAAAAAAAATTATTTAACTATTGGACAAGAGTTGTTCTCTTTTATGTTCACCCGTATTCGAATCTCATCCTCGAATATTATGCTGCTTCGCATTTGTTTTTTTTGATGGGTAATATGCTCGCGCTTTGTCTAGTTATGAGAATTTGGCCGTCTAGGTCTCTCTTGGTATTGGTTCAAACGGCGGCATTTCAGGGTCCGTAACAAGCCAGTCAACAAACTCAGAGGCTGTTCGTTGATACAATTAAGTACTGAAAATTAGAATTGTTCAACACTTAATATTTTTATGGTGTTTGACAGCGTACTTTTGCAAACGTACGGATAGATGGCTAAGCAACAAGCTTAGCCCATTAAGTCGAATATACATGACTTGATGCTTGGTTTGATTTGCCCAATTCCATAGAAGCAGCGAGCTTTTCTATTATAAAGGGAATAATGTTTGTGAGATGACACCACACCGATGAAAAAACATGAATGCATCTTTTGGGATCGTACAAGGTCCATTATATACAGATTGAATAAGCATGAAAAAATAAAAGGGCATTGCTAGTGTTTAATACAATTTGATTTTGTATAAAGTACTAAATTATATACCGCAAACTAATGAGAAATTTGAACCTTTTATTTGTTTTGAATATTTAAATCCTAATGATGAGAGGTCTATATTAACCCAGTTATCTAAAAATTGGTATTATCCTCTTATTTTTTTCAATTTCTTTCAATTTATATAATGGACCTCATGTGGCTCCAAAAGGTGCATTTACATTTTTTTCCCCCAAATAAAGCTTTCTTTTTGAAGTTATTGTATTTGTAACTACATGAAAAGGGCAAATTTCTGAACTCAATAACTTCCATATTTTAAGCTTATCAAATAGTTTAAGAAAATTCAGCACTTAAATATCATATGTTTATCGAACAATTTACAGTATTTTGAATTCAGCAGATTTAATTTTCAGTAGCTTTAGGTTTCAATATTCAGCATTCAGTTTTAAGAAACAACCCCTAAGCTATCACTGACCCACCTTCCCAAAGAAATGTTCAATCTGTAAGGAGCCTTTAGATTGTGAGCTGCTTGTTTTTGTTGCTCCATATTTGCATCTCTTTGCCAATACTGAACTTTCCTTCGGGTCCTGCAAGGATAGACGCTTACATACTTAAAGGTTGCAGATGTCATCACCGTTCAGCACCGTAATCACCCAACTAATAAGCCCACGAACAGAAGGGAAAGTAAAAGGAATTGAACAATTTAAGTTTGATGAGAGGCTCATGCTTAATTGCAAGAGAAATGAGGGACACCCATCAAAAGCCTTGTCCATGAAGAAGTGACAAAGTTTTATGAGCTCCTAAATTGAGGAGCTGCGGGATGTAGGTATAGATTCAGTTATCTAGAGAGCCTTAACAGATTGCAATTAAAGAAACAATTTGGCAACTGGCAACCATCTCAGCTGTTAACCACTTGCCTCCCTTTAGTGAAGGTCAGGAATTCAAGCCTTTTTTCTGTTGAACTATGAAGCAATTTCCCGTTCCCCCTTTCCCTAGACTATTGCCCTCCTTCGTAACCAAACAAAAAAAAAAAAAAAAAAACCAATTTAGCAAAACTTGGGTCAATGTAATAAATAGAGTAGGAAGAAGACCCACCACTGAAGACTCGTTTAGAGACCTCAAAACTTTAATTGTACCACCTCTCCCATCAGCTCCGGTAGCAATTAAATTGCCAGTGCTTGCAGTCGATCCTTGCATTGACAATGTTGATGTTATTGGTCTATTCCTTTGGACCCGCTTGCACCATTTCCCTAGATACCTAGGCACTCCATCAGGGCCTAGGAATCCACCAGCAAAACTCCGATCCCCTGTAGGTTTTTGCAAATTTAAATAAATATTATTAGAAAAAATTGTAAGTTCTAGATTGAGCCACATAAATTCATTTAGCCCTAAGCTTGATCAACCAAAAACACCCAATGGATGAGAAGACCTTTCCTTGAGGAGCTTCAAAGTAATTTGAAGTCCTTACCCAAAATTGTTATGAATTTGGAATCAAACAAATTATTCACTCAAAATGGCAAAAAAAAGATACCTGACTGAGAAATTGAAGCTGATAATGGAGTCTCCTTTCTAATGTGAAACAGGGGCTGACTTTGACTTATATCGTCATCAAGCACCACTACATCTTCCTTCGTTGCAGCAGCTGTAACATGGACCGAGTCCTTACTAGTCTCTGTGCTTGAAGGCACAACAATGTTGGTAGCTGTATGCAAAAAAGTTTCATTTTGACCACCAGAAGCTGCCTCCGGCCTTGATAAATTGGTTTTCCTATCACCTATATTACCATTGGCCCTTGGTGTTCTAACTGGAGAAAAATCGGAAACATCCTCATCCAGTAAAATGAAAGAATCTTTGTTGCCATTGAGAGCAGTGGCACTCGAATGATCCTTGGTATTATTTGCATTAGTGTCCTTCACAGGTATGAATTTTTCGGTTTCCCTAAAACCAACTAGACCACCAGTGGGGCTTCCAACCTGATCTAGACTCACCATAGGTTCTGCTGGATTCTCTGCTTGATCCTCCGATGGATTTTTATTGGCAAAGGCAGAGTTTGATTTTCCACGGACGCTATTTGGGAACACTCCATCATGGGTAGCACTCTTGGAGGTTTTTAAAGCCCTCAAAACCTCGTTATCTTCTATTTCAATGGCAGTCTCTAATTCTTGAACTCTCATCTGGAGATTCATTAGGCAAGTAAAATAAGGAAGTGATCACTATTTCTTGAACTCTTGTCAAAACATTCATTAGGCTAGTAGTGATCACTGTATAAGATTCATTTCAGGCACAGTGCTATGGGCATACCTTCAGTTTCTTTATCTTCTCTTTAGCCTTATCAAGTTTTTTAAGAGTGCGGGCCTCTCCTCTTCCTAGAAGATTGCACTTAGCTATCAACTCTGTGTAACTCCTGTGAAAACCAAGCAGCTAAGTATCACGTAACAGTTAAGAGAAAATCACAGAAGTTACAAATTAATTAAGGTTTCCACGTAATCAGATATGGCACAGTTGGGACCATGTAGAGCCATGTAAAGGCCAGTTTAAATTCCCAGAAACTACGAGCTTAAGTTAAGACTGAATAGAAGCAGAGATAGTGGGGAAAGTAAAATAACAAGTTGAATGTTGCCAATGCAACTTTTTGATATAAAAATGACAATAATGGAACTCTTCTTTAGCTCGTACTTAAAACAGAGCAAAGAAAATATTCCCACTCGGATTAGTGGAACTGGGATATTGAACTGTTCAGTTGAAGCATGTAAACCAAATAAACCAGCCAAAGGGTACTAATCGGTCAGGCAGCTACTGATTTACAAAAGAAATCCTTATCCAGAACTCATGATTAAATTCTTCAGTAAAACGCACAAAAACCATGGATACAGCCTTCTATATTTGCACACATGTGCATGGATAAAATCTATTAAACAGAAGTGAGCGTCTTATGCACCTTGAACAATTTATGGAATTAGGCTTATCAATTTCAGGCATCTCTCTTTGTTATGATAGCTTGCAGATTTGGAATTTGTGCTTGGTGTCAGGAAAAATGGTGAAAGCAAAATACAAAGAACATGTTATCAAGCATGCACCACTGTACTCTGAATCAAAGTTGCCAAGGCACCACAAGCGACCCTAGGTGCTCCTAGGGCACCAGGAGACCTTAACCTTGTGGCATTAGGGTTGCCTAGGCAAGGCAACCCTAAATATCAAGGCACCCCAGGGGTCATGGTGTAATTCCTAGTATCCATATTCTAATTCCGTATCAGGTGCAACTCCTCAAACAAGCACTGTCCTAACAAGCAAAACAGAATGACGACTCAAAGAATTACTATACAACAAGCATCATTGATTCCACATTTTATTGCGAGTAAATATATAGAAACCCTTGAATAAATATTAGATAGATTGGGTGTGTAATGTGAAATAGATAAAACTGGTTACATTGAATTGGGCCTTAATGCTAACAATTGATGAAAAAACATAATAAATGTAACCAAACCAGGTTAACAATTCTAAACCCATGAAACAAGGTTCTTGTTATATCTACAGCTTAACCTGAACAAAAAGAAAAGGATACTGAATTAATTAAATTGAGGACCAATTTCAGTCAATATCACTCACTTATTACGAATGACCAAAGACCTTTTCAGAACATCCACAGTATCCCTGTTATTTCCCTCATTGCCGAAAGAAGCAAGCTTCAAAACATCACCTTCTTCCAAGTTTAAATCAGTAACCCTACCAAAAAAAAATGTGGGCAGATGCATCAAAACAAAACATACAATAGGTTGTTTTAACGCTCCTGAAGCAACTGCACTTACAATTTCAGGGCTGCCAGCTCTTTGGCCAGACTCATATTTCTCTCCTTCACCCTCAAGCACTCCGAAGTTGATTTCTCAAGCTCCTAATACACAATTAACATGAAATATAAACTCGCTAGGAATCAATCGTGATATGCAGCAGGAAACAATGGCGTACCAAAAAGGATAACGGACAATATAGTTCACCTCAGATCTCAATAGAAGCATCTGATGGTTGGAGGCATTCTGTCTTAGAGCTTCACTCTTTAAGGCTGCTTCCTTTTTGGCTGCTTCCTTGCAGAGACAAAGCTGAAACAAGGGTCAAAACAATCAAGAGTCAAACAATAAGGACCAAATAAGAGAAACATGTAGCAGCACAAAATGCTTACCAGTTGTATGCTCAACAATGAAAAAGTGAAAAAGGAAAAAAAGGAAAAAAAAGAAAAAAAGAAAAAAAAGAGCAAACGAAATGGTTAATTGAAGCATTCACTGATAGCGTTTGCAGCTTCCCATATAATATATAACTCAGGGCTTGGAATTTTTTGACCCTTTTCCTTTCTCGTTCTTGTGGGTTAACATATCAAAACCATCCATTCAATAAATGAGGAAAAAGGACAGCTTTCAGATATGTGCCTTTTATTTGAAGTTCGCCCCCAAAAGTACAGATGCTGACAAAGGAAAAGAAAAAACTCAGATTGCGTTAGGCACAGATCTCAGAGAATTTTAATTTTCCCCGACTTCAAAAATAAAAATAGACTGATACAAAGTATTAATCCCCATTTCTTTCTTTTCTCTCTTCCGACGTTTTTACAAATGGATCGAGCGAACGAATTAATACCTCTTCCCTGAGCGCCTTGAGATCCTTCTGGTGTTGCTCCAAAGCCGAAGTGAGCCCCGACACCTTAACATCTAATCTCTTCCTTTCCTTGCGCACGGCCTCCAAATCTCCTGAACAATCGGAGGGTTTCTGAGAGAGAATCGAATCGCCCGCATCCCCGACCGATTGGAAATACAGGCGGTTGACATTCTTCGCGACGCAGGTCTGCTTGCACACGGGGCAACTGATCTTCTTCGTGCCGGAACAGTACTCGAACCATTGCTGAAGGCTAGGGTTTCAGAAAGAAGAAACTAAATCAGGACATTATAAGCTGCAAAACAGTTCAGAAACATGAAAAAGGATAGAATCAGAGAGAAAGAGAGAGAGATAGCATTAACCATAGCTCGTGGAAGACATGGCCGCAAACGGAGATGGATTGAAGATCTTCGGCTATGGGATCGAGATCTTCGTAGCAGATTGAGCAAATGGCTTTGCCGAAGGCGGTGTCTCCGCCCATCTCTCTTTCTCTCTCTCTCTCTCTCTCTCCCCCTCTGTCTGTGTCGCCTCGTTTTCTAGGGGAATTGAGCGAATTTTTGAAAATTCCCACCCCGTAACGGACGAGCGGGAATGAATTGGGAGCGTCTCCGGCTCTGGGAAAATATTGATTTTGTAATGCGGATAAATTTACGAATTAAATAGGCTGTTTCAAAATTAATGTCATTTTAAACTAATTTTATAAGTCTCAAAGGTACAATTCGATGAATATATTGTGTCAAAGTATGATATTTTTTAACGTAACATTTTAGATCAATGTTGTTTTGTTTAGAAAATTTCCTTTTATTTTTTATAGTGTAGCATACTATAAATATTTTTCCCGTTATGATATGATAAAATGGGATATATAATTTATGACACTTTTTTTTTTGGTGGGTACTACAACTCCCTTAAAACTATGATTTATTAGTGTTTTCCTGAAAATTTAGCCTTTTGAATGAAATAAGAATGTTAGTACGTATGAAGACACGATGCCCCATTGTACCCGGAAATCAAAAGACTCAAGTCCTCAAAGCTGTGTCACCAAATTATTCAAATATCCAAATATGTGCTTAATTTTTTTACTCTCTACTCCGATACAATTATATTTGTTAAAAAGATGTTAAATTGTAAAATTTATGTAGAAATAGCATCCGCATTAGGGGATAGCGGTGGTATACCCTATTCCTCCAATCATATAATGTTTGGTTAGTATACTTACAAAGAGTGGCTTATTTGGTGAAGAAACCATTGTAAGCGGGGAAATTGTGAGAATAGTGATTTGGTTATGAATGCAACTTTTGTAACAAAATACCGGAACTTCTGCAAATAATAATAATAATAATTTTACCAAATGAGCAAATCTTAAATTGATATTTTTAAATAGCGAGATTGATTTAAGAAAAGTTTTTTAAAAAAAAAACTGGATCAATTAGTTTTTTCATTTTTAATTGTTTTCTAACCATAAAAAATAGATTGTATTTACGGAGGTGTGGGCCCTAGGCCTACAGGCAGGACGTTAAATGGGCTTTTACGTGCTTTTCTTATGGGCCGTTTGTTCCATTGGATTGCCTTTAGCAACGGCCGGAGCTGGGCCTCGACTTCTTTGGCGGCCCATTAGTGTGCCCTTTGGCACTCGATTTGAAAGTTTTAAAATGGAGAGAGATGAAAAAAAAAATGAAGATTAATTTTTATGTAATTAAACTTTTTAAAAAATGGACCTAAATAATGTAACACCTCTTTCATAAATAAGGGGATTCAAAAATTTTCTTAAACCCTTCAATTATTAAACATGCACGAAACAAGTTCTCATGCTTTTTAAAATTTGGCCTATTTTAAAGAGAGAGGGAGATGGATTGAGGATAAACCATACATGTCAACATCATTAAGCAATTTAATGCCTTCAAACTTTAAGAGAGTTGCGGATCTAATACTCATGTTAGCCTTCTATTAATATCGGTCGACGAAAGTGACACTTTGCCCCACAAATTCAAAAGAACAAAAATAAATAGTTTTTAAAAAAATGAAGGTCGGTTTAGTTGAAAATATTTTATATCCAATTAAACATATTCAAATATATACTACATAAATATGAAATAAGTTGAACGAGCTTTACATATTAGAATTGATTAACTTATAAATCATAGATATATATTGTATATATTGAATGGAGATAACGGTTTATAGGTATTCCATACTCAATGCCTGTGATGTAATGTTTTCAGCAATCATTTAATTCCTAACGGGTTTCACCATTTGATTTTATAAATTCATTATTTTCAAGCAATATTTCAACAATTCCAAAGCTTGTGAATTATACTATTAAAATATGTTTAAATAAGGCACATAACATACACAAAGAGAAAAAACGTTAAAAAAAAAACTTTATAACCTATGACTTCATAATGAACCAAGGAAGCATATAAAAAGTTGCGTATACAAATAAATATTAATCATTTTTGTGGAACGAGATAATGAAGGAGGAGGGTTAAGTTGGTTTGAGTTGATTTAATATATTTTCACCTTGACCCATCCTAAGATCAAAATTTTAACTCACCATCAAAAGTCAATTTTTTGGTTCGATTTGGTTTGATTGGGTTGGATTGCGGTTGGCTTTTGAATTTTTTGGTTTTCATGCATACTTCTAATGCAAATTACTTGAACCCATCATCAAAAAAATGTAATTTTAATTAGAAATTATAAATAAATAAGTTTTTTTTTTTTACTTTTAGTAAAAATAACGCGATTTTGAGGGCTCTGTGGTCATTCTCTTTTTCTCTTTCTATTCTAAAAGGCGAGCGTTCGAAGAAAAATCGGAATGAGAAAAAAGAAAGAGAAGAGAAAAGAAAAGTTAAAAAAAAAAAAAGAGGGAGGGGCGGGGAAAGAAACAAAGAACAACACCCATCCTCCAGCTGCCATCTTATAAGGTCAAAACTGTCACTTCGCGAACTGATTTTCGTAGTAGCCTTGTCCACCAGAAAAACACCTAACGCTCTCCCTCTCCCTCTCCCTCTCCCTCTCCCCAATTTCCAATCCCTCGCTCGATCTATGCGAAGAAGAAGAAAACCAGCGGAAATTTAGGGCATTCTCTTCTTCGTTCGAGGTCACCGAAGAGGTGCATATCTACTACATCTCGAAGAATCCCATGGTTTGTTCTTTATCTTCTCCTTTATGATCTTCCAGATTCGAAGCTGCTTTCGTTTGATTGATTGTAAAAGGGAACAAAAAAAAGAAAAAAGAAAAACGAGGTTTCCAGGATTCTAGCTTGCTTGGGGAAATAGTGCACTTGTCCCACCAACTGTTGATGTTATGTTGCCTAATTATTGTTGTATGTTGAGGAGGCTTGGATGCCTTTTGTTTGTGATGCTTCAAGATGAATTGTAGTAGCTAGTGAACTTGATATTTAATGTAGAATTCTTATGTGTATTCATTGATTTTATGTAATGGGCATGTTCAGATGAAAGAGGGCAGAGGTAGAACTAAGAGCGATCAAGTTCCAGATTCTTCCTCTGCCGGCTCCCTTCCACTTATCCTTGACATAGATGATTTCAAGGTAAAATGTTGATCTACATTGAAAACATGCTAAGGCTTTGCCAATCAATTTTTTTCTCTCAATGAGATGACTTTGTGTGGCTCTCCTAGGGTGACTTCTCGTTTGATGCATTGTTTGGAAACTTGGTGAATGAACTTCTCCCGTCTTTCAAGGAAGACGAAACGTATTCATCTGAAGGGCATAGTAACCACGTTGGAAACGATAACTTGCCAAATGGAAATTTGCGGAAATTTCAAACTGATGCTATAAAATCACCTCAGGAAGCGTCTACCCCCTTATTTCCAGAAGTGGAAAGCCTCTTATCACTGTTCAAGGATTCTTGTCGGGAATTGGTTGATCTTCGACAACAGGTATGCAGTTGGGATTGTAGAAATATTGTACTAGTTAGGGTATGCGCTGATTATTTATGAGTCTTTAATTTGGTTTGTCTTGGTTGAAGATTGACGGACGGCTCACTAATCTAAAAAAGGAGGTTGCTGTCCAAGATTCTAAGCACCGCAGAACACTTGCTGAGGTTAGTTGTGGACACTGCACGTTTCTTGTCAGACGGCCAAGATTGTTGGTGTGGTGCCTTACCATGTTAAACTTGTATTGTTCGCTTATCCTCTTATTTTACAATTTTGTTTTTCCTGGTGCTTTGTGATCTTTCAAACTGACTAACTAATAGCATATATTTCTTAGCTTCTGGCTGTAAATGTTTGATGAACTTAACAATCCTTATTAGCTATACCAAGATACACCCTTGATCACTATTTTTATATATATTTGATAATTTTACCAGCTGGAAAAAGGTGTAGATGGCTTGTTTGACAGCTTCGCACGACTTGATTCACGCATATCAAGCGTTGGACAGACTGCTGCGAAAATTGGAGACCATTTGCAGGTATAGTCTGTCTAGTGCTTGAAACTTTAATGCTTAGGTATTGGTTCCCAGTCGCATCAAATACGTGTACAGTTTTCTATTTATCTTTTATTGGAATACATGGCATCATTATTTTAGTTTATATGATTACTTTATGTCAGAGTGCAGATGCTCAACGAGAGACGGCTAGTCAAACAATAGAACTCATTAAGGTATTTCTGAATTAGTAGGCATAGAGTTAGCCAAATTCTGTTTGAATGCTTTATAATTAATTTGTTAAATTTATATGTGCAGTACCTGATGGAGTTTAACAGCAGCCCAGGGGACCTAATGGAACTTTCACCTCTATTTTCTGATGATAGTCGTGTTGCTGAGGCTGCATCAATTGCACAGAAATTACGTAAGATTATATTATTCATCAGGATGAAACAGTTGAACACTTCAAAAACTTTTGGGTTTTTATAACTGGATGAAGTTCAATCAGAAAATGTTGTTTTGAAAACCATTATTGCATACGATGCATATTCTTCCAAGTTGATATCTTCTGGTGAAATTTACAATAATACATATTGGCTGCATCGATGGCACAAAATTACCTATCATGAACTTTCTTCTTGTTTGCACTTTCATTATGAGATGTTTTGTTGGACTCATATATAAGTAATTAGTGAGAACGTGGAGATGGAATCATAAAACCTAAATAACTTTTGTAGGGATTACTCATGTTTGTATGCATAGGCTGTACTCCTATATATACTGATCAGTGTGTGATTGTAGGTTTTTAAATCACATAAATAATTTTCCATGATTGATATTGAGAGAATAATTATTTAGAACATCAAGATAAAAAGTATGAAGGAAAAATAATTTTTGAAGGGAGACTAATAGATATAACAATATTTTGGTGGACATGGGGCAGTACTTTATGCAATACTCTCCTGAACATGGAAAGGTACCTTACTTTAGGGTGGCTTTTCTGGAATGCTTCAGCTAATATATATGTATTTCGTGTTTGAGTCAAACCTTATTTGCTTTTAAAGATGGAACTGCTATTATTGTTCAATATGAAGATTGTAACTGTTTTTAATGTTCGAGTAACCTATCCAGTTTGATTGTGTTCAGTATTGATTGTTTGTTTTAGGAGAGAAACTTGTAGCATATTTTCAGTGCTAAATTTGTTAAGCTAGGTTATCTTTTTCTCTAACTTCTTTTATTTAAATATTTTTCACATCCCTGTGAGCATTTACTAGCTTCTAGTTTCTTTAATTTAGGTTCATTTGCTGAGGAAGATATAGGAAGAACAGGCCTTGTTGGCCCAGCAGTTATGGGAAATGCAACTGCAAGCAGAGGATTAGAAGTTGCAGTTGCTAACCTTCAAGACTACTGCAATGGTTTGTTACTTCTTGTTTAACATGTTCAGGGTTAATGATACTTGTCTTCTAACACAAGAAATCTTATTGAAATGAAGCGTTCCCCCTAGTTTTGTAGACATTTGGTTTGAAAATCATGAAGTGTTTTTCCCCAATTGAGGAGTACCATTTTGTTTGAGAATTGCCATCAAATGGTTTTTTTGTACATGACTTCCACATGTAAGTACGATACTGAAAGTAAAATGTTGCAAGAGATTAATAAATAGTTAATTTTCTGAGGTAGAAATACGGCTCATTTGGATGCCCCATATAAGCCAGAATTAATGGAATCTGGTTTTTATGGATGCTAGTAGCTCCTCAATTTCTCAACAAGAGTGAGTTTATGTTTTTCATTACCATCTTACTTTTCTGACTTATGAACAGACACAGACGCCCCCCCCCCCCCCCCCCCTCCCCCCGGGAAAAAAGAGGATATTGTTATGATCTTTGAAATTTTAAAATGTTTATGTGCATATAGTTGGTTTCTTACTTTAATTGATGCCAAACATCTATACCACCTTATTTACCACATATATATATATATATATATGTATGTATATATACCATCTTTATTTTAATGTAGCTATATTAAATTAGTTACTGAAAAATTATGTAATGCTACAGATTAAAAATTCTCAACTGAATGAAAGTGCACCGATAAAATGTAATTTTGTGTTAAGCATATTATTTTCATAAAAAAGTATTAAAAATGAATTTAAACCATGAAACCATTTTAAGAAACAAAATGCTGTTAAATAAGAAACGTAATAACTTATAAATATTCCTCTTGAGTTGTTAGTTTTTTAAAGAATCAGGTTCTTAGAAACCATTTTGTAGTCTAGTATCTAACTAAGCTCCTTATATAAATGTGTGTGCGTACGAGTGCGTGCATGCGCAAATGTACATTATTTTGCCCATGTAAAGTTCTTATTCTATTTGCAGAATTGGAGAACAGATTATTGGCCCGGTTTGATGCTGCATCACAGAGAAGAGAATTGTCTGCCATGGCAGAATGTGCTAAAATTTTATCCCAGGTAATTTTTATTTATAATATTTATTTACAGATAAAATATTGCAGTCCATTAAATTTGGTTGCAAAGGTATATAAGTGGCTTGGAAGCCTATGCATCGTTTTCCATGCCACGAATTCAAATATTAACTTCATTATTGTGATTTGGCAATCTTGTCGTGACAGCTTCTTTTCTGGGCCATTATTAGACACTTCGAAGTATGTTTTGTTTTTTACATTATGAAATTAATTTGCATAGCCATTCCAAAGGGGGCAAAAATGGAAACTGCATGTTATAGCTTTCAAGGGGTTTGTAGGTTAAGCTTGTTTTAGTAGTGACAGTCTTGTTCAGAAGCTGCTACCAAGATTCTGTTGAGGTGTGTATCATGTTTAATTCCCTTTTCAGCCAAAAGCCCATGTTCAAGTCCAAGTTCCTTTGCTGTGTTAAAGTGTATCTCTTTTACCTTTCCGTTCATTGTTTCCCTTTACATTGGTGCTTGAGTCTTACCAAGTCTTCTTAACTTTGCATTAATCTCCGTAAAGTTGATGCTGATAATTCTCTCTTCCTGGAATTACTGTTAGCTTACTTTATAAGGCTTTAATTTTCTTAATTGGACACATTAAGAGTTAAATTCCAATCCTCTGTTTTGAGTCTCACTTAATAGAAGCAGCTAAATAAGATGATGAATGACAGGAGTCCTAACATATGTAGGAGCTTTCACATAGGTACATTGAAATCGTGAACCCCATGTTTATATCATGGCATAGTGTCACAGTACTATACTATAACGTCTTCATTTTTTTTTTATCTTTTACATTTTTCCTGTACTATTCTTTGTTTTGCTGTTGCTTTGTGAAAGATGCATAAGTATTGGGATCCATAAAAAATGAACAGATGATAGCACATCTATGGAAGAATTCAAAGGTGCACCCAAGCACATTTGTATGCACTACTAAAATTTGTTGATCCAGGATTTTTGAACAGAAATTTAGAAGAATATGAAAACTCTCAACTAGGGTGTGCTACAAGCATCCTTTCACTGTTTCATGGTGGTGAAACCAGAAAAGAGGCAGTTTGTTGAGCAACTTATCTTGACTCAGGTGTACTGAATTTACTACACGAAGGAAAGGGCTACTATTTGAGAAGCATGCTTAATTTGTGCTCAAAACTGCTTAGTCAGAAGTTTGTTTTGTTTCTACTATTTTTTTCAACTCACGGTAGAACTACTTTTTCTTTTTTAACCAACGGAGAAATATTATATTATGCAGATCTGAAATTGAGTTTTAAAACATTCTTTTTTCGTTTATTTGGTTTTTTTTTCAGTAAGATGCAATAATTCAGCATTTATGCATGCTGATGTTGATCACTATGTAATGAAGCTGGCAAATCGCCATGCATCCTGGGAACTGTTACTGTTTTCTTTACTCTTTTCCCCCGTTGCATCGTTCTTGTTTTGTTGACTTGAGACTTCATCAGCATTGTTTTCTTCTTTCTCATCTGCACGTTTTTGCAATATAGTTTAACAGGGGTACCAGTGCAATGCAACATTATGTAGCAACACGTCCAATGTTTATTGATGTGGAAGTCATGAATGCCGATACCAGGTTGGTCATTGGCGACCATGTGTCTCAAGTTAGTCCTACCAATGTTGCACGTGGACTTTCTTCCTTGTACAAAGAAATCACAGGTTTGGCGGATTCTCATTGGCCTAAATTCAGGGGGTTGGGTTTGGCAAATTGTATTTTCTTTTCTTTTCTTTTCTTTCTCTCTCTCTCTCTCTCTCTCTTTTTTATTATTATTTTTTAACATTTTGGTGTTTCTTCTTTAGATACTGTGCGAAAAGAAGCAGCGACAATAATGGCTGTGTTCCCATCTCCAAATGCTGTCATGTCGATATTGGTTCAGGTGCTGGTCGTTTATGATTTTGTTTTAATGCATGCAAATGACATCCAATACTAGGATTGTCTTGATTCGTAATCACCAGAACTAGTTTTTTCTGCCTCTACGTAGCGAGTTCTGGAACAAAGAGTCACGGCTATTTTGGATAAACTATTACAAAAACCATCTCTTGTGAATCTACCTCCTATGGAAGAGGGTGGGCTTTTGTTGGTGAGTTTAACTGTTGTGGATGTGCTCTCTTCTCTCTGTGCTGCCTATTTGAAATGACAATGAGATCTTGACTTCTTTGTGTTTGATCTGATTGAGGCGTCAGTATCTTAGAATGCTAGCAGTGGCATATGAGAAGACACAGGAGCTTGCTAGAGACTTACGGGCTGTAGGATGTGGTGACTTGGATATTGAGGGTAATAATTTGACTTGAAACCTGTTAGTTTCCTCATAGACACGATGGCTGGACTTCTTGTTGTCATTGCCATTTAAGAATTGATCCATTTTTTGGTGAAGTGTGTGTGTGTGTGTGTATGTTAATTTTAAGGCAGCCATGTTTTTTCAGTTTGCAGTTTGTTGTTTATATTACCATGAAAAAGCAGATAGATGGGTGATTTAAGTTCATATTTATGTTGCATCAGTGTTAGTAAAGAATGTTTAAGAACTAGAGAGTCTATATTTACATTAACTGATGTATTGAATTTCCTACCCTGATGTCTTAAAAGCAAGCTTCTCTTGTTCCAGGCCTCACCGAGTCTCTGTTTCTTGTTCACAAAGATGAATACCCTGAACATGAACAAGCTTCACTTAGACAACTCTATCAAGCAAAGGTCTGTTTTATTTTGCCCCCGCAAAATTTGTATGGCTGTCTACTTACATTTTATCAACAACCCAAAAAAATCTTGTCTAGTTACAACTCCGAAGGTTGAACCTAGGTTTGTTAATTTGATGAAGCGTTATGACATTATCATGATGTACAGATTGAAGAATTGCGTGCTGAAAGCCAGCTGGCGTCAGATTCAACAGGGAGTATTGGACGCTCAAAAGGAGCTTCAGTAACAAATTCCCATCAGCAGATATCTGTCACAGTAGTGACAGAGTTCGTGCGTTGGAATGAAGAGGCAATTTCTAGATGCACTTTGTTTTCATCACAGGTATAGTTTTGTTTCTTCCGAGAAATCTTTTGTAACTTCAGTGTCTGAAAGTTCTTTCATGTCCAGACAGAAAGGTTTAAAAAGTCCAAGGATTGCAAAACTATGAATACGCCTTTGAGAGAGGTGCCATTATGGCGGTTGCGCTTTTCTTTATAGATATTGTGTCTGTTTAGGATGGTTCTCTGAGCTACACAACTAACTGAAAAAATTTAGGGTTGTATTGAGTAGAGCAGAAGTGAGAACTGTGAGACTAATGGGACCAGGAACTTAATTTAATTTTTTATTTTCATTTTATTCCATTCATCGAATTCTTTCATCTGCATGAAGTTGATACTGTTGCTTCTTTCTTTCTTAATATGCTTTTGATTTTTGGATTGGGGAAAAAGAATGTACTAAATACAAGGCCAAACTGGCAGGAGCAACTATAGCTAGAGCAACGGTCAGCAGACCAAAGGACTAGAACAAAAGAAAACACCATAGACCCTGATCAAACAACAGAGTCAAATGAAAGTCCCAAGAAATTGAACAGTAAACAGCCATCGAACACGTACAAGCACAAGACAGAAAATGGCCACCCAATCAAGCTGGGTAATTCTGAGCACCAACCAGATAAAGGGACTAGGGACAAGAGTTCAACTGTAGACGCTCACTTTGAAATTTTGATCTGAGCCCCTTGAATTTTAGGAACACCAAAAGTCCTCCAAGGCTGCTAAAATAAAATGCACTCACACAGAGTGAATTTTCAAGAATGCATCCTAGTCTGATGTGAAAATTTTGGGCTGGGTGCCCTTTATTCGTATTCCATATATTTAAGTATGGTCACTGGATCTTATTCTTTGGAGTGCAGTTGATCATACAGTTGCATTCATCCAAAGGGAGCATATTATTTCTTTCCCCTGTATAACTTATTCTTCTTCAACGTGCTATTGCAACCTTACACTTGGAGATAGAATACGATGGTGAGACTGTAGTTTCTTCTATGACATATCAAAAAGGATGCCTGTTAGGGACATAATATTTATAATTTTGGTTACCATTAAAAATTACAAAAGCTGTTTGCGAGTATTCTGATCTTGTTACCTGATAATCAGATTTTATATGGTTGTCAGATCTTTCCAAAAAGTTTCAGTACTACATCTACAGATTTTATAAGCTTGTACACAGATTTTGTTTCATAATAAATTCTTTGCATATGTTTTATTCATTTTCCCCTCTAAATGTAAGCAAATCCTAACATTTATTTCAACAGCCTGCTATCCATGCGACTAACGTGAAGACTGTTTTCACTTGCCTTCTTGATCAAGTAAGTTTGTAGATTTCTTACCAAAATACGTCTTTTACATGGGTTAGGGTTATTTCTGTGTTGCTGAAGGTCAGAGTTTTCCCCTTTGCAGGTCAGTCAGTATATAACAGAAGGCTTGGAACGGGCAAGAGACAGCCTGACTGAAGCTGCAGCTCTGAGGGAAAAGTTTGTGCTGGGAACAAGTGTCAGTAGGAGAGTGGCTGCTGCTGCTGCATCTGCTGTAATTACTTGATCACATCCGTTTTTGCATTTTGAGGGCTGTTTGGGATTTCATAATCTGGGTTAGTCTGATTCACATGCATAACAGGCTGACTAGCATACCTTGAAGTGATACTTTATTAGTTTATGAATTAGATTGTCACATTAGGATTGAAATCCTAAGCTTCGATTATTAAGGTCAAGCCTCATACCTTTGCTTTTTCTTCCCAGACAGCCCCAAGTACTTTATACTGTACTCTTTTTTTTTTTTGATTGATTGTTCACCAAGAATTTAGCATTTATAAGTGAGGGCAAATTGGTGTAGGCAGAAGCTGCAGCTGCTGCTGGTGAAAGCAGCTTCAGATCTTTCATGGTGGCTGTACAACGTTGTGCTAGCAGTGTAGCTATAATTCAACAAGTACGTTTGGCTGCTGTTTTTCCTTTACAAAGCAGCCTAATACTCTTTTTTATTTTCTCAAATCAAATTGAATTCGTGGGCAGTATTTTGCAAACTCTATTTCACGGCTCTTGCTACCTGTGGATGGTGCACATGCTGCTTCATGTGAAGAAATGGCGACAGCCATGTCCAGCGCAGAGGCTGCTGCTTATAAAGGCCTTCAACAATGCATTGAAACTGTGATGGCTGAGGTGTTTAATTCACATGTTCCCTTATTTGGATTAAATGCGCTTAAGCACATAATTATCTATTGTGGTGGTTTCTTTTAAGTTGGAAGTTTGCTCTAGTGATGCCAGATTGCTGCTATTTCTTGCAACACTTGAATTTGCTCCTATTGCTTCTCCGTGAAATCCTTGTGCAGGTAGAACGATTGCTGTCAGCTGAACAAAAGTCTACGGATTTTAAGTCACCAGATGATGGAATTGTTCCAGATCACAGGCCTACAAATGCTTGTGCTAGGTATTTCCTACCTGAAAGGCTGGGACTTTTGTTTTAACGTTGTGTAACTAATATAGGGGGATCCCTGGAAACTGCAATTCTATGATGTCAGTCTATCATTCTAGTAAAACTATTCTTAACTCCAAATTATGTGATAAATCTGCACCTCCGATGTTATGATCTAGGTTTATGCACTCCATTTTCTTGTAGAGCAATATTTTAACTTTTCTTTCTTCCATTTGCCAGAGTTGTTGCATATCTTTCCCGTGTGCTGGAGACTGCATTTACTGCACTAGAAGGTCTCAATAAACAGGCTTTCCTTACTGAATTGGTAAGTCACATCCTATGCAAACTCTCGTGATTGCATATTTCTGATCACATTGATCAAAATTCCTCTTTGCCGTTCAACTTTAAATGCAAATAATTTAGTTTCTGGAAGCACTGGTCTATAAGCACATGCAAGTTTGTTTTAGCTTGTGAGGATGGATCTGTGCGTAAATGTTTGAAATAGGCACTGTATATTCTTGTTAGAGGTAAAGGCAATGCAAAATTAATAGTCATATTGAACACATGGTATTGGTACCGCAATTATAGAAAGAGTTCTTTGGTGGCTTGAATTTAGTCATCATGTCCCATCTTTTTCATTGTTAAGTCAGTGACTGCATCAATACTCAAGATGTCTGTTTATCTTCTTGTGTTCATTGTGTTAACAAGGTTAGCATTGATATGTTTAGGGAAACCGCTTGCATAAAGGACTGCTTAATCATTGGCAGAAGTTCACTTTTAACCCCAGGTAACTCTTGTTATTCTTGTCATTTCTGGCAGAAGTATATGCCAGTGTTTGATATATTGGTTAAGTGCCCAGGGCGGTGAGGGGAGGGGAGGAAAATGAAAAATAAGTTTATCTGAGTGAACTGTATGACAATTACTGGCACTCGATGACATTCGGGAAGACATATATTGTGCATCTTTAAGGCTAAAAAATGGTTGTCAATGGGGAGCAAGGAATAATATTATTGGTTGTCATGTTAAAATGCCTAGGAGTAAAAGGCTTCCCAACTAGCTTATATTTGTTTTTGCAGTCAAATACGCTCCCTCTCTCGAATAATAAAAAATAAGAGAGAACTAGAAGGATATGGTTTGTACTAAATGGTATTGACGTATAGTTTAACAATTAGATTATCTTGATATTTCATATAAGGTGGGCATTAATTAACATCCCCTTATTGTACTTTTGTAAAGAGCAGTCATGTTATGAGACTTCGGTCATCAGTGTTCTAAAAGGTGCTATGCGGACCTAAGCACTTGACCTACCACTTAGTGCCTAGGCAGTTATGCGGCCTAGGCATGTTCTTTGTATTTTTTTTTTTTTTTACAAAAAAACTAGTAGTACTATACAACTATTCAGATCAATTCATAAAATATTATTGAAGTAACATAATAAAACAAAATAAAATTACATAAACAATATCCTTTCAAGTATGCCTCTTTGCAACAAAAAATCTGCAATTATCATTATGATTATTATTATTATTTAAGAATGCCGTATGTTATTGCTATAAAAAAGAAAAAATAAATAAAGTGTGCCTAAGCGTCGTATCCACTTATGAATTCTCCTAGCGGCCATGCCTTTGACTGATTGACGGTGTTGACCACTTGGGGGAGTGCTTTTCTCTTAAGTGACGTGTTTCGCGACGTCTAATGCCTAAGCAGTTGCCTGGACCGCTTTATAGAACACCGGTCATCATTGATAATAAATTCTTTTCTTGCTGATACTGTTTTCCTTAAATGCGAGTATCGCCTTCAGTTGAGTCTAATTGACTATGGTTTCAATTTTTTTTGCCCGGCATTTCTATTTACAGTGGAGGATTGCGGCTGAAGCGTGACATAACTGAGTATGGGGAATTTGTTCGCAGTTTTAATGCTCCTTCAGTCGACGAGAAATTTGAACTGTTGGGCATGTAAGTTGCATAGCTTTAGAAGATCCAAACCCCCTTTTCTTTCCCTTGCGGTCTTAGATCTTTAAATACTGATGAAATTTGTCCCTACAGCCTCGCCAATGTCTTTATCGTTGCCCCAGAAAGCCTCTCCACTTTGTTTGAGGGTACGCCGAGTATTCGGAAAGATGCACAAAGGTATTTTAGTAGATATTGGTAATTTTGTCCAGTTAAACATTTACTTCTCATTATACAACTTATCAAATGCAACTGCATGGATTACGTGCCACTGAATATGCTTTAGAACATGTTCTTGGGAAACACAAGTTCCATTACATGGTGAAAAACCTCTTTTTTTTGTTTGTCACAAAATATATTTTGCCAAGTGAAGGACTTGTTTTCTGCAAACGACCTAACATTCAGGAAAAGAACTCCTGAAAATTTAGGAGTATGTTAACAAGGGCCTTAATGACTCTTGTCTTTCCTTTATTTGCTTATATGCTTAGTCCCTTCTTAAGGGAATGATATACTTATTTTTTTGGTGACTGGGATCACTGAACTCACCGGTTGATTCTGCTCATATGCTTAGTCTGTTTTTAAACCGGAACGATATACTCTTCATTTGGCTAGACTGGGATTATTAAACTCACCGGTTGGTTGCCAATTTAGGTTTATTCAGCTCAGAGAAGACTTCAAGAGTGCAAAGCTTGCTGCCAGACTCAGCTCCTTGTGGCCAAGCTCCAGCTAACCCACGTGTATGCTGAAATGAAGACGACCTTTTGCTTTTCTGGAGTCCATTCATGTCAAGCGAGCATCTACCTCCAGTAAGAGATCTGACAGCTCATGTTGGCGAGTTCGAAGGTTACCAGTAGTGGGTTAGAGACCTGATTTGAGATTAGTTGGAAGGATGGTCAGGCTCACCTTCTGGAAACTGTTACATTAGCTGTTATTATTGGGTTTTTTTTTTTTTCCCTTCTCTTTTTGAAAGGTGGGGGGTTCTTATTTTTCTCTTTCACCCTTTTGAGTGTATATTTTTGGTAATACTAACTAGCAGTTGAATAGATTTGTGCTTACCAGTTATCCTTGGACCCTTTTTTTTTTTAACCTTTCCATATTTCCTTTGGCTCTTTTGTGACAGATTAAAAAAGAAAAAGAAAAAGAAAAAGGAAAAAAACAGAGATATATCCTCCGTAGCTTTTGCCCTTAACAAGGACTCTTTCATTTTGCAATTTGTCCATTGTGCTCTCCCCTTTTGGGTGGGGGACAGTGATGATATGTAAGATTCTTGCTGCATACTTTTGGTTGACTAATCCCTCCTAAAATCAATGAATTTGGGTTCTGTTGGCTTACGGTATAACAAGGTGTTGGCTATAAGAGGGATCTGGGTGCTAATTCTGGTCACCTCAACTATTTTAATGGGGATTTTCTTCTTCCCATTCAAAAGCTTTAGATTACATAATCTTTGCATTCAGTGTTACTTTTGGAATTCTGTATGCATGACGAAGGCTGCTTGTGTATGATGATTGAATCATCTTCCTCAGGCTTGGAACTTTATGATTCTAGTGTTATTTTATTCAATTTTGGATGAAACACGTTGTTTAGTTGGACCTTTGGACCTCTTTTTTTTTTTTTTTTTTCCCCTCCAAATTCATTGTCCTTATCTGTATGCATGAATAGTCAAGAGACAGCACCTAGGAAAATTTGAAGTGATCCAAAAGTATATAGGTGACTTTACGCTCTATCATTTACGTTTCATGGTTTTTTAAAGTGAATTCACAACAAGTAATCTCCTTTTTTTTATTCAATGAAGGGTTTGGGTTCTCTTCATTTAATGGTAACTATTTTTTCTAATTTCTTCCCCAAATTTGGAGTCTTTGTAGAGCGTCGCCTAAAGATTTAAATGACTACGGCAGTGTTTAGGTCATATGTTGTACGCCTAAAAAAGAAATGGATTCATTCATTTTCCATTGGGACGGAGAGGATCTCCACACCCATCAAATACATTACATGGAAGAGCATGATTAACATATATTGTCCACCGAAAAGGAAAAAATAGACTCTTCATTCTTGTTGGGACGGGGAGGATCTTCTTAACCTTCAAATACATTATATAAGAGAGCATGATTGATGGGAGTAAAATCGCTTCTCAACCTTTAAATATATTATATGAGAGAGGATGATTGGTGGGAGTAAAATCACGTATTTATTCCCGAATAACTTTTCGTGGTGATGGAGGGAACAAAGAGAGGTTTGTACACGTGGCATGCACCCTTTATTGCAATGAAAGTGGGTGAGTTTGTGCTTCTTCCTCCCCACTACAAAGTGGAGTCTCCCTCTCCATGTTTATTCTAGAGGGGGAGAGAGGGAGAGAGAGAGAGACCGTTTGTGTGTGGTGAAAGAGAGAGTAGAGTGGGAACAGCTACTTTATAGGGAGGGCTACAAGGGGTTACTATTGCATGCAATCTTATTGTGCCTAACCCATGATTCTCCTCATCCCACTACCTCACTTAGGAGAAACCAAAACCACTACTTCAATGCATATCCCTTCTCTCTCTCTCTCTCTCTAGAAGAGACAAGAAGAGCCAAGTGCTAAAGTTGGAAACCCAACAGTGACAGCCACTGCAACCCTGTTGCTATCTATGTCAATTTTCCTTGGTCTATAACTCCTCCTTGTGCCTGTCTAATCTCAAGTTTGTAGCCCAAAATGTGGCCTTGTTCCACCTCATAATTCCTGACTAGCATGAGAGAGAGGTAGGGAGGGGGCTTTGTGGTTTGATTCTAACTATTTGATTGAGGAGCCAAAAGAAAGTTGAGCTGAGGCTTTTCAATTCAATCATTCTAGGAAGTGTCAAAATTCTTGCAAATCCAAAAGTGTAATGGAAGTTTCTATTCTCCCCTCGTCTCTCTTTTCGGCTTTCTCGATCTTAGTTAATTTTTTTTCGGTCCAATAGACAACTGATTCTGGTTGACATAGTTTATTTGGGGAAGTTTCTATTAGTTTACTCGTGTTAGATCAAAGACCCGCTTGAACTAGTTTATTTTAATTGTTTTCATACATACATGAGTTGAACACATTGGGAAAATTAGAACCCCACAGTGCAGAGCAAGAGTAGAAAGGAACATTTCATAAACAAAAGATATTGATATCTAAGAAACTAATGTGTATTTGAAAATGTTGAAATGGGGTTTCCAATTCATAAATTAGCCTGAATGGCATCTACATGATTACAATTAATTAAACATCATTGCAACTAATTGACATTATTTGCCTCATAGCTTGTGATTATAGATGATGGCATCTCATTATGTTAGCATGTAGAAGTGACATTTTTACTGAGTGATCACTATAGTAAATGAATGCACTATCATTTCACGATTAACCTTTCAAAGATTACACAATGTGTTTATAGTTTTTGAGATGACCATCATTCATCCTTTAGGCAAGTTTTGATTTCTCAACCACTTCATGACTGAATCCCCTAGACTGCAATGTTACAAAGAAACAAGAAATTTTTTTCTTCCTAAGTTTGATTAAAGGACCATTTATTCTAGCCTAAAGACACATAAAATTCACTTTTTTTCCCTTTTTTTGTTTTTGGAAAAATTGATATGAAAAAGTCTGAAATTTTTACAGTACATTTTCAAAAATGTTGGATGTATTTACAATCGATCAATAACATTTAATCATTCAATGTACTGGTCACATTGAGTAGCTCATTTGTAACCTTAAATATTGATGGATAAATGCACACGCACCCAACTTTGTAATCACAAAATCTTACTCAACATCATCCTCATTTGATTCGATTTCGAGTCTATTCAATCAAGCATCATCCCACTTATAGACCTCAGGAATCGCTGCAAGAGCTACTTTATTCTTACTCTCTCATCCAAAAGTGTCATTTCAATTTCTTCGGGACTAATGTCAAAAAAAGTTAGCGGAGTAGATACGAAATTTACTTTCAAATTGCCTACATATATGTGGCACATACGGGTGCATAGGTAATATAATAATAGACTTAAAATTTTATTTTACTTACCACTTGTTGAAAGCAACTTAATGAAATCAGAATGGGTATATAATATTAAATTGAGTCATAAATAAAATAAACGAACCTAAGGCGAAACAGGGTCCAAGTCCAGTAACCGTGTCGGGCCGCACCCAGCAGCCCATGAAGCACCCCACGGTCCAAAAATGGGCCTTACCGGGGCCCACACGCTTGCAATTGAATGCCACGTGCGGCCCACTCCTCGAACAGCGCGTCTCGCTCCGATGCATTTCTCCCGCACCGTCCGAGCGAATCATCACCGCTTAAAAAACAAGAGGGGGAGAGAGAGAAGAGCCATCAAACAAATGCACTACCTGTCAAATCATAGGATTCTCGGCTCGCATAAAGTTACTGTGCACGCGCCACAGGCAACCGAAACCCTCACTTTTTTAGTACAAAAAATAAAAAGAGGGGCGTGGGCCCCGCTAAATCTGCTGCCAGCTGTCCCCAAAGAGTTTCACGCTATCTACCTGTATTTGGCCGGGTTTTTTTTAACTTTTTCTTTTATCCCCTGCTACGCGGCACAGAGGCGGCAGAATCTCGACCGTGGATAGCGCATCAAGCCGCGTTGGGATTTGCACATTCCGACCGTTTGATGAGATTAGGTGAATTTTCCCCCCACACTTGTTTCTATTGATTTTCCCGACAATAATCGCTCCACTCGCCTTGGGAAGAGGGACTTGTGAGAGTGGAAATAGTAGAATTCTTGGGTGCGCATAGAGGAAATCCTGGCACTGATAATAATAATAATAATAATAATAATAATAATAATAATAATAGAGATAAATCTGATTATTAGGCCCGGGTCAATATCACCTGTCAGACATCCTGAGGATCTTGACCCGACTACAATACACCTGTCAGACATCCTCCGGGTCTTGACCCGACTTCAATAGTCGGGTCAGCAGGCATTTTCAACTTCTTTTCTTTTTTTCTCTTTTTTTTTACGAATGGTGTGTTTGGTAGGTTGAATATATGTCCTCCCAAATCCTAACAGGATTAAAAGCCTATCTTCCTCAAGAATTTTGGCTTCACCAAAACGGTAAACGCTCATAAAGTTAACCGACACCTGGGCTTCGAAAGGTCTAGTTTTTAGTGGAAAACTAGAGTTTTATATCCGTATAAACTATTCAGTACAGATTAACATGAGACAATTTAAAAATATACGAGGTATATCCGCATGCAGTACGAGCATAGTATGATAGTTATAAGGATCCGAACTTAACACTGTTTACCGTATTTAAGAAGATTTATCCCTTAGCTTTCAAAACTAAAAGAATATCATATGTTCAAAATTTCACGAGCTTGGGGAATCGAAGGAATTAATAAGTGAAGATACTAATTAATTTTGGAGTGATTCATGTGAACTGAGAGTCGTCTTCTTATAATCTATATAAAAAATAAAAAATAAAAAAAAAAAGCAAAAAGGAAAGATCCATGAGATGCATTATGGTGCAAGGAACTAAGAGTGGTTTAAGAATAATTAAAGCGTGGTTTGAAAATTTGACAATGCGTGCATCAATGAATGCACTATAGCCACGAGTTAAATTCATTGATAGAAAAAGAATATTGCTATACAGATTATCTCCGCGAATTTACATGTTATATTCACACGTAAACTACTCAATTACTTTGGGTTTAAAAAAGCTTTATTTTTCAAAATAAATAAATAAAAGAAATCAAAGTCAACATCTTAAATGAAGCACGGGCAAAATTATACGCATAATCAATACAAGAACTTATTAAAAATATATATTTCTATTATTTTCGACAGTCGAAGGGGTAAGTAAGGCGACAAAACTTCAACCTATAATCATGAAGAAAATAGTTCTTCATATGAAAAATGCCATATTCAAAGCCCAAATAGTACATTAAAGTTTTTTTTTTTTAAAAATTCTTTTGTAGTTTCTTTTGGAGCTTGAGGGGCATCATTTAAATTTTGGCCGTAATTAGTGGGGAAAATCAAAGATATTAAGCACAGTTGTTTTGTGAGTTCTTAATTGGGAAAAAAGAAATAGAAAGGCGAGGGTCAAAGGGGGGACATGCCTCTGTCAACTCATCATGCTCTCTCTAATCAAACTATTTTTTAATAAAATTCTTATGACAGTTTTAATTTCTTGAATTTATTATAGAACTACATTAAAATAAATGGAATGGGGTTACATTCGAAACTCTAGAAACATTATATAATTATTTACGTCTTAGCTTGTTGACAATGCTCCCGTTGTATTTTATTATGTGTGGAAAAAAAAAATACTATTGCCGTTTTTGAAAAGTGTTCTCATTTGAACTATTAATTTTGTATTTCAATAAATATGTTAGTAAATCGGTGTTAATTCTTCGCTTATCATTGACTTAATTTCTTAAGCATGTTTATAATTATAATTTTTTTTGATCGCACATTAGACATGGTTCAACTTTCTAGCTTCGAGCAAAAGCATGTCCTGAAAATAATATGTATAACAAGACAAATAAACAAGCCCACTTGATTTATATCGCAATCTCGAAATGGTTACGCGTTTTTGTGTCTCTAAAAACAGTACATCAATAATTTTGACAAGTTCATTAATTTTATTGGTCCTTCAATATTCAAAGAAATATACGAGCATCATCATTGAGAAATTTTTAAAATTATATATATAATATTAAGCTATTTTTTTAAACTTAGGTGTTCTCCAACTCAAACCATGTCAACTAATGATTCACTTGGACTCGTGCAAGCATCAAGTCTCGACAACATCCCAAGCATAAGCATGATATGAGAGACAATTAATCTACACTAACACTCTAGAAAATCAAACTTATAAGAGATGGACTCTTCCATGTAGTGCTAGAAGAAATTTATGCACCGGGTAAATCTATAATGACATTGTATGTAAATTACTTATTGTGGCCCTTAAAACAGTTTATTGATATTCGTTCTTAAATTTTAACCTTATAAATTAAATGTACATGAAAAAAATAAGATGACACTGTTAGTTTCACATAACTTCATGTACATAGCTCTCATTTATACTATAAACTAGCAATAAAATCTAAATCATTTATTTGTTTTTAAATATTTAGACCTTATGGGTGAAAGATCTAGACATCACTAAATTATATGAAAGTTGATATTTTCTCTTATTTTTTTCATTTAATTCGTACTATTAAAATTTGCAGCATGGATCCAAAAAGAAACTACGGACACTTTTTTCATAAATAAAGAAAACATATAATATTGACTTGAAATACAATACTAAAATATTCACTTACGAACATTGTCATCAAACCTAGTTCAGCCCGATGGGTTGAACCAAGCCCTAATCTGAGTTGGGTCAGATATCAATCCAATTTGCACATTGATTCGGTTAAACCTGCTTGATATAAAAGAACAAAAAATCTCAATCTTTTTCACAAATAAACATCGTTCTTAACCAACAGAACTGATGGATTCAAACAAGATGTATTGAAATGATTACTTATAATATAATAGTTAACTAATAGAGAAGATATATATTTTAAATTTATATGTTATTTATAAATAAATAATATTTAAGTAAAATAACAGTTATGCACTACTAAATAATATATATATATATATATACATTCCATGCTAAGTATAATCACATATATTAAATAAATTTGAGTAGTACTTTATTATCTCTATCTTGGACAATAATAAATCATCAAGTTTGAGGAAATCCTTATGTCATATTTTTAACATTTAAAATAATCTAATTATTAAAATATAACCAAAAATTCATGATGTTTAATAAGTTCTCTCATGTTATATTAGGTATTTATTTATCTTTATATTATCATTACCACTATTATTTTGCAATGCAATTTGAACAACTTCATAAAATTTATAAATTTTGAATCTATTTTAATAAGTTTTATTCTTTTATACATCATTTTATAGAAATTCTCTTTAATATATATATATATATATATAGTTATAATTGTTAGTGCTTATATTATAAATGTCATTAACATAATGGTTCATCAGGTGATCCGAACTCTTAACTGGGTCGATGTTCGAGCCACCAAATCTCATATCTATGTTATGAAAATTGGATGACCAAATAAATACCCTTCAAAATCACATGGGAACGTAACATAAGGGAAACACAGGGTAGCCGGTCCGGTTTCCGTCTTGAACCGGGTTCATATATTTTTGATAGGGGCGCCCTGTCGGTAAAACTCACGAAAACAGCATCAAATCCACCACTCTCCTCCACAGAATGACAGAGATGGAGAGAGAAAAGAGTGGGAGTGGACTTTTTCCTTTTTTTTTTTAACTTTGAAGCCACCAAGGTGTAGTGCCCCCTTTGACATTTCCTCAAGTCAACCAAAAAGGCAAAGCTAAAGCAGTTTCCCATGTCCCCATAAGAGACAGATCCCCCCTCTCTGTCTCTCTCTATCTTTCTCTCTCTAGAAGTTTCTGATAAGATAAAACCCCACCATCACCAGCACCACCACCCCCATTTCTCAATCTCCCCAACGCTCCAAAAGTCAGCGCCTTCCTTTGTCTGATTATTTTTCAGAGGCGTTCTTTTTCAGACCAAGTGAGGGAAAGGAATCAGATTCCCCAGATGGAGGACGATTGGGATTTAACCGCGGTGGTCAGAGGCTGCGCCGCCGCCTCATCAGCCGTCTCCACCGCCGCAGTCAACCCTGCTTTTGCGGCGGCGGCGGATCTCTGTCCTCGGCCGTGTTTTGCGGCGTTTGGGGCGGAAAAGGAGGATCCTTTCTTGCCGTCTCCGGCTCCGTTTGAAGCGAGGAGCGCCGTGGAGGAACTGCAGGAGCTTTATAAGCCATTCTTCCCCAAATCTGAGCGTCTCTCCCCGCAGAGCATTTCCTTCTCGTCCGTGATCGGAGGATCGAGCATGAATGATCCACGGCCGCCATTAGTGAGACTGCAAGAGAAACATCACCAGAAGCAGCTCCATGTTACTAACCCGCAGACCAACCGAACCAAAAGAAGGTATCTTCTTTTCTTTTTTTTTTTAACCGAAAAAATGGTCTTTCAATGAAGAAAATCAGTGTTTGAAACAATACCCTTATGAAAAAGTCAGATCTTTTTGGTATATATTGATTTGGTTTTCTTCTTTGTTCGTGGGTTTCAGGAAGAACCAGCAAAAGAGGGTTTGTCATGTGCCAGCTGAGGGCCTGAGCTCGGACGTGTGGGCATGGCGGAAATATGGGCAAAAACCCATCAAGGGCTCGCCATACCCGAGGTGTGTCTCTGTGATTTCAGTCACTTTCTCCAATTTCATCCACAAATTTATGTATTTAAAAAAAAAGAAGAAGGAAAAAGCCCAAATGATGAGAAGTTATTGATGGATTAAGTTGGGGGTGTCTGTAACAGGGGGTATTACAGATGTAGCAGCTCGAAGGGGTGTTTGGCCCGAAAACAAGTGGAGCGGAACAAATCCGACCCGGCAATGTTCATAGTCACCTACACCGCGGAACACAACCACCCCGCCCCCACCCACCGCAACTCCCTCGCCGGGAGCACCCGTCAGAAGCCCCTCACGCCCGCCGCAGACCCCGATTCCGGCAAGCCCCCGGCGAACAAGCCCTCCCCCTCTTCCCCCGGGAGCACGCCCTCCAACTCCAACACGACGTCGTCCCTGACCGAGAAGACCACGGAGAACAACAGGGCCGCGGAAGATGAGGATTTGGGGGAGGACGATGAGGATTTCCCGGAGCTCGAGCCGTCGGAAATGGTGATGGGGGACGATTTCTTCGCGGATCTAGAGGAACTCGCCGGACCCACCACCGGAGACGGATTCTCCGATCATTTCCCGGCCACTTTCCCCCTCCCTTGGGTCGCCAATAACGCCGCGGCCGCCGCCGGCGGCAGTTGACTCGCCGGAAATGTGGACCTGACTATGGGTTAATGCTTTTTTTCTTTCTTCTCTTTTTCCCTGAAATCCCCACTTTTTTTTTTTTCTCTTTCTCTTTTTTCTTTTTCCTTTTCTTTTTTTTTTTTTCCTGATGGGGGATCCTAATTTTTGACAAATGGGTAGTAGAATCTTCACCAGAACTGGAGTGTACCGCATGTAAGCCTCCACCGCCATGACCGAGTCTTGTAGAGAAAAAGCAAAGAAAAGAAGAAGGGGTAAATTTGATTCACTGTTTATGAACTGAGAAAGTATAGTAATAGAAGATGGGTTTGTTACTTCCTCCTTGTCAGCCATCAATGATCGCAATCATGATCGTTTTCTGTTTGCCCTGTTCGAGTGCTTTAATTATGGTGATGTATGTCAGGATCTCATTAAATTGATTCATGTTCGAATCTATTTGGGAACAATTTTAATGCCCATGTCCATGATTGCCTGATCTTCCCTTCCATGGCCCATTGATCTTCGTCGATCATGATCCCTGTAATACAACACGAATGACCATAATTATTTTCTAGCGCTCATTGAGTACCTTGATTCGATACTCACTCATTCGTACATTATCATGACAGTAGCGATAAAACAAAAATTATACATATCAATTTAGAGTTTCCCCTTGGTTGTTTGATATGCATTAATGAGCAATGAATGTCGGCATTCATTGTTGCTGACCTTTTTATTTTAACTGACTGTGAATTTGAATCTGGGTTCCAACTTCTCAGAAGGCCTCTCGCTCTTTTCTAAATGGGTGCTGGTTCTGATCAGATCTATAGGTTTCCTTTGTAACAAGAAGAAGATGAACCAAGATCATGTTATCAATATCAGTTACTAACTTAAGATGCAAGGAGACAGAAATTACATGTATAGCAAAACCATCATTGAGCTGGCTTCATCTCCAATTTCTTGCTGGGTAAAAAAATAAACAAATAAATAAAACATATAGCATCTGCAATCTAATCAACAAATGACTTCAGCGAGTATGTTATGCAGTTGAAGAAGCCATAGCCTCAGAACCTCGGACGAAACTTTTCAATTTCTCTGTTTCGCCAACTGCAGAGAGCCATTCAGTCAGAATCTCCATTGTGATATAATCCGGGTTACAAGCCTCTTCATTCATTCTATCCATCAGCTCAAATGCCTTCTTTAACCAGTTCTTCTCTTGAAGCCCCTTGAACATCGCATTATATGTGGTGACGGTCGGCCTTGCTCCCTTCTTTTTCATGTCATCAAACAGAGAAGCTGCGGCTTCCACATCATTGCTCTTGCAAAGGGAGTTGATCAGTACATTGTATATCACCGTGTTCGGTGGAACCCTAGACGTAGTACTCATTTCTCTGAAAATTTTCATGGCTTCTTCAAGATTGCCATTTAAGCAATACGCGTGAATCAGTGCTCCATACGTGACGACTGTGGGCATGAGGCGATCCTCAATCATCTTCCTCATAACTTTGTGGGCGGATCCGAAATCCCCATTTTTGCTAAAGTGGGAAATCAAAGTGTTGTACGTGACGCTATCGGGCTTCACCTGGAACTCCTCCATTTCCTTGAGCAGCTGATGAGCTTTATCCAATTTGTTCTTCTTACAAAACCCTGAAATCAGAATATTGTAGCTGACTGTGTCCATGGAGAACCCGGCTTTTTTCATCTTTAACGCGACAAAACTGGCATCGTCCAATTGTCCTGCCTGCGCCAGCCCAGAGATCATGGTGTAGTAAACGAAGGCATCTGCATTGCATCTGACCTTCAACATCTCATCAAACAATTCCTTTGCTTTACTGATGTTGTTGGTATTGCAGAAAGCCCTAATTAAGAATGTATAGGTGACAGAATTTCCTTTCAAACCCTTCTTTTGCATTTCTCTGAAGAACTCAATTGCACTACTGATTCTCCCATGCCGGCACATACCATCAACAAGAGCGTTAACAGTCACCACATTTGGCGAAATCCCTTCCTTGTTCATCTTATCGAACAACTCCTGAGACCTGTCCATCTCACCAGATTTGCAAAACCCGTCAATCAAGCAGTTGTAGGTAACAGTATTTGGAGAAAGACCATGATTTGTCATCCTTTGCATCAAGGACAGACCCTCTTCCTGCCTCCCCACCTTGCAAAGTCCATCAATGAGAGTATTATAAGTTATCACATCCGGTTCAGCGGGAACACCAAAACTTCCTTCTCCCCCACTCATTTTCTCAAACAACTCCAATGCCTCATCGACCCGTCGATGCTTGCAAAGATGGTCAATGACAATCCCAAACGTCACTATATTTGGCTGAATCTTCATTTCCTTCATCTCTGCCAAAAGGTAGTTCATTTTGTCATAATTCCTATCATTTCGCAACCCGGTTAAAAGTGCATTGCAACAAGGTGTTTCAACAGGACCGCCGGACTTCATGACGGCATGTAACACATCCCAAGCTGAATCAGTCTTCCTACTCTTACACAGCCCATTGATCAATCCAATAAGCTGCTTTGAACCAGGGAAGACACCCTTTTCACCGAATTTGGATACGAATTCAACAAATTCTCCCTCACTAACGACTCTCCCCAACCTCACCAATTTCAGTAACGCACTGAAAACAATAAACCCGGTTCTCTTACTCGGCGGAAACTTGGAATCCGGTTCAAACATTCCGTCGAGCACAACACGTGCATCCTTGAAACGCCCCGATCCCACTAGAGCTTCAATCAACATATTGCGAACATGAGTTTCTTTAAGAGACGGGTTAAGCTCATTGTACACATTGAGCAATTCTTCCACCATTCCAGCCCGCCTGAAACTCCGGATAACGAGACACGCAGATTTGACGGAGAGGGGAATGTTGCGCTCTTTGGCCATTGCCAGGAGCTTCAGAAACCGCTTTTGCGAATCGGGTTCTCGACTTGCGAGCTCAATGACTCCCTGAAACGCAGAGGAGAGGAATGATGGGTCGGAAGAAAATTGAGAATCGGATTGAACCCATTCGAAGAAATGGAGGGCTTTGGAAGTGGAGCGCAGGCAGAGGGTGACTCGAAGAAGGCGAAGGGGAGAGGAGGGTGGATTAGAGAAGAGGAGTCTTCCCAATTCTCCGGAATCCCATCCACTGTCTGTACTTCGCAGAAAGTCTACAACTTGGGTTACAACAGCTTCTTCGTCCGCTGTTTTTGACCCTGTTTCTGGTGTTGTTGGTGTCTCAGGGCGATCGATTTGAACACAGAGACGGCGAAGGAGTGAGAAACCCTTGGAAGGGGCGTGGAGATTGAGCAATCGAAGAAGCTTTGGCTGTTTTGATGCCAAGGATGAGATTTGATTCATTGTGCTTCGAATTCGAGACATTCGCAGGGGACTGAAGAAGGGTTTGATTAAATAAGTTGAACTGGGGACACAGCCCAAGACGCACTCTTTGGTTGACATGTTTGCGATGCAAAGGAGACCCCCCAAAAAAAAAAAAAGGGAAAAAGTTTAATTATCCAAAATCAAATCAAGCATTTTGGTAAGGGTTTTGTCCATTGGATTATTCAGTTCAACAAATTTATTTAATTCCTTATATATAAAAACATAAAAAATCAATCATTTGAGACTCATTCTGATATGAATTGAAAGAGCGCGAGGAGATACGAGAAATATATATATATATATATATATACCACCAACAACAACAAAAAAGCCACAAAAAAAAGGCTTAGAATGCTTCAATTCCCTCTCTCTATTTTCACCTCTTTGCCATGTTTCCCCTTCTTTCTTTAAATTTTAACTGATTTGAATGTCACGCTTAAACGTAAGGGGATATCCGATGTACGGGGCAAGCTTTAACAATGGCAGTTACTCTCAAACCCCTCCACCCTAAAAAAAAAAAAAAAAAAACCAATGGTAGTTACAAGTCTTTTAAGATTGTTGGATTTCTCCAAACCAAACACGGGTCACCCTTTTTTCACCAAGATAAAACCTAACCCATTTTCATACAACACTCTCAATTCAACATTTATTTGTCCATCCAACTATCTGTCCCAGAAGAAAACATGGAATCGGATCGCTACAAGGAGATTCCAGAGTTCCACTAACTGGGATACCTCAGCAATTCATTGCTGCAGAGAGTTTTCTCGTGTCCCATTTTCTGCAGAAAGCAGTAAGCACTTCCCCCCCCACCCAACTAAATTGAAAGAGAGAAGTTGAAACACAAAAGAAAAAGAAGAAGGAACGCAAATGAAACTGCAACTGAGCAGCTCAAGTTTAGCTAGTTTTGGGCTTTCCCTTCGTCAGTCGCTTCGCCTTTCTCAAATTTCTCAGCTGCTGCAGCCGCTGCGGAAGCTGCTTTGTCCAAGCCCAACTTTTGTAACTCGTCCGCAAAGCTATTCGCATCAGCGGTGCTGATTTTGTATGGGCTGTAGGCAGAGCCAGGGAAGGAACCATTGGTCACTCCTTCCTTGTACTCCAATAAGGCTTTGTTGATGATGTCCCCCACGCGCCCGAATTGCTTGCAGAACTTCGGAGTAACCTGCAAAAGGTAGGGCCTTGTTTAGTTATGGGAACAAAGGTTTACTTTTCCAGACATGATTTCACGTTAAAATATCAGTTCTAATTTTTGGTAAATTAAACTATATTAATCACCAAAAGGAACGATTACAAACTTGCCAACCTAGAGTACAAGCTCACAAAGAAGACCAATACAGGCAGAAAACCAGCTGTACACAAATACAGAGACCTATAAAAAGAAAATGCTGATACCTCTAACTCACATCACTAAGTGTCACATAAATGTGTAAGGGAGGTAAAAGGAAACAGCATAAAAATATCAGTTCTATTAATGTCTGTTGAAAACATTTTTCCTGAATAGCTTAGTGTTTTTTCTTTTGAGACGCATCGAATAAGTTGCTTAGGTTTGTAAAGTTGAGAACATTTAGAAAACATAGTCGTTCAATTACTTGAAGTGACTAGTTCGAAATCAACTAGATCAAGCATTTTTTGAAATGGCAAAACAAAACTATTTAACTAAATGAGTTAAACTTCTGGTGCTCAATGACCATCGAGGTTTGGTGCTTATATCCATACACATCAGCACATGCATGGAAGAATTGGATTCAGATTACCTAAAGTGTATGGATGTGCTGAAAAATTGCCCACTAAACGAGGACTAGTGCACACTAGCAAACATCTTTTAGACATGCAAAAGAATCAGCAAACTACTTCAGCAGCAGGCCGTAATAACCTTCGCATGATGTGGATGTTGAAGCATTCCAAGTAGATCATGGTATACCAGCACCTGCATTAACATCAAGATGTGGTAAATTTAACTGTCCAGTCCAAAAATTTGATTGCAAAATTAATTTTTTAAAGCGAGATGAAAATAGAAGAATATTAAGGCAGATATATTCAATGCCATGGCTTGATACGCTAGCTTTAAAGAACTCCAAAGTAAAAGTAGAGACAGATTTTCTGCAAACATTAGGGTGAAGTATATTCCTAGAAAGCAAGGAGCTTTGTTTTGTTCAGAGTCTTTAAATAATGGGAATGGAAAGAAGTTTAAATGATCTTCGCCAAAGAAGATCTCATAATATGAGACCACTTTCATGTTGTTCCTCCAACGAATTGCTTGGAAACACAAATGGTCTGCAATCGGCAGATTTGGGAGGGATGAGGAAAATCTTTTTATTTTTTTGATTTTTAATCTAGTTTAAATTTTTAGGAAACAAGACCGAAAGCACAATAACTAATCCCAGAGACACCAGATTTTATAGAAAATCATGGGAGGAGCTCCTCGAATCTGACTGTTGCTTAACTAATGAACCATAAGCATCTCCTAACCTTAGAGAGTTCAGATAGTCTTAAGTCTACAAAATTTGCAAATAAAATGACAACCATTACATCTCCCAACAGTTAGAAAACAGAAGAAGAACTTGCATAGAATCCAAAGACAATAGCTTACATAAAAGCACTGCAAAAGGTGATTGATTTCACATTATTTCTTCTCCATTAAGCTCAAGCACGTAAACATAATCTCAGTTACACCAAATCATGCAAAACAATTAGAATTTATATCAATATTCATGAACTTCCCTTTATAAACTACAAAGACTACATATTGAAAGTTTCATCCATTCATATTAGTCGCAAGGACAAAGAACTAGACGATTTACTGACCTGCCCACTGCAGAAAGGCCCAGCTCCAATGCCGATGGTGGGGATTCCAAGAGCCGAGGTTGCAGCAGCAGCCACGGCTGGAGGGACACACTCCAGAACTACAGAGAAACACCCAGCTTCCTGCAATGCTAGCGCAGTCTCCACAACCTACATAGGAAAATCTAATTCTACTTAAAAACACAAAAAGATACAAACCAACATACACACATACACACACAAAATTCACATAAACTTGCCTTTAAAGCACTTGTAACAGTTTTCCCCTGAGGCCTAAATCCTCCGAGAACACTAATGGCCTGGGGAGTAAGCCCCACATGCCCCATAACTGCAATTCCAGATTCAACAATGGATTTCGCCCCTGAGATCCTTGAAGGCGACCCTCCTTCCAATTTTATAGCATCCATTCCTCCTTCCTTTAGAAACCTAACGGCTGTATCAACTGCCTGCTCACCACGGAAACTGCGACATCAACAACCATTGAACATTTAACCCAACCTTAATGAGCTCAAGATCAAAATGATCTCCAGTGTACAAGAGCCCAAAAAAAAAAACTAAACCTAAAACATCTTAATTGAGTATAGAGGATCCATTCATAAGGGAATTTCCTTCACTGCGAAGCTGATTGATCGAAAGCAATTCAGGAGTAAAACATGTAAATTCACCTGCTGAGAGCTCGACTCGTAAGCACCGAAGGGAAGGTCGCCGACGAGGAGGGAACGACTGGCGCCGCGGGCGACGGCGCGGCAGTGATCCAACATCTGATCAACAGTGATCGGGAGAGTGGTGTCGTGGCCGTGGACAACCATCGCCGCGGAGTCGCCGACGAGGCATACGTCGATTCCGGCGGTGTCGAGGTGGACGGCGGAGGGGTAGTCGTAGGCGGTGACGACGGTGATGGGCTCGCCGCGACGGTGCTTCTGGCGCAGGTGTGTGAGGGTGACTCTTTGTTGCGGGTTCTGGGGCTTGGGCCCGCCGTAGACGGTGCTTTCAGGGACGTTGCTCATGGACCGGAGGTGGGTCGGGAGGAGAGAGGAGCGTCTGGCTGTGGCGGAAACTCTGGCGAGGGTGGAGGAGAAAACCATTGCTGAGGCGTATCGGTTGCAGAGGAGAAACTAGGGTTTATGAGGTGATTGAGGAGAGAGAGAGAGAGGGAGGGAGAGAGAGAGAGGGAGGTCTGTTTTGGCTGCGCCACCTGTGCTGTCATGTTTTCTTTTGTTTGTTTCCGTTTTCTTGATTAAGGCCTTTGTTTGGTTTTGGTAGCACTAGGGTTCGAACTTGGAATGGGGATATGATATAAAATAGGCTATGTTATTCTTATTATTCTTTTTTTTTATTATTAATATTATTTTAAGTTATATGAATATTAATCCTTTTTCCCATCTCACACATGAAATAGAAATATATACTATTTAATGTTCGATAAAGAATATCATTTGGACCCGTCTAGTTTAGGAAATCTATTCAAAATTTATTCTGAAATATCATATTTCAGCATTTGGTATACCTCTAGAATATGAGGTTCCATCCATTTAATATATTATCTATAACGATATTTGATATGTAATGATAAATAAGCATAACTTCATATTAATTAAACAAATATAGTATGAAATGTTACATCAAAGTTACACAAATAATACAAAAAGGTTCCCAAACATTATCATTTATCCTATCCTAGTGAGAATTGAAACCAATGGGTTGGATTGGGCCAAAAGTTTAAAAAAAATAAAAAAATAAAAAATTAGAGCTTTGGGTTTAAAAAGGCCCAATTCCTTGTCGGTTCCTAACGGGTCTTTTGGCTGTAGCACGGTAAGAATTCCATCTCAGAACTAGACCATCCTATTAGTTCTAAAATTAAATCCTAGAACCGTCCCATTGATTAGTGAGACAATTCTGGGATGGTCCTTGGTTCCGGATCCAAATTGACACCTTTAGCTGATGTGGCCAAAATTAGTTATAAGATATTTTTGAAAAAGAGAAAACAAAATAGTTTTGATGGACATACTTTAGAGTTTCTAAGTTTTAGAATTTTCCACCCAAAAGCATTTTGTTTTCCCTTTATCTTCAAAACTATGTTATTATTAATTGTGACCAATTAGCATCTAGGTCAACACAAATAAACTCTAGTAAGTGTTGCTGCCAAAAAAGGGCAACATTGCCCCGAAATGCAACTTCATGTGCCTGTTCGAACCAAATTAAAGTTTAGCGACTTATTTGGTATGAAAGTATGAGGTTTCTTTTCATCATATATCATATAGAATATTATGATTCATTGTATTAATGCATGTAGACCTTCCTTATTCACGTAATTAGTCAACGAGACAAAGTTGGATGGAAATTAAAAGGACTTAAACAATTATGCTAGCAAAAATTCAAGTTAAATTAAATAGAGGTGAATTACATAATTATTTTCAATATTTGGCCTTAAATCAAATGCGTATGACACATTTATTATTCAGCCAAAGCATCAGCATGTTGTCTAAATAGCATATTTCGTCAATGCCCTCGATCCAAACAATGTTGGGTAGCCATAAATAATTATAATACAAATTATTACCTTTTTTTTTTCTAGGAATCATAACTAATCAAATTAAATATTAATTGCTAGAATTATGGGAGAATATAATATTTTGAGACTAATTCACCGTGTATTAAGAAAATAACATAAGTGCCTATATATATATATATATATATATATATGTCCAAAAGAGTGCTACCCAAATTAAGATATAAAATAATAAAATATAAATTAAGGAAACCTTAATGTACCATATATTAGGGAAATGAAATAATATTTGTTAACATTAATAGCGTAGATTAAACATAGCTTAATATAGTTCCCATTTCTATGATCATAATTAGTAAATTGTGAGTGAGAAAATTAATTAATTAATCTTATAAAATATCAGGAAAATCGATTAAAATATCTGAAACAAGGTGAGGACACATCACTAGTAAAGTTCGCATCATCCATGATCCCTTCGCAAATGTTGAACAGCGCACCCCCTTTCTTGATAAAGCCACTCCTCCCACTCTACTCTCGCACTCTTCTGTTAACCGCAACCAAAAAACCTCTCTATTTCCACCCTGGCCGGAGCATCGCCGCCGTGGACGGAGCAGGGACCATGTCCTCCGTCGCAGCCACCGCCGCCACCGATGCCTCGCCGGACCACGTCGCCGGGAAGTGGTACTCGGTGCCGGACCTCCGGCTTCGAGATCACCGCTTCGCCGTGCCTCTTGACTACACTCTCGATCGCCGGACTTCACCGAAGATCTCAGTCTTCGCTCGCGAGGTCGTTGCTGGTACTTCCCCCAATCTACTTGCTCACTGGCTTAATCTGCAGCTATTTGACTACTGCTTGCCTAGATTTTTTTGGATTTTTTATTTTTTTTGGGAAAAAATTATTTCCTGTTGTCGTTGGATTTATTGTACTATAGTTGAAGTGTGATGAAGAGAAAGGAGAAAGTGTTGAAGAATTTCGTTCAGTAAGCTAATTTGCGTTATGCCTTTTTTCTGTTTCTCTAAAATGATGAAAAATGAAAGGGTGTTTGCTGTGACATGTTTGGTAATCTGACGATCGGTTCTAATTTGTGAAGTGTTGCGATTTAGTTGTTATCTCATCACTGCTTGCTGTGGGATACTATAGTTTGGTTCTATTTACAGGCGGTTCCTTTGGTCAAGAAGTTGTAGCCCCTTATGTGGCATTCAGTACTTCTGTCTGCTCGTGCTTTATGGGTCAATGTACTGTATATTTTCTTGGATTTTCGAAGAAAAACCTTTATTTGTCATGTGACATGTTACTATAAAAAAATATGGTACAGCATAATCGAGTTTATACTTGAATGAGTGCGCAATCGTTTTGAAGACTGAAATATCATGTTTAAGACATACTTTTTACCTAAAAAAATATCAGTAATTTATGCAATGGTGGAGGAGACAGGGGAGCCTGCATGGGAACATGTCCCCTAGCCACCCCCAAAAACCGCTGGGATCAAAGTTTTACTGCTCGTTCTTTTGTTTTTCATTCATGTGTCCCTTCCAACTAAAACCAGGCTGTTCAAATGGGAGGGATGGCACCAAAGGTTTTCTTGCCTCCATGTTCAGTTTTTATTTCTGATTTTTTTATTTATATTGAATGAGTGATTATTTCCTCAAAGGTCGATCTCTAGATACTACATTAGTGGATTATCACTTGTAATTTGCTTGTATATATATATATATATATATATATTTATATGTGTATGTATATGGATATAGATGTGTGTGTGTGTGTATCACAATTTTATGATATACTGGTTAGTGATGAAGAGCATGTGTTGCAGCTGGAAAGGAGGAACAAAAGCTGCCGTACCTCTTATTCCTGCAAGGCGGACCTGGTTTTGAGTCTCCTCGACCAACGGAGTCCAGTGGATGGATAAATAAAGCATGTGAAGATTATCGTGTTGTATTGCTGGACCAGGCATAATTCACCGAACATTTCCTTAGCACGGTTAATAGATTTGAAGAAATTATGTACCCTTCTTAGCTGGATCTCACCGATTTTCCCTTCTGCAGCGAGGGACTGGTTTATCAACTCCTTTGACAGCAACATCAATGTTGCAAATAAAATCATCTGAGGAGCTTGCCAATTACTTGAGACATTTTCGAGCTGATAGTATCGTGAATGATGCTGAATTGATTCGAGTACATCTCGTCCCTGACGCTGGGCCATGGACGATTTTGGGCCAGGTAATAACAAGATTGTGATTTTCATTATATTTTTTGGCATCTCATATTAAAAGCAGCTTGCTCATTTTTCTTTTGTAGAGCTATGGTGGGTTTTGTGCAGTTACATATTTGAGTTTTGCTCCGCAAGGGTTGAAGCAAGTCCTTCTAACTGGTGGAATCCCTCCAATTGGAAATGGATGTACTGCAGATGCTGTTTATAATGCAGACTTTGAACAAATTGTTCTTCAGAATGAAAAATATTACCAAAGGTTTCCTCAAGATATTGAACTTGTTCAGGAGGTTGTTCTCCACTTGGCAGATTCTAAAGGAGGGGGTGTGAGTAAATTTTACAAAGTTGAATTTTTATTTTTTATTTTTTTATTTTGGTATTTATAATCCCCTTAGTTCTCCTTTTCACTTTGGTTGATTGTAGGTGCTCCTTCCCTCTGGAGGTATCTTGACCCCAAGGGGACTGCAACTTCTTGGTCTGTCCGGATTAGGGTCTAGTACTGGTTTTGAGCGTCTGCACTACATGTATAACTACACGTTTTTAAGAATTCTTTCGCTCTACCTGTATATATAATGTTCATATTGCTCTTTCAGTTGATCTTTCTTCTGCTAATCAATAGGTTTGAGAGGGTGTGGGATCCTGTAATTGTCGCCGGGGCAGAGAAGCGAATAAGTTACTATTTCTTGAATGCTGTAAGAAGACTGCAGCTTTCTTATTGATCATATCTCATTCTTGGCGTTTTCGTGGAATCGAAGCATTGGGAACTGTTTATAAAGCATGCTAGATACATTGTAAATCTAAAGTAGATTCTAAAAACCCTAAAGCGTAATTGAGCCCAGGATTTTCATTGAGTTCCTGTAATTTGAGACATAATTCCTGCCTATTGTTTTTATATTACAGCTCATATCATATTGAATAAAGTTATGTTGAGTGGTTCCTCCTATGCATATACACGCATGCACACGTACCTAGGTTCATACATATGTACGTAGATACATATATGAAATCTTTATCACATCTTTTTCTATTTCTGGATTACTGTTTGTTTCACTCATTGCTGTGCCCCTCTTATTTTTCCCCGGATCAAGGTCACAGTTGAATCCTTTTTCTTTTCTTCAGTTGTGTTGATTATTGATTATTATTGGTTTTGTATTCCAGACGGAAACTTATTCTTCCGTTCTGGAATAAATGTATTTTCCTTGATGATGGATTTTAAGAGAATTTTCTGATATCAACTCTATAGCAAAAGTTGCTGTTTGTACCTTTAAATTTGCTGTGACCTATCAAATGCAAAGAGGGAGAGATGAGGGAGATTTTGCTGATATCTTGCAAAATCAGTGTGTTATAAAAATTGCTGAGGATGGCCACATGTTGACCACTAGAATGCTCCTCAGAGACTAAAAGGAAGTGCAAGTAAAAGAACCTTTGGGGAGCAGAAAGTGTTTTTCTGAGTCAGAAATTTCTTACTCCCCCCTCCTGTGGTGCAAGCTAATTTTTGTGTTCGGTTGATGTCTGTGCATTGGTTTTGGCCATTACAGCTTGAGCACAATATAATTTCAAATTGCTTTTTTTATGCAGTTTGAGAATTGGTTGGATTTTAAAACAAACCCTCTCTTTGCCATCATGCATGAGTCCATATACTGCCAGGTTAGATTGCCGAGTAAATTTCAATTTATTCTTGCATGATTATGAATTACTGGAGCTCAGTTTACCACAACCAACCTTAATTGATATGATTCACATTTGGACTCAACTCTCTAGTGTCTCTGTCACTTTTAAATCAGGGTGCAGCATCACAATGGTCTGCCAACAGAATAAGGGCCAAATATGAGAGCAAATTTGACGCAATCAAGGCTGCAAAAGGAGGACACCCTGTACTTTTCACTGGAGAGGTAAAAACATGAGGATAACTCTACATGCTTGTATACTGACAGATCACTGATAAAACGGAGTGGCTTTTAGGAATATTAAAAATCACTTAGTGAAACCCAGAGATTATAATTATATTATTATTATTATTATAATTATTATCATTTGAAGGACCTAATACCTCATTGACATGTCTTTGTCTGGATTCAAACACTTATTAAATTGAGAGCTTTCGAATAAACATGGCCGCCTAACGTTGCATGTGGTGGAGGATCTTTGCAAGCAAGCATTTGCTTAAAGGAGCGTCTGACATGAAAGTTATGCATGGGTAGCTCCATTAAAATTTCATGTCTGATATGGAGATGTGGCCTGTAAAGTAATGTTTTCAGTGGGTTTGAGATATCAATTAGTATTATAAGTTGATCTTTAATTACCATTTTGCATGTATGAAACTTTAGAGACATCTGTCTTTTCGACAGTCTGTTTTGTTGAAATACAATGTTTGGTTTTATGCTTTTTCTTGCATGTCTTGTAGGGAAACTGGCACTATTTCTACTGCTTGTATTGTAATTATTTATTTCATCCATATTTCCAAAATGAACTCTTTTTTCCTCCTCGTGGAAATCAAAGATGCAGGTTAGGTAATATATCAACCATGCGCTGGCCATCCTGAATAGCATGAACTTGTGAAATTGGAACACAAAATGAAAAATGAATATGTTGCAATTCGGCCCCAATGCAAGCTTGTGTAGTTAAATAATTGGACTAGTTCTCGTCTGATGTCTGTCAATGTGTTTATTTGAGTTGCAGGAAATTCCTAAGATCCTAACCTTATCCATGTCATATGATTACTTCTGCAGATGATATTTCCGTGGGTTTTTGATGAAATTCATGCGTTGAAACAATTTAAAGACGCTGCTCATTTATTGGCTGAGATGGAGGACTGGCCACCGCTATATGACATTGCCGCACTGAATAAGAATAAGGTCGCCAATTTTATGTTGCTGTTGGGCTTCTTGGGTTTTGAGCTTATTTGTCAATGACAACTTGATTTCCTCTATTTCTATTTTCTATTTTATTTTCTGGTTTTGATTTTGGCGACATAAGACACCAGAAAAGCTTTTATAGTTTCTGTGCGTGCAAAGTGAAAGTTGTGAAAATAAGTTCTTCAAACGGCCCTTATAATTGTGCCGATTGTCCTTTTAACTCGTGTTTCTGTTAATACTGGCAGGTCCCTGTTGCAGCTGCTGTTTACTATGAAGATATGTATGTCAACGTCAAGCTAGCCATGGAAACCGCTTCTCAGATTGCTGGGATTAGGCTTTGGATAACTAATGAGTACATGCATTCTGGCCTGCGCGACAGTGCGGGGAGGGTTTTCGCTCACCTAATGGGAATGCTGAATGGGAAGAAGCCCTTGTTTTGACATCAGTACCTTTCTTTCTGCTCTGGAGCCCGGAATTCCCCCGTTCATGCGAATATCTACATTCATTGGTGGATCGCACCGTGGCGTCAAGTCCAAGGAGTGAAGAGGAATAAGATTCATGTTATACAATTACTTATTTGAAGTTGGCAGTCGGTTCTGTTACAGTTCCTGATGTTCTTAATAAATTGTAAAAATGAAGAACGAAGATTGGAAGGGTGCTGTACTGTGAAAGCTCCCATTTGTTATGGTTACTGTAGATTTGGTTTCTCCCCGTTAAACTCCCAGTTGGAGGGCACGCTTGTCTGAATGGGAGCAAATCCAAGTAAGCCTGGTCCAAACACATTAAATTATTATTATTATTATTATTATTATTATGATTATTGTTTATTATATATACTTAAATCCCTAAAGCTTTGTGACTTTTGGTGGGCTTCACAACAACATGATGAGTACAAATAAGTGTATTCACAAACTCATTGGAAGCCAGAGCTTTAGAGATTTGGATGGGAATTGTAGGAGATGAGTAGCATCTCCCATTTCTAATGTGTTTGGTGCAAAAACTGCATTGAACTACAAGCAGTAAAATACAATTATTATCTCAAAACGAGAGGGCAAAATAGGCACGGCATTATCATTTACTTGCTTAATTCAATGTTTTGATAAGTCTAACTCCTACCAAATTTGATACGTTTAAAAATTAAAAAGATGGCTAGGACTTTAAGTTGTACGCATAGCTATCATCCAAATTGCATGGTGGATTTTTCCCCCTAAATGCAAACTTGCTCGATTGTTAGATGGTCGCTATGTGTGCATGAAAAATCTTGGTCATTTATTCGAGTTCTAAACGTACCAAATCTTTGCGGAGTAAAATTTTCCCAAATATTACGGTTTTCAAAATAACAAGCTTAAAGTTTGAATAAATAATCAATATTTTTTAAATACACATGACGGCCATCCAACAACCGATTATATGGTGAATTTCTCACTCCGAAGCTGATTGCAAATTAAGTACTCACCCCTCTTCATCCACTTTGGTTGGGCTACATCATATTGGATTCCAGTTCCTTTGTTCACTGAAGGCCAGGCCCAATGTCAGGATGGGCTACGAAGTTGGGCCGGTACAGTAATAGGTCGAACCCCAATTCCTCCTGCACAAACCACAAACCCTCTCCGCGCCATTGTCGCTCTGAGCTCTCGCTGTTCTTGCTTCTCCCTCACTTTCTTCGTTGCTTATTCTCTAACGAAGCCCTCATTAGGGTTTTCGCGGGTAGGATTGTTAGAGATTCTTCCCTCTCTTTTTAATTCCCTTGGTCGTTCATTCCTTGCAGATCCAAAAAAATATGCAGAGATCCTGCGCGAGTGTAGCGCGTTCTCTCGCTTCTAGTCGAGGGTTCTGCACAGCCAAATCCGATAAGGTGGTAGCTTCCGTGCTCTTTGAGAGGCTTCCAGTTGTCATTCCCAAAATCGATCCCGTTGTTTACGCTTTTCAGGAGTTTTCGTAAGTGATCTTCTTTCTTTGCTCCGTTTGGGTCCTGAGAAATTTTGGAAAGGAAAGAGAGAAACCCTGAATTTTTATCGCCCACTGGAAGTATTTCACTTAGCGTAGCTGAGGTTTTCCTTTATGCGTAAAGACAATATGAAATGTGTGATGTGGCCTTTCTTTTTTTCTTTTTCTTTTTTTTTTTTTTTCAATTTCCATGAAGGCTTGTGATATTTTGATTTCTTTTCTCTGATGCACTGCTCTTTTTTTTTTTTTTTTTTTTTGGTGGTTTCTTCTTTCTTTCTATCTTTTGGGGCGAATGGCTTTGTAGGTTCCGGTGGCAACAGCAATATCGGCGCATTTATCCCGATAAAATGCTGGAAAAATCTGATGTTAGGTATTGCCTTTTTAAGTCCTTTGATTGCTCAATTGGGTAGTATACATTTCATTTTCTTTGTAATGCCTAAAGCAATTTTTCTTCAGCTTCAGCTATATGACTTTCTCCACATCAATGCATTAGTTTGTTATTGTTGTACAGATTTGTTTCCTAATGCACATTGTTGTGTATATGCTTTGTTGTTTTCATGACTTTTAGAAATCAAATGTTGTTTTGGATGAGTTTTGAGAAGAAAAGAGCCCAATTATTCTAATTTATCCAGTTAATGATCTGACTTATAGTACAGTGATTGCCCTGTTTACTTATCATAGAAGTGCAACATGTGGTTTTTGTGATTCTTGCTAAATCTCGTTTTTTTTATGGCATTCTAGGTAGTGTGAACTTATATTTATGTGCTTATTATTTTGGGTTGGGTCATGAACAAATGCTGCATGCCATGGTTCTCCATGCTAGTTCCTTTATGCCTAAAATATTCAATTTAAATGAACTCTTTAATGGATATTTGCTGCCACTGTATGTAAGCATGCTATGATTGTATAAGTTCCTGCCTTCTCTCACTGTCCTCCCAGCAAATGGGAAAAAAATTTCTCACTGTCTCATGTTCAGTGCCATTTTTGCACAGCCTTAATCATGTAAATAACTTCTCATGCAAGTCATGCATGCTTTTAGGGGTAAAGGTGACTACAAAATCGAGTATGTGCCAGCTCCACGGGTCACAGAAGCTGACAAAACCAATGACCTAAGGTAAAGAATAGATTATAGTGATGTAATCGTAACGTGTTTTTCCTGTAAATCTTCTTTAACTATGAACATTTATGCTTCTGTCCTTTCCCATGACATATTATTATGCTTAAAGATTTAACAGGTTTCGTTTCTGCCTCAAAAATAATTCCATAATATCAGTTTTGGCTGTTTTTCTTAATTAGAGAAAACAATCATATTCATGTCTATTTATTGGAGTGCTGTTGACTTGTACTTTATGCGAGTGAATTTGACACAGTAATAAAGTAGCCAGAAGTTGCTTAAGCTAATGATACGACAAACTATTGTTTTTTCAACTTTTTTTTTTAAATATTATTCCAGGTGATCACCTTGCTTGGAGGGATTTACATGTATATTGTGCATCTTCTGAATTATCATCCATTGTTTTTTAATTGTTTTTAAGATCACTACAAAGAGCACTTGACAGAAGGCTTTATCTCCTCCTCTATGGTACCACGTATGGGGCTTCTGATGGGAACCCTGTCTGGCATTTTCCGGAAAAAGTTTATGAGACTGAAGAGACATTGCGCAAGGTTTGAGTTGCATGTGGCCTTTTTTGTCATCATGATTATCATCCAGTCATAATTCTTTCTCCTGTAACTTTTGGAATCCAATGGATTACAGTGTGCTGAATCTGCATTGAAATCTGTCATTGGAAACCTCACTCACACTTACTTCGTTGGAAATGCTCCTTTTGCCCACATGGTTATACAGCCAGAAGAGAAGATGCAGGATATTCCACCTTTTAAGGTAATTTTGCAGTAAGCTAGTTATATATTTATTTATAATTATGGATATTATGCTAGTGTTAACCTCGTCATATATTAGTTATTGTAATGCTTGCTTCAATGGTCCCTCCCAACATGCGGCTGTTCCTCATTATGGCCAAGGAGTTTATGCTATGGTCTGTCCGTTGTTTCAATTTCATGCCAACGGTTGCGGTGCATGTCCAATAGCTACTATTTAAAAACTTCTTGTTGCAGATGTAGGCTCTTTCTCTTACTTTCTCTTCACTCCTTGGCAGCGATTCTTCTTTAAGTCTCAAGTGATTGCATCGAACAAGTTCAACATCAGGAAGTGTGAGGATCATGTTTGGGTGACAAAGGATGAACTAATGGACTACTTCCCCGAGCAAGCTGCATTCCTTAATCAGATGATCATCAGCTGATGTTGTCCTCTACTCCCTATTGATCACCTTTACACAAATATGTGGCTTTCTCGCGTTCCAATCGATGGAAATAAGGTAGGACTGAGTGTCAAAGTTTTAGGTATGCATCTTTTATGGGGGTAGTTGAATGCGTGTAGTTTTGCTCGCACTCGCAAATTTCATGTCCGTTCGTTTTTATATTCCTCCCGTGGCAGGTGAACTTTAGGTTGTATTTTAGATGTTGGGGCTGAATGGAAATGAGAATCCCCATTTTTGTTCTTCCATTTGCTATCTTAGACATATTACTCGACATCAGGATGTGTGAGGATTATGTTTGGGGTAACATATTTATTTCTCCATATAAAGAAGTTGTATGAAAAATTGACGTAGCGTCTTATTTTTTCATGCTTGTTCAATTCATATGATTAAAATTTGTGCAATGGAGATAATCAAAAAGTTATTGCAGGTGCGAAGTGACTTTTCATACTTTGTCCGGAGGAATATGGTATGACAAGGGGATGGTATGGGGGAACAGAAAAAGGGAGTTCGTCGGGGGCAAGTAAATTGCGTACAAATGCTTTGAAACGATATCGTTTTGTTAAATAATCTTATTATGCATTTGAGGGGTTGATGTCGTTTTGTGATCGAATGTACACGGTCTGCGTGTATTTGAGTGCATGCGGTTTTTTCTCACATGGGAAAGGATGCCTCTGTATAGGCAAGCAAGAAGGAGGGAATTCATCAACTTCATTCGGTTATTCCCTGGAAATTATAAAACAGAGATCTGTTATCGCGGAAATGACACGTGTCTTCTTCTCGCGTGTCGCCATCCAACCAGCAAACGCAGTATGGAAGAATCCTGCTTGTGTCCGTACCCGGATCGCTCCCCATCCCACACCTCTCGATGCAGCTATTTTTAAAAGATTAAAAAATAAAAAATATTATAATAATTTTACCCTTGGAATCTGAATATCATACAAACTTATATAAATATGATAATTTTTATCAGATTTAAACATCTCCGTCATAGATGATTTGCATTAACCTGATGATATGATTTTTTAAAATATTTTGATTTATTGGCCTTTTAAATAATAAATTATATGTGTGCGATAACATTAAATTTGATGAAAGTCGATGTTTCTTTATCCCTAATAAAAGAAAAATCTGTCACCTTTCAAAATTACCTGAATATATCCCGATAATTGATCGGGAACTCAGTGGAAAGTCTTCTATATTTAGTTTGAAGAACTATTAAACACAAAAGCACAAATATCATATGAATACTACAAGAAAGAATAATAAAAAACCCGATAAATATGAAGTAAATTTATTTATTGTCAGGTATTAAACAAGTTGACGAGTACGTATAGGAAGCGGGTAATAAATATTTACTTTTGGAAAAGTGAAGCCACCGAAAAAAAACATTTAAGACAGGCATGAATGAAAATCACTTAGATTAAAAAATAAATTCATGAATTTATAAATTCAAATAATATTTTTAATTATTTATTTTGAAAATTTTTAATTTTTAATTTTTTTTATAATAAATAAATAAAATCATCTAATTATATAAATTTATGATATGAGAATTCGGAGAGGTAAACCCACAACCCGACAGTAATAATTAACTCTCCCCTGTCTATGTATACACGAATACAAGGCTTCGTTCTCAAAAAAAATTTTAAGCCGCCTCACCCTCTCTCTCTCTCTCTCTGCAAATCGATTGGAGGAAGAATGTCGAACTTGGTGGAGAAGGCGAAGAACTTTGTGATGGAGAAGGTGGCGGCGATCAAGAAGCCCGAAGCCTCCCTCTCCGACGTGGATCTCAAGGACGTGAGCCGCGACTGCATCACCTACAACGCCAAGGTCGACGTCATCAATCCCTACTCCCATTCCCTCCCCATCTGCGAGATCTCCTACAAGCTCAAGAGCGCCGGAAGGTTCCTATTCCAGTCCCCGATCTATTATGACAATCTCTTCTCTCTTTTTTTTATTGATTTCCGAAGTTCGGATGGATCTGCTAGGGTTAGGGTTTTTCTTTCTCTGATCTTTCGTCGTCGTTGTTGTTGTGTTGTGCGTTGATGATGATGACGACGAATTGATAGGGAGATAGCGTCGGGGACGATGGAGGATCCGGGGTCGCTGGCGGGGAACGAGACGACGGGGCTGAACGTGCCGGTGAAGGTGCCGCACAGTGTGGTGGTGAGCTTGGTGAAGGACGTAGGCGCGGATTGGGACATCGACTACGAGCTGGAAGTGGGGCTCACCATCGATCTTCCCATCCTTGGCGAGTTCACCATCCCCCTCTCCAGCAAGGGCGAGATCAAGCTCCCCACCCTCTCCGACCTCTTCTAAATCCATTACCCTCTCTCTCAAATCATCATCATCATAACCCTGTGCTCTATTATACACTATCATCTGTTGTCTCTGTGTGCCTGCCTGCTTTTGTTTGGCTGAAGATCTGGCTGTCTCATGTTGGCCTAAATCTCTTATAGTATGTTCTTTTCCGATATAAAGACTTCAAAGGGTAATTTGGGGGAATTATACATTGGATCCAATGCAAGCCCCTCTTCGTTAAGCACAGGATACCCACAACGGAGGAAAAAAAAAAATTTGACATGAAGCTCAACGTACAATAATGATTAATTAAATGTATAATTAATAATAAGTCTTATAATTATTCTTAGTATTTATCAATCTTTTTATGCATGTATTAAGATGCGAGTCTAATCATTATTGATTCCTTATTTGATGATGCAGTACCACCCGAACGATCTATTTTATCTCTTCTAACGATAATAAAGAAAACAAAACCTAAAACAAGCTTTAAGAGGCTTGCCTCGAAAAATCGTCCTAATTGACTTCTCTTCAAAAGAGAAGTAAAAGAGTAGTTCACTGCAACAGTCAAAGATTGAAAATGCTTTGAAATCCCAAAAAAAAAACCTGTAAAAGATCTAATTTATTTTTAAATTTACAAAAAAAAAAAAAGCTAATAGCATGGAAGATAAAAATATTGAAAAAAAAACTAATGTCAGTGGCTGAAAATGCCTAAGGCCGTTAAAAAGAGACTAAAAATAAAAAACAAATGGCCCACTTTATTGACAAAACAAGAACATTAAACAGAACTCAAAGGATTCAAATCAGTATTGGAGCTGTCATAAAAATCAAAAAGAAAAAGGTGTAGGGTTTAAGATCAAAACACAAGGATAAAGAAGTAAAATCACGGCCCCCCTCCACCACCTCCCTAATAAGCCAAAATCATCTGAATTCCGTCCCTTTCCCCCCAAAATTTTTGGGAAAAATGTAAAATCGTCCTAAAAACACATACATAATAATAATACACTGACCCCCTGTATATTCCTCCCCCTCCACATCTTTTAGGATCAGAAGGGTCTGGGAGGCTTCTCAAGAACAGCAGAGAAGAACACCTCCTTGTCATGCTTGTCCAACTTGGGAACCACCACCCATTTGTGCCTCTTGTACCTCAACATTCGAAACGCCTTGAGATAATCCTCCAGATCAGTGATCAGACAGAAGAACCCGTCGACCCACAGCAATCCACCGGGCCGCAGGACCCTGTCCCAGTCGTACAGCACGAAGTCCAGCAGCACCAGATCGATCCACCCGTCCAGGAACCGCGTCGTGTGGATCAAATCCAGCGTGTTGTCGAAGAAGGGCAGCCGCTGGTTGATCGTCACGTACAAGGGGACCAACCCCCGCAGCGCGATCGTCTCGCTGAAGGGAGCGCCGAGGTTGATGGCGGCCGAGACGATGGTGACGTTGGATTCGCTCATCCGCGCCGCGAAGGTCCCCGTCCCGACGCTGAAGTCGAGCCCGATCCGGATGTCCCCGGGGGGCTTGAGCTTGAGCACGTCGGGGATGAGGAAATCGGCGGCGGCGGCGGTGGTGGTGGCGGGGGTTTCGACCCACCGGGGCTTCTCGTGGTGGGTGAGATTGAAGCATTGGGCGCACTTGTGGAAGCCCTTGGAGGAGGAGGTGGAGTTGCGGGCGAGGCAGGCGAAGTTCTTGCACTTGTAGTGGCTCCAGCGCACGCTGCGGTCGTCGGGGAGGGACCAGGCGGAGGAGGGGAGGGGGAGGGACCTTTTCCGGTAGAAGCGAGGGGCGCGGGCGAGGCAGCGCCGCCGCGGGAGGGGGTCGCAGCCGCGGATCATGAGCTTCTGAGCCAGCTTCCAGTCGTCATTGCAGAGCTCCCCCACGTCGTAGTCCATGTACTTCTCCAGATCCTCCCTCATGGCGAAGCACGCGTGCCCGATGCTCGTGAACGCCCCCTCCGCCCCCATGAAATTCTGCTTCTTCAGCCTGTTGGGCTTCATCTTCACGTACTTCCTCATCTCCTCGATCACGAAGAAATCCTCCGGCTCGTTCGGTTTTTTGACCAGCGGATGTTGATTGGTAACTGGGTTTTCTTCTCCCTTCAATGGCGCAGAAGATGACCGGATCGACTCGAGGTGGTTGGAGATTTCTGACAGGAAAGCTCTGATTCTGGAGGATTCGATTTGCGGATTCTTCATCTCTCTGATTTCTTCCTGGATTTGATGGATTACGGCGTCTAAGGTCGAGTGGGTGACGATTGGGGAGGTGGGGTGGTGATACAAGGGAGGGTCGGATTCGGGGAAAGATTTGAGGTAGCAGAATTTGGCGAGCGTGGAGATGCAGAGGAGGATCGCAGAGCTTCCCATGAGAAGGATGCAATTTCGAATTAGTCTCCATTCTCCCGATTTCATAAATGAAGCTTTGGCTCTTGGCATCTCTATAACCTCTCTCTCTCTCTCTCTCTCCCCCTCTGTGTTTGTGGGTGTTGTGTTGTCAACCCATGAAATGCAATGGAAGAAGACAAAGGAATTTAAAATTCGGGCCACCTCTGAAATCAAGAATAAATTTTGTCTGCAAGTAGGGATAAGAGAAAGTGGGTTGGGGGAGAAGAGGAAGAGGAGGAAGGGGGAGGCGAAGTTTGACTTGTGTCATACGTTAATTGGATATGGGAGAATTGAGGAGAGGCGAAAGTGGGGGGAGGTGAGTGAGTGGCTTTGGGATCACACACACAGAGTCCATGGATTATATAATCTTATATGTATTTATATATATAACCATTTGAAGGTTTTGAGCTTGGGAGGGGTGGTCAATTGTGGGGAGAGATAAAGCGGTCATTTTAAGAATAATGTTATATATATAAAGAATTTACAGTAAAATTATAAAAATTTTATCCGTTAAAAATTTATAATACTATAATTTATTATTTATTAAAATACATTTCACTATATTTATATCATATAAGTTTTTCCTCATTTTATCCTTAGTTTTTTTGTAGCTATAGAATTATTATTCTGATAAATGATTTTAGAAATATAATTTACATTTTATCAAAATACTATAATTTGGGGGGTGTTTTCGTCTCAATGAGATAGTGTCATATCGCAGAAGCCTTTGGAGCAGTGCAGAGAGAGTCAATGACCTATTTACACATGTCAAAAGGAAAGCGATTGACTTAGTGTGGGTGAGCTTAACTCATGATCGTGCCTTGGTTAGTTATAAGAATGACCCTAGTTCAATGCTAGGAGTTTGGTCATTTTATTTACCTCATTCAATAACTAGTGACTCATTTATAAGATCGCAACTTTATTATAGAGTGTGTATGGTCAGTGATATTTCCTTATCAAATTATAAAAAGGACACTGATTTAACGGGTTTGCATGTGCAATATGAGTTTTATCATGGAATTTACAAGGTTGGAGTGATTTATGAGATTACTTGTACCAAAAATAATTACATAATTACAACTCTTTACTAAAAGAATGAATCTTTCTAAAAGAATGAATCATCACGGACATGCTAGTGGTAAAAATATGAATGAAATAATAAAAAAATAAAAAAAAGATTATTCCTATGTATGAAAAAATAACTATTTTTGAAAATTTGACCAACCTAATATTTTTCACATTTTATTGAATAAATGGAATGAAAATCACTAATCGTTTCATGCACGCTAGAGTTCAGCAACAATGACCATAGGAAGCATACATTTCCCCAAGTATTAAGCCAATTGTCATCACGTGCTCGGTGCTCACGTGCGCACGTTCACATGCCACGAGCATGGATCGTATAAAGAGTGACCATCATTCATTTACCTTTCCTCGGTTTTTTTTAAAATTAAAAAAAAAAACTTTTGAGAGAGTGTCATGTGCACAGACTTTGAATACAATCCGGTTTCACCACTTGCGCAAATGTACAGTAGTCTAACGTGTGACATACTACACTTTCCGTTTTAGCCGCGAGAAGAAATTGATAATGGGCGAACATTATTTTATGAATTGGGTCGAGTTACTTCATATTACGAGAAAGCTCATAAATTAATTGATATATCAGTAAAAGAAAAAAAATCTAATTTTGAATCTAAAATAATTAAAAATTTTAATTATAAATGACAACCGTACAGGTTGAACTTGTCAAGACGAGTATTGGGTCAGAAGCAGACCAAACTTCTTTCAGACTAAACTTCTTTCATAAAGAGGGTGTGTTGAGTTATATTATGAATGAGTTGGACTGGTTGATCAGTCATGGAACGAGATTGCCGGCTCTAAGGAGGACTATCTCAAGAAGAAATTATATATCATATATAAAAGGGTACTAAAGTAATAGTCTTACGATTTTATGAGATACCATTATTTTTATCACATTTTATTTTACAATCGGAAGACATATAACCGATTCCTTCGTTGGATGACATCATGTCATCCCCAACAAAACCTTTTGATATATATCCTTAATAAAGACTTTAGACGGTTAATGCTACATAAGATTTAATAAAAAATGCTTCCTTTTTTTTTTTTTTTTTATAAAGGATGTCATATGAAATATTAAGTCAATAATTTTGATGAAACAGTACAGCATAATCAAAACTTTATTTATTCCTTATTTATTCTCATCAGAAAAGAGAGTGTACATTCTGCTTGGGCCCGCCCCCAAAATGATACGATATTATTTTACTAAAAAATTTGACTTTACATTTAATTTTTTTATCGAAATAATGTCATTTTTGTAGTGAGCACACATACTCCCTTCTCTCTATTCTCATTACATTTGTTACCTTTTCTGGTTTAATCTCAACCTTAGATTGCCTTTAGATTGGATGGCCGAGACTAAGCTTCGTGATCGTTGACGATGTAGCTGGCGATAAAACACTTTAGAAACGGATTATCACAGTCGGCAGTGAATGTTTTAGTAGTGGTTAGGTGACAAGATTTTGCTCCTATAGAACCCTAGAAACTAATGGACCAAGGATTATGCAAAATAAAACTGAAATATGAGATTTTACTAGAATAGGAGACCTCCTTGACAAAAAGGGAACTATGTGTTGAGGTTCGGTTGAACCTAGAGGTGGCAATTGAGTCAGTCAGATCGGTTATCCGCAGATTGATAATGGGTTGACATTATTTTATGAGTTGGGTCGAGTCAGGTCATATTATGAGCAAGTTGACGGTTCAAGTGTTTTCTTTTTTTTTTTTTTATAAAACTTTTGTTTCTTTTAGTATTTTCATAAACCAATTGATATATCAGCAAAAAAAAAAATCTAATTTTGAATTCAAAAAGATTAAAAAACCTAATTATAAATGACAACCGGACAGGTTGAACTTTTCAAGATGAGTAGTAGGTCAAAATCAAAACAAAATTCATTAAATTGTGTGTGTTGAGTTATATTATGAATGAATTGTGGAGGTTGACGGGTCATGGATTGAGATTACCTGCTCTAAGTAGGACTATCTTAAATTTCTCTACTTTTTCTTGATTTTGGAAATTTTGAAATTTTGAAATCCTAGAAGCATACAAAATTTATTATCTTTATTCATTCATTTTGCCGAACTAAAATTTTCTAGCTTCATCCCGTTCAATATGGAAAGTGGGTCCGAGCATCCAATTTTTTACCGAGTGCCTAAGATCATGAAACCAAGATTGGGGAGCTGTGGTTAGCAGCTAGGCATTCGTGCACATTTCTTATTGCTTTACTTGTACCTCCTACTGATCACCATCTTAATGGGCCAATGAACCCACCACCTCTCTTCTTATTCTTTTTTTTTTTTTTTTTTCTTTGCACGCACTAACAATAAGGAACTCATATAAAAAATAATAATAATCCAGCGTAATGTTATCCTAAACATCAATGGAGAATGATCAAATAATCTTTTTATTAAAATATTTATATGATTAGTTTATTATCATGCCATGAATTATTCGAATCATGAATAGCTCACGGTGACGTCAGAGCTTTCATGGTATGGCACACGAGTGAAACCGTGAATCATTGGTAACAGAAGACGCATAACTCTTGTAGCAAAATAGTCAACATCGGTTTCTGTTTCAACTCCGAAAAAATCAAGGGTCCACCACAATTTTCACTTCTTTTTCAACTTTGTTCATTTAATAATAATACAGGGATTTTGCAACCAAAAAATAATAATAAATAATAATAATAATAATACAAGGACTCCAATCCAGAGTGACAGAAAGTCAATGCTGACATGATAAAAATTATGTCTGGGAACATTGGATTGTGTGGATGAAAAATGCAAATACAGACAAGAAGTGGAAGAATTGAAACTGAAAGATTCACAGCTTCAATGTTCTATCTATCACCCTCTTTCCCCTTTTCTTCTGAGTCAATTTTTCTCATCATTGAACAGTCAAAAAAAAAAAAAGATTATAAAGAAAAAGGTACCCCAGAAAAAAAAAAAAGTACTTTGAGAAGAACAATCTGAGTACAAGTAATTCAGAATTTCGATGATTTTAGAGGGATTGCCCAGAAATCTGTAGAACGGATGGGTATGGTATTCATTCAGTACAACATTTAAAGAATAAGAACAGATTTAAATTGTAATGTAACATGTATTTCAATCTTTACTCTTCCGAATCAACCAAAATCACCAAATCAAAAATCCTCAAACCCCGTCATCATCATCGTCGTCTCCTACACCTCAAGCCCTATGGGGAGTTCACAGTTCAATTCGGAGACCAAAACGCCTCAAAGAAGCCATTGGAGAGAGAGAGAGAGGCCGCCCAAACACCATCAATCGAAATCTCCAGAAAAAGAGAGAGGGGGAGAGAAACAGGAGTGAAACGGTGAGGAATCGGATGATCACCTCCGGTACTGCGAGAGGGGGACGACTTCGGCCAGCGGCGTCGAGAGTGGTGTCGGGAGCGGCGAATTCCGGCAAACGGGACACGACCCGTTGAGCTTGAGCCACGCGTCGAGGCAGAGGAGGTGGAACAAGTGCCGGCAATCCGGCATCATGCGCAGCATCTCGGAGTCCCTGTACTCGCACAGGCAGATCGAACACGCGGTCTCCGAATTCCCCCCGTCGGAGGATCTGTGGAAGGGGAATTTGGGGTACGAGCTGATGACCGCCGCATCGAGGCCGACGGCGGCGTTCTCGTCCCCGTCGCCGCCGTCGTTCTCAGCGACGAAGATTATGCGCGGGAGGATGATGCCGTCGGAATTAGCGTTAGGATTAGGGTTCCGGCGGAGGCGGCGGCGACGGTGGCGGCAACAGACGTAGGTGACGAAGGTGGCGATAGAGAAGAGGACTACGACGCCGAGAGCTATGGAGATGGCGTACCCGAGGCTGGGGGTGGAATTGTTGTCGGGTGCGGCGGTGGCGCCGGTGATGGTAGTGGCGGCGCCGCCGCCGGCGGACGGGGTGGTGGACATTGGGTGGGTTTAGGGTGTTGAGGACTTTCTTCATTTGGGGTGAGAGAGGGGGAACGAATACAGTGCGATTTTTTTTTTTAATTTTCTTTAAAGAAATTGGGGAGTTTCACAGATAGGGCATTAAATTTCCGGATGGAAACAGGAAATTTGCATTAAATTTTGAGCGAAGATGAACTCTTTCTTTTTGAAAATAAATAAAATAAATACTGGGTGGAGTGGAGTGAGTCAATGCTTGATGGACCCCACGTTATATATTTTTAAGGTGTATATATATATAAACATTTCCCAACTTCTATTCCAACCCAAATATATATATATATATATATATATGACTTCGATTTTGTGCATACCGGGTGATCCCGCTCTTAAAATAATATACTTTTATTAAAAATATTTTTTTATATATTTACAGTTCATTTAAAATCTCTAACATAAGAATTAATTTAATTTTAAATTAAATTTATGCTTTGTTTTTTTATAATTTTTTCAGAGTGTTTAATCGCAAAAAAAAAAGGTTCAAAAATATCTCAAATTTCATGATCTAAGAGGTAGTTTATAACAAAAAAAGAAATACTAATATTCTAACACAGGAAAATATAGCCCTTGAGGGTCTATGCGAGTGGGCTTGTCAATGGGTCAAGTTTAGACCCACACCCAATCCATCCGACACTCATTTAATCGGGCCGAATCTATTATATGTGGGTTTAGACTCAAACCTAAACTTAAACCCATTTATAATTTGTATAAGAGTCGTGCCTGCTAAAACTCATATCTGGCCTAGAAGCCTTTTAGATTATACAATTAAAAAAACAAAAAAAAACCTATATAGTGCGATCATCATTTTCTTTTAATTTTGTGAAGAAAAAAGTATAATTATAACTTCTATAAATGAGTGGAAAGAGTTATTTGGGTTATTTATATTTATATTTTCTTTCTCACTTTGCTTTTTAATAATGAAGATTCATTTAATTAATATAGAACATAATCTTTCATTTGCAGTGAAAGTTCTAGTTCTCAATTTCAACACTTTCTGTAATTTGGAATAGTACCAACTTGAGCTAATAAAAATTCATTGATAAAAGTTATCTAATTTAATATAAAATATAAAGCTAGCTTGAGCATAATTTTATTTATATTATGGCTTTTTGTCTAATATTGCGGTCTTCTATTCAATGAATATTATTTGAAAGATTTTAAAATAAGTGTAAACGGTACTGAGAATACCTTTACAAATATAAATTGTAGAAAAAGAAAATGAAATAAAGATTGAAGAAATAGTAAAAGAAAACTAGATCCCTTAAACGGGTTTAGGGTAGACCCATTTATCCGATGGTTTTAGCAGGTCTAGGATTGATTTCAGTTTTTAGACTCGCTATTTAAAAGGATCGGGTCTAAACACAGGATAAATTTGATAGGTATAGAATGAGTTGGGGGAAATTGGACGATCTAAATATTACAAAAGTTCCAGTATTGGCATGAAATATCGCACAAGTGATGTTGCATATGAATGTTATAATGACTTTCCCCTTCAAGCAAGGATTTGCAAAAGGCCAAAAAAATTTAATTAAATCACCAATAGGACTTTCGTACGTGAAAAATAAGGTTTAAAGGGATACAACAAGAGGGAGGAGAAGAGTGTCATTAAACACCGTGGGGACGAGGGAGGATAAAAGAAGTCCAGCTTATAAACAAATTTATGAAATTATACTTTTTTATAAGAGGAAGATGCGCTCGAAATCCTATAATAATAACACCTAGATGACCCAAGTCCATCCACATACACGAATGCAGATGTAAATTTTTTTTCCATTTTTCCCATAATCTTCAAATTAGAAGAATTGGCCCAGTTGTAAAGAGAAATGGGAACGTGTAGTTTTATAGGTCCATGTAGAGCCACAAACTTTTCCTTTCTTTGCTTCTTGACTATAGTTTGACGTGAAGGCACCATATAAAATTGAAAAAAAATCCTCAGATAATACGATTTTTAATTGGGTTTTTCAATATAGGTGTACAAAATCATGAATTTCAAGTGTGATTTTTTTTTAATCATGCAATTAATAATTATATGAACATATTATATTATTTTACCAGGCTCCACACCAACCCCAGTGCACAGTGCCTACTCCCCCCCTCTCTCTCACACATTAAAGACGAATTTACTTTTTAATAAAATGACTCGAGCCCCACCATCACAATATTCAATTCTCTCTTTCTAAAATGAGCCGAGCCCCCAAGTCCCCTGCAGCACACCCCCTTTTCTCTCTAATTGAAGATATATTTATTTTTTAATAAACTAATTTTGTTTTAAAGCCTATTTGAAAAAAATAATAATAAAGGGAAACTCCATTTCAAATTCGTGAATATGCTAGAAAATAAAACTATTAAAAATATAATATTTCAGTTCTAAAATCTCGAAGCACGTGTTTGTAGTTTTCCATAAAGGTTAAGTCCATACTCGAATTCTCGTTTCCGTGCTAAAAATGTAATATTTCAATTTCAAATGAAACTTCAGATTTTTCAATATGGTATAATTTATTTAAGCAAATGATAGTTTCGTTCGAGCACTTTTCATAGAACATGATTAAAGATTATGAAATTGAAATATTATGTTTTTAGCATGTATACACGAATTCAAGTATGAGCTTAACCTTTATGCAAAACTACAAACATGTGCTTGAAGATTTTGCAACTTAAATATTATATTTTCAATAGTTTTATTTTTTAAAACAAAGTCATGAATTTGAAATAAATTTTCCCGTTTAAAACAAAGTCATTTTATTAAAAGATAAATATATCTTTCGATTAGAGTGAGAAGAGGGTATGATACGCGGGACTTGGGGGCTGGTCCGATTCATTTGAGAGAGAAAGAAATGGGGCTCGGGTCACTTTATTAAAAAGTAAATACGTCTTTTAATGTGAGAGAGGCGAGGGTGAGCGGCCCCCGGGGGGCCGGGGTGGGGGGAGGATCCCGGTAAAATGATATAATATGGTGCCACAATTACCAATTTCATAATATATATATAAAAATATATATATATATATAAAAAAAAACTTACACTCAAAATTTATGATTTCTTACACCAATATTGAGAAATTCAATTAAAAATTATATTATTTAGAGATTTTTTTTTATAAAACTGTTAGTCAAATGCATAATTAATAGTGGCACTCACAAAAGAGGTCTATGTGTCTGCCACGCATGTACGGGCAAACATGCCCGACCATTATTAGTCCATGACTTGACTAGGTACTAGAGAAGTTTTTCTCACTTCACACACTCTTTATGTTGAAAGTGGGCTATAAGAAAATATATGTGATCATATATTGTTATTTGGCCAAGCATTCTTAAAAAATAATCACACAAATTTTATTACATCATCCTTTAGTGATGAAAATTTTCCCAACATTAGTGACTTTTTAAAGAGTAAAAGTTGAACTTTTAAAATTTTTCATATTTATGGTAATTTACTCATATAGATCATGTATAAAATGTTAATTAGGACTACCACATAAATTCATTGTTAATATAAAAGTTTCAACGGAATTTAACGAAATTTATTGGTGATGGATAAACCCCAAACTTTTTATTGGTTAATTTTAGAGTTGGCAACTTTTATTCGTGTTTGCGATCCAATTCATTCATGAAATAATTTTATTCAACTTGTACATAAAATAATTTTGACTTATGTTTTATTTGTTCATGTTGACTTGGCCTTAAATTATTTGAATAATTAGTTGCCATTTCTTTTTCTTTTTTTCTTTTTTTGGATTTAAAAGGAGTTTTGGTAAATATCAATTGGTTTATAAAATTTAGTAAAAGTTGTATTGACCAAATGAACCCTTGACTCACCATCGCAATTGTAATATAGCTTGACTGGCTTGTTGTTGACAAATAAATGTCTTTCAAATAGGGGTTTGGCTTTTGATGAAAATTGGGATTTCAACTTTCTAGTTAATTACATCAGGTCGTTAAAGCGAGCAAAGACCTTTAATTAATGATTTGAGCAAATATGGTTATTTCTACTAAGCACAAGTGCCGCAATAGACCTCGCGTGATAAACCCGAGAAAGTGCACTAAAATATGCATGAGGTGGCCCTTCCACTAAGCATACATAAAATGGCGCAGGCCCTGAGGTCCTTAAACCAGACAATGTGTCGAAACTAAATTCGGGGTGCGCAGGTCACGAATTCGAAGATTTGGCGCACACCTCAAAATGCATGTTAGTGGCCATTCTGCTAAGCACGAAGTGCCATAAGCCCTCCAATCCATGAACCTAAAAATAAACATGAGTGCGCAGGCTCCAAATCCAAAGATCCAACCCTCACCCGGTATAATGGTGGCCATTCAACTTATCACAAAGTGCCACGGGGCCTCGCTTCCATGAACTCGACAATAAACACGAGTGCACAAGCCTCGAGTTCATAGATCAAGCATGTTTTCGGTATGATGGTGGCCATTTCGCTAAGCACGAAGGGCTACAAGCCCTTGAGTCTGTGAACCCGACAATGAACACAAGTGTGCAGGCCTTTAATCCTAAGATCCAGTGTGCACTCGGTATGATGATGGCCATTCCACTAAGCACAAAGTGCCGCAGGCTCTCGGGTTTGTGAACCTAAAAATAAACACGAGTGCACGGGCTCCAAATTCGAAGATCCAGTGGGCACCTGATATGATGCTGCCCATTCTGCTAAGCCTGAAGTGCCGCAAGCCCTCTGGCTCGTGAACCCGACAATGTGCCATTCCATTTTAGTTTTATTAGGTCATAATTTTTTTTTAGCCCATGCTACCTGTCGGGAAACAAAATTGTAGTATGATGGCTCGTTTCCTGAGAGGTTGGGAATTATCTTGGTTCCTCGAAAAGGTAGTGCAGCGCATCAATGGCTCACCTAGCCATGGAAATACTTGAAAACCAAAGAATAGTGGGTGAGAAATGTAGCAAGAGCCTCATATGGCGCCAGATTAGCGAGCTATGGCCACTGGTCGGCCGAAATCACCAAAAATGGGTGGTTGAAGTGTGGCAGGGCCCAATATGAGTCGCCGGTGCTATGGTACTCATGGATTGTGTCCACCGAAGGCTCCAAACTTCGGGAAAGAGTGTGTGGATGGTATTGAAAATCGTCGGAAGAACTCTAACCTAACCTTTCAACTCGAATGCTCTCTTAGAAATGCTCCCCTCTCTCCCTAATCTAATTTTCTAACCCCTTCTAAAGTATATAATTTAATCATTTTAATAGGCCGTGGAGTTCTCCTTCTAACTCCCCTCGCAAAATGGGGGCGATTTCCCTATTATAGCGTGTGAATCGGTGCAAAAATGGAGCCATTCGCAGAGGTAACTAGAAAAAATGGAGCGGCGGACTGTTGGAATGTGGGAAGGAAAAGTGAGGGAAAGCGGAGAGACAAAACAAAAAATATTACACATTTGACATCAAGTCACATGCACCCCTCATAATTTCAAAACAAAGTATATATTCACTAATCAAACGATGACACGTGGCAATAATTGATTTCAAAGGTAGAAATTAATCAAAAGTTAAACTACGTGGGGCCATACCATTAATTAGAAGATAAATACATTTAAATGTTTTAAATAAATTTAAATGATATTTATTTAAAAAGAGTGATGAATCCTCACCTCACATAATTAATTTGAAAACTTAAAGACTTAGTCAAAATTAGTGGAATGCAGGGCCATGCCCATTAAAAGGAGAATAAACATACTTAAATGGTTTTAAGTATACTTAAATTATGTTTATTTGTAAAAAATATTTATAATTCCTTTTAAGGGAAATAAACCTTTGAAAATGAAAATGAATTCCTTTTAAAGGAATTAATTATAAAATAAATTAAATTCCTTTTAAGGGAATTCATAATTTAAATTATTTTAAATATGGGCAAATTTCTTTTAAGGGAATTAAAATAGGATCAAAATTCCTTTTAAGGGAGTTAAAATAAAAATAAATTCCTTTTAGGAGAGTTAAATGTATTAATTAAAATGATAAAATTATTTTTTAGGGAATTAAATGAATAGTGAAATTACTTTCAAGGAAATTAAATATGGGATGAAATTTATTTTAAGAGAATTAAATAAATAGTGAAATTAAATATTTTAATAAAATAGGATAATTTTTTTTAAGGGAAATAAACGAATTTCTATTAGGGAATTAAAACAATAAATAATTTTATCAGTATAACTATTTCAATGAAAACTTAATTTTTAAAAAATCCAGGGATGCGTAATAAAAAAAGCGCATCAACACTCGTAAAATAATTTGGACCGCTATCAACCTGTTCGCGTTGAGCTGTGGGAGGTATTTGACCCGTTTCTACTTTTTGAATGTGAATCTAAACTGCTAAAGAAAAGTGAAGTTTTTTAACCTTGCAAATTCCGAAAAAGCTTTTTACCCGCGGGAGAAAAAGCACGTGAGTGAGACCCCGAGTTGCCCCTCCATGAGTCGTTATGTGGCGCCGTCAGGATTAACGCCTTCAACCTCGAAATCCTCAATCAACCCCAAACCTACCGTTTTTTCTCGGCCGAGCCTCAGGCTCGGGGCCACGAGTCATCGAACGGCCATGATTTCATCCTTGCGATCATACATAACGCGGTAAGGTCCGTCTTGTTCCGCAGCTGAGAGAGAGGGGCTCGAGGAGTGAGCTGCGACCCTGTGGAGATCATCATATCTGCGCGTTAGGGTTTCCTCTGGTTTAGGGTTTTTCTTTTCTCTCGGGAGGGAGAAATGGCGGATCGCGGCGAGGATTCGGAGATCAAGAGCGAGTCGCTGATGGAGAAGATCGCGGAGAAGCTGCACGGCGGCGACTCTTCGTCATCTTCTTCTTCTTCTTCTGATTCGGAGACTGAGAAGCCGGCACCGACCTCAACTGTGAAGGCCAAGATTTACCGATTGTTCGGGAGGGAGAAGCCGGTTCATAAGGTTCTCGGCGGGGGAAAGCGTACGTCCACCTCTCTCTCTCTCTCTCTCTCTCTCTCTCTCTCTCTCTCTCTCGCTTGCTAGCTCCATTCATGTTTGTGATTGTTATGTTCAACTTTTACACAGTGTCGCTATGCATGGATTCGTGGAAGGTACTAACCGCTGATTATGTTTTATTTCTGTGATTTACATTCGGCCTTTGGAGCAAAAAAAAAAAAAAAAGGTTCAAATCTTGCTTCCAATGGTAAAAGAAATGTTTTCGCTTTTCCACCCGACGATTCATTTCTTTCTTTCTCTTAAGACAGGGTTTATATATTTCTGAGATTTGATGCGGATTCGTCATATCTTAATATGTTCGTTTAGCCTTATGCTTTTTGTTTGGTTGATTGCTCATGATGCTTTCATATATTTATGTTTTTTCATGCACTTTGGACCTGCTTTAGGGTAGATACGCTTTCACTTACCTGAGCTCGACTGGGTCGAATATATTGGCTAAGATCCTTTTTTTCTGGAGAAATATTGGATTTCACTGACATATCTATACCCTCTGTCATGTTTTATGATTGATTCAGTTTTTTGTTTAAATATTTGACTAGAGCAAGCATCTATATCCTCGAGTTGGCTTCGTCTTTTTTCTGCATTGATCCGTATAGCTAAATACTTGTTAAGTAAAAAAAAAAAAATGTAATTTGGTTAGCCAGCTGTGTCTAATGGTGCTGTTTATTCAAGCTTGAGAACCAAAGGGTTTAAAAGGCAGATTGTTCACTTCACTTTCTTAAATGTGTATGCAGATGAATATTTCTTATGTGATATTCTCTTGTGGGAGTGCCAGTTAGAAGCTAAAACAATAAATAAATTACCTACATTTCATAGTTTTGTGATCTGATACTTTGCATATTGCTATGCCATGTAGCTTTCAACCTAAGATGGCTGATAGGTATTAATGGGCCTAGGTGCTGCAAGACTCTCTAAGTTCAAATCAGATGCACAAGATTGATGCTCATGTTCTTTTAGATGGTTTGCTTTGGCAATATTGGCAGCTAATCTTTCTGATAACAGCTGGGATGTCTAAACCTGTTTGACAAAATGAGGTCTAGGAGTCATAACATGCCCGCAGAAAACATTGTGTCATAGAATAATGATTGTTGTTGACTGCCCTGTGGGTTAAAACAAGTATAAGAGTGTGACAGGTTTGGCAATATGCCTCAGGAAAATGGAGTCTTCTCGATAACCACAATTGATGCTTATTCAAGAATGCCATTACGTGCCTCGCATCTCTTTGGATGGATAAAGTGCAATATCGACCAATGTTGATTTTGCTACAGAACTTAATTGTAAATGTCATCTCAACATCTATGACTGATGTGGAAAAGGGGAGAGATCTCATGATGTTTTATACAGAATGCTAAAGAGGGACTATATTCTATTTTTACTGATCCAACCAACAATGCTATCCTATAATTCAATCATTACAGGTGACCGTGGGAATGCTAGTGACCCCTTTCATTTTTTCCTAAAAAGGTTGAATTCTAGATTCAGCTGAACAATGTAATAATCACTGGGGGTATTGACGGCATGTGCGTGCAATGGCTTTTGATGAGGGGCATATAAGCACTTCTCTTGAACCAAGGGCAGAGTATTGGATGCTTTGGTTAGGTCTTGTTTGATGCATCCGTAGATGGAGTCATGGAGCCTGATAAACTATGCTGCTAGCGCAAATATATTATGTAACAGATTGCCACCTGAAGGAAACTGCTTTTCACTGTTTTGAGTTTGACTCAATTATTTTACTTCTATTTGGTGCTTTCTCTTAGCATTGAAATGGAGTGTACATGGTTATGATTCTTTTTGGGAAAGTACAAGATGCATATTTTTGTTTGTAATGTCAAGATAATACTATGTTTTTGTCCAAAAAGGCCTCTTGCCCTATGGGCTGCACAGTGGGAGGTCGCCTTCTCCTGTGACGTAGCCCCCTCCCCCCTCCCAATCCCTCAATGACATGTCCTTGGTGAAAATTAAATCTGGATCTTCTGCAAGCCCCCATCGTTTCGACTAAACCACAAGGTCAATGGCAAAACAATGTTTTTTGTCCCATCTTGCTGTACTTAAAAAAAAAGGGCTGCTTTCTTTTTAATTTTCGTAGATAACTTTGATATCTGTCTTGCCTCACTAACGTTTGGGTATTTTTTGCAGCTGCTGACGTGTTTTTATGGAGGAACAAGAAAATTTCTGCTGGAGTACTTGGCGGAGCCACTGCGATCTGGGTTCTTTTCGAATTGCTTGAGTATCACTTGCTCACTCTTGTCTGCCACATTTTGATAGGATCTCTAGCAATTTTGTTCCTGTGGGCGAATGCATCCACATTTATTTACAAGTAAGCTTGTTTGTCATCCTTTAGCCTGATGTCTTGCAAATTTATTCGACTAATTATCAGTACTTTGTCTGCAGATCTCCCCCACGCATCCCAGAAGTTCATATTTCAGAGGACATATTCCTTGAGGTTGCTTCTGCTCTGAGTATTGAAATCAATCGGGTGCTTGCTGTCTTGCGGGATATGGTTTCTGGAAGAGATCTGAAGAAATTTCTCGCTGTACTAGTTTCTTTTTTCTTGCATACAAGTTTTACATTAGTGGCCTCCATGAAGAAAACAATGCATACCTAATTTCTGTAGAAACCTTATTTACTTATCATGATTTATTTGTTCTTTGACAAACAGGTTGTTGCTGGCTTATGGATTCTGTCCATCTTGGGGAGTTGCTACAATTTCTTGACGCTGTTTTACATAGGTAAGCACACAAATCTCAATTTTTCATCTTCAATGTGTATTATGTATGCTTGTTATACTGATCTTCATAGTCTTTATTTTACCAACAGCTTTCGTCCTGCTAAACACAGTGCCTGTTCTCTACGAGAAATATGAGCACCAGGTTGATGCCTTCTCAGAGAAGGCAATGATATACATCAAGCAGCAATGTGCAGTGCTTGATGCCAAGGTTCTTAGTAAGGTTCCAAGAGGACCATTGAAAAACAAGAAGACGTAGAGAGGAAATCCTATATGGGGGTAGCACCAGCTTCTGCAGGGTATGGTCATGCTCTTGCAACTCTATGCTTTCCATAACCCTTGCTGTTATTTAATATTCCGTTAGGTTCATAATCTGAGATGGAATTGGTGTTCTATTGGCTTATTAGTTCAGAGCTGTAAGTCTTGTTTGTACTGTTTTGGCGGTCGTTCTGGGGCATATCAACATATGTTATGATGGCATTATCATGTTTAGTATCGGTGCATTGTACATTGGTTTGCTCTTTATGTTTAAAACATTGAATGTTTTCCCCCCCTTTATGGTCAACACCTTTTGTTTCTCGAGCTGAATGTATCTGTAAAGTGATTGGTGAAGGAGAAATGGGGATTCAACCACTACGAAATCCAATCACTATCACGATGCCGTTCCTTAGTGTTAGTAAGAAAGCCTGCTTCAGCCAATCCTCAAACCGTGGCAGGTAAAGGCAGAAAAGTGTGTAAACCCTAGGCAAATCCACTTCTCAATATCTTGTTCCTGTTGTACTTGTTCGTAACTCGATCAAATTAAAGCAACTTAAGAAATAAAGGATGATGGATTAAGAGAATAAATTTCCAGTTCCCACCGAAACATAGGAGAGAATAGCCCTGCTGTCATAACTCACTTTGAAGTCATCAACTCATCATCAGGTTTCTGTTAGTATTAGCATATCTTACTGAAGGTTGCAGTTCCCATTCTCCTATGAATTCGTAAAGCTCTCTAAGAGGGGACAGAAGTTGATAACTCTTATCAATTGCCTCTTCTTATTCTATGATCTCACTAAAGGTTACCATTCTCATTCTCATTCTCGTGAGAGATCATGAAACCTCTTTAAGAAGGGCCGTGTCGTGAACGTTGAATTAATTCGATCACAGTTGTTTGCATAAGACGATGTAGCGAAGAACAATCCAACAACCCATTAATCTGCATTGTTTGTTTGTGGTGGGTGCTCAATCCACCTATTCTATTTTAGCAAAATCATGTAGTGAAGATGATATAGTCAAGTCACCCTCTGATTTTAGAGAAAAATTGAACCTAATACTCATTATTTCGGATGAATACACTTTCTTTCTCTTTTTTTTTTTTTTTCCCTTTTTTGGATTAGGTGAAGAAGCATGGCCAAGGATCAGACGTCAGCATGATTTTATTCTTCCAAAACGCTGCAAGAGATTGTCGTAACACTGTATATCCAAAGCCCCAAAGCCCTAGTTTTATACACCACCATCTAAACACGAATGAAACGAGCACACTAGCAGTTACAGAACACACCAATTACCCAATCCGGGGAGAACACGACCAAACCATCTACTTACTAATCATCCTTTGGGCGCCCACTGATCACCGAAAATGCTCCTCCTTGGCTACTTGCACTTCCTTCTTGGGTTCAACTTCTGCAAAAACCCTTGCCATGTCAAAAACTCCTCATTCGATATATAAGTTTATAAATGATTAACCAACTTTAAAAGAGTAGAACTTTAATTTCTTTTACTTTGATTGCTAAGCAATGTCATCGTTTTCATCTACAGAACTGTTAAACGGGACTGCTGTGCAGCTATGGTGGGGGTTTGGGCAAACGGTGCTCGCTCTCGTCTCCTAATTGCAATTAAGAAGATTTTTACTTAGGCTTGTTGTAGGAAGCCTGGAGCAAAAACTATTCTTTCAACCAACAGAAGGCCCTCAAAATGAACAAATTTATAAAGTCTAGTGAATTCTGAAGTATTTTCTTTATAGGTTTAAAATGTCGTAAATGCAAAATTCAACAACGGAGGAAAATGTATTACTCACTGCGACATTTTATAATAGGGTTCTTTCCTCCCTTGATGAGCTCTAGCTTGATCCAGTCTCCTAATGTCAAGCCATTCCCCACAGCAAATTGGTACCAACCAGTGGTGATAAAGACAAATTTACGAGCCTCGTTATGCCTCAACCCGACGTGCCACAACCGCCCCAGTTGGTCGTAAAGCGTTGCCCCGTAGCACGCAAGTAACCCATTTGCCCTTGCAAAGTTCGCAGGAACATACTGCGATCAGTGGTAAACGGTGAACTGATGATGGCCCTCATAGAGATGGGCACAACTTCGAGCTAGGATTACATATAATTCCATCGGACAGAATGAATAAAATCACAGTTAGTCCACTTACCAGCTCGTACTTGAGGCTGTTTGGCCTTATTATGGAGGTGAAAGAGTGATCACTACATATTGCCGGCTTAGGCCTCGGTTTCACCTGAATGGATATTTGTGGACTTGCGTTGGCCAGACTCTTCTTCACTAACAGAAGGAAAATCAATGAAAGTTGTCGCACAATCAATCAACCCTTTTGAGTAACTACAGTTTTGTGTATGCATGCACAAGCAAATCGAGACCCACTGAAAAAAAAAATGGAAATGGAAAAAAAAAAAAGTGAAATACTAATAACCATTTTACCGAGAAGCAAGAATCTTACCACGCAAGACGTTGAAGATAGGCTTAGGCTCTCTCTCGATGAGCACAAAGGTTAAAGTGTCTCCAATCGTTAGGTCGTTTGCAGCTTGAATCCCACAAGAGTCTAACAAAATATAAACTTCAATCCGGTCGACTCTATGCAACAATTTCTCAGGCCACCACCTCCCTCTTTCGTCTCTCAAGATCAACTCTTCATGGTAGTCTTTTAGACGGTTTGCCTCTACAAACTTCTTTCGCACGTACTGAAGTAATTATACATAAACTAATTTACATTAGCATTACTTACATGTGCACCCTATTGAATTGATAAAAAATGGATTGTCTTTTCAAAATCATTCAACAGGACATTTTTTGAAGTGCACAAGTACACAATGAGGAACAATGCCCACTTCCCATACATAAATTACTTATATTGGTAAAAAGGACCATACTGTTGGTAGTACCTAACTTATGGGCTATGGCTTTATAAAAAAATGTAGTTTTACATCTTTCTAAAAGATCCAAACTTACAATGACAGGAAGGAACATAAAAAACCATTGTACCCCTGGCTCAAAGCTCTGGGATTTTCATAGCCAGTTCTTCAAGGGTCACATTGGCTGATTTTTTAGTATGCAAATGGGAGATCGAACAATGCATGATCTAGAGAAGATAGACAGGTCCACTTAGTTTTTCGTGTTCTTTTCATCGGGACCCTGATCTTCTAATAAGATCTAAAACTATGTGTTTTGACAAGTGATAGCGCTTAAGTTACTATCCTCATTATGCATGCATCTTAAAAAGCATGTTCATCTCAATACATTTAATTTGATCCCGCAAATACTAACCACTTTTGACGTTCCATACTTTAAATGCTTCAGAATGCCAACAAAAGAAGGATGTTCAAGTTGGGGATTAGCATCCTCTGCTTTGGGGGGAGCTCTAGTTTGTTTCTTCCTCGAAATTTCTTTAGGCCCTTCAAAACAAAAAGGAGGAACCAAATTAAGGATATTCACAAGTAACTTGCATTAAAATCTGATTGAGAAAAATTCATCCCAACATCACTTGCAAACATAAGCTGGTTTGAAACTAAAGTCTATGAAATGCTATAGGCCAAAGCCTGTACACGTAGGATTTAGTTCTATTCACCATCGTCTCTCTCTCATGTAGTGCATTGGATCCATAAGTGATCACGTCTTTATTCAATACACTACATATGAGATTGTGATTAATGAGAGTAAATCCATACTTCAAAGCATACAAACTCGTTTTCTTATTTCAAGGATTATCTGTAATTAGTGAGGAACTTGTATAAATCTGCTCTGTGACGGCTGTAGCAGATCTGGGCATTGTAATCTGGATTTCGACGAAAAACATCGACCACAATGAGTCTGATGTTCTGTTGTAGTGGAGGCACGATGCAGATTTTTCTTGGGTCCGAGGGGTGAGGTGCAGCCCAGAGAGAGACGTTGGTACAAATCTGGTTGGTGGCTATGGAATCCAAGAGACTTGGAAGAAAAAATGAGCACTTCACCTCTTTATTTCACTAGTCGTGACTAAAGTTATAACATCTAATAAGATATATGCCTCGAAAATAAAATTTACCATCAAAATCTTTCACAGGGTCGGCTTTAACAGGTCTTCTTTCCCCCTTCATCAGACCAATGTCTTCTTCCACCTTGTTATCATGGGGTGGTGGTGGATATGGTCTATTGCAAGCACTCCTGTCAAATACAGCAACATCAAACACAAAGTTTCCATTGTGCTTCAATACCAAAAAGTACCCTATTTGCAAGTTATGCTCTCTAGCAAACTCCGGCCAGCCGGTCTGGATCCGCCGGCCTTTTATCTTCACCGGCCAGGGCTTCCCGGAGCTGCTCCTCAGCACTCCTTCCTTGCATGCTTCATCACCGCCCAAATATTTGGTGAAGAAAGCTAATGGAATTAACTGCAACACAGTACACGATTGTGTATTAAATTCTCTTTCCTTTCGGAGATCGAATCATTCAATAAAAAAAATAAAAAAGATTCTGGGCCTCTGCAAATTTAGAGTTTCATCCTAATTGTTAACCTTTGATTTTTTTTTTTTTTTGAAAAACCAGTTACTAGTTTATGAGCCATGTGGCCGCCTTGCCGATCTAGGCATGTGTGTAGATAATATAGCTTCTCTATGCTCTACATTGCATATAAAAAAGAAAAGAAAAGAGGAGAGAGAGTGGGAGAAAGAAACGCTTACAAGCTCACGGTGGAAACCAGGGAGAAGGACCTGGAAGAAGTCAGGTGGGGTGGGAGTTACAGCCATCGTTGCATTTGTGCATGCCATCTTTCCTTTTTCTTGGCTCATCTGTGACTCTGTTACTGTTCCTTGCACCTTCGTAGCTATACCGGAGCTCCACTATAGTCGTAAAGATGGGTTTTTTGGGGGGTTGGGTGATAGGGGTTCGAGGGTTTTGGGTTTTAGACTGTGTTGGGTTTGAAGGAGGTGAGTGTGGATTCCATGGGTGCTTTTGGGATGAGCAAAAAGAGGAGCTTTTTCTTCTTGGGTGGGGGGCGTTTCCTTCTCCCCCTTGATGTGGATTCAGGAAATGGGAACACAGAAATGGGGAATTGGAGAAGACGTTTAATTGGGGGCAATGATGATGGATTGGACATGTGAGGAAAGGAGGGCATGGGGGTACCAGTGGGAGGGAAATTTGCAGGGTGTTCTTTAATGGGTTTGCAGTCGCAGTTGCAGTTGCTGGCGAACGATGCCTCTCTCTCTCTCTCTCTCTGTATTGAGTATGGCTTCAGAAACCTTTCCTTCTTTCATCCATCCCCACCTTGCTTTTTTTCGCCATTGATGAAATGCGTTGGTCTTGTCATGATTCCCTCCATTTCAAGCTCACATATTCATTTTGAACCTACGGAGGATCACTCCATACTTAATTTTGCAGGGCACGTGACATCCGCCTAAAGATGAAAGTGAATCGATTAGCCTAATATTGTTTTGATAGATAAAAAGAAAGCGTTGGCTTCTTAAATTTTTTTTAGGGGTATAATTATGCTTAATTATAAATTGGTCAATGCTATGAGTACCGGGTAATCATTTTGGGTACCAAGTACCGACCACTGACATGTGAGTGGTTGGTATCACTTTACGACGATGTTTTTTATATTGAATGGTAACATTGTATAAAGGATTTTATTCACTAAAATTAGCATTCCCCTCAGATATTTAGCTTTTTAACTTCATATTATTAGTTCTACCTATTGTTTATTATATAAAAAATTTATTAGAGAAAAAAATGAATTTGGATTTGTGCAATTTGCATGAGTCAATCCCCCAAAACTATTGGAGTTTGTCAAAAATGGTTCATAAGCATTTACAATTTTTAATAAAATTACGTCATTTTTGAGACGGACTTACTCACATTGTCTTTTCACAAATTATTAATAAAATTTTATATCTTCTCAAATAAATTTTCTCTTTGATTGCCGTAAATTCAATGTGTGAAAAGAGAATATGAATCCAAACTCACGTAATTTGTATGAGTCCATCCATGAAATGACATAATTTTTCTAAAATAATTTTTACTCGTCTATAGTTTTTAGCAAAATTAGGTCATTTTGAGATGGGTTCATACAAAGTGCGAGAGTTCGGACTCTCCTATTCAATATTTGAAAATTTAAGTTCCATTCAAAATAAAAATTAAATAATTTTTCATATAAAGCAGTCTAAAATCAACTTAAACTTACAAAAGTATATCGAACAACTGCACTTAAATGCAGCCCATATTTTTTTAAGATTGAAAAGATTAAATTATGAAGAATATAGGGTTAACAGTGGGCATGATAGTAGTTTCATCACGCTAGCAATAAGAGATACAGGAGGCGTTGAGAAGTGACATTTTGGTAGTGGCTCAAACTTGGAACGGGAAAAATTCGTCTGTAATCTCTAAGATAATTTTGTTTAATTCATCATTTTGTGAGGGTTTGTATGCGATTTAAGGATAGGTGCTTTCCATGTTATTTTGTGATTATGAAACAATGTGGATGGATTTGGTTACGCCATCGCTCATAAGTGAGCCTAGTTCATTGTAGGCTTAAGTTACAAGTTTTTTAACGAGTTCAGGCTCGATTTTGTCTGTCATCAAGCATGAAAAGAAAATGAGCCCGTGCTTGTAATTAAGAGTTATAATTCGTATTTATTTGGCCCATCTCATCGAAATGATCATTATCCGTCATGATTTTCTTTATAAACCATAGATAAAGAAACAACAAAAGTCATATGTACACATACAAGTTAGAGTTTACTGTGCCTACCTTTATAAATTAGAAAGTACAATGCTTGCTTATTAGTTTTAAAAAAAAATCAGAAGAAGTCCAATATACTCATGAACATGATGGGGCAAGTCCAAAAATTTCTATGTGTTCGGCTCATTTGACGGATGAACGAACGAATCTAGCTTGAGCCGGCTCGGTTCAATTGCAACCCTAGTCGAGGGAACCGGATCCACGGCCCACAGATTGACCCAATAGATTTGACCCGCCCGGACCCAAGGCATCATTGGCATCCTCCTCGAGCTTCTCTATAAATAAGATGAGATGATCCCTCTCTCCTATGGTAGCCGCATTCTTCTAGGGTTTCAATCGGATTTTCATGCTTCCCCTCGCCGTTCTCGTATGTTTTGTTGTCTGGATTTCTGTAAAATCAGAACGTGAGATGCTATGATGATAGCACTGAAAAAGAAAATATGATCGCGAGGTTTGATGCGCTCATCCCGCGAGATGAATTTTTCCTGGTTCGTATTCACTGAGCATCTTCTCTCCATCCTTCTGTATGGTTGTGTGCGTGTGTGTTTTGTTTGTTTTTGGAGATGATCGAAGGGTCCTATGGAGGGAGTGCTTGTAAAATCGATGCACTCTCGGCCAAGTTTGCCTTCGAAGATCCAATTGAGTGAAGATCGCCGTGCCGGATTCTTGTTTTCCTGTTTGATCCGGCACGGTTTCTTTCTAGATCTGATATTCAAAAAAAAAAAATTCCCTGAGAAAATTGTTTGTGTTTCTTCTTCTTCTTTTACTGTATGACTCTCGATTTGTTGGATTTTCAATTGATGAAGCGAAGGTCCCAGCAGAGAGGTAAGAAACTCTCGGAGGCCTCTCTAACACCATTCTAAACCTTCGCAGATCCACTGCCGGATCATACGGCGCTGCAATGAATGTTTGTTTTTCCCATTTTTGCAGCGTCTTGAACCCCCGGCTACATATTAAAGGTCGATTTTTTTTTTTGTTGCGTTCTGAGCAATCCCTAGTTTTATACATCAGTGACCCAGGAGGATTCAGATTTTTCAGATCATTGGGAGAATGGGTGCCAAATTAGGGTTCTGAGCTCGAATGCTTGAATATTGAAGAAAGCTATGTTGTTCTTGAGGCTCACAAATGCCAATTTGCCGAGGTGACATCAAAACACAAGTTCGTCCTCAATCTCCTTAACAATTAACACTTTAGCCGCCAAATTGTGCCTAAAACCTGCTCACCGCTCATTGCTCAACATGGTACCTACATTAAAATGAAGGTAACAAGAATTAAAACTTAAAATGTGAGAAACCACACGAATGATCCTGATTCTCTCCCAAATTTTTTTGTTCAAATGTAGTTTTGAAAAATTTGAACTTTATTAATGAAAATCAAATAAAAAAATGCAAGTAATTTGAAATGTAGGATTGTTTTTAACCCTGAAGAAGATACGTACATGAATGAGTAGAAAGCTCGGGGATAGAGGAGGCATTGCCACACTGGGTGGGTTCGGATCTTTAATCAAGAAACTGGACTATGTTTACAAATATAAACAGACACCCAACATGGTAGTGGACCCAAAAAATTGCTCCATGTACAACTAAAACCTGGAAACATAGCACCCTTTCGGTGAAGAATTGGAAATAATGCTCTGATTAATGAAATCAGAAGAGGATTGTTCCTTGTACGCCTTATTAAGTAAAGGGTCAAGAGGAATATGAAACGAAGGAACCAGAGACGGTATCAGGATGGCCGAGTGGTCTAAGGCGCCAGACTCAAGTTCTGGTCTTCGTTAGAGGGCGTGGGTTCAAATCCCACTTCTGACAATTTTTAAACCCCAATCTGAAAATCTTAAAGCTGGAAGTAATGGGGAAACTTTAATTACATGGGTCGAAATTTATTTTCCTCCCCCGAAAAAAAATATTTATTAAAATGATAACTTATTAAAATGTGAAGAGCTTGGTGTTGTGGCAGTCATTTTGATCTTCTTTATGTATGCACCTAGCATTTATGAAGTTTAGTTCACAATAAAGAGAACTCAATATCTAATAAAATTGTAGAAAAATTTCCAAAAACATTAAGTAATTTCATTTCATGAACTCATCACCCAAATCTGTAAAATAAGATTTGATTTTGTTGGGGGTTGTATTCAATTGCGCCAGCCTTTGATACGAACGTTATGACTCTGCTAAAGCATAGAGAAAAGGGAGGCTTGTCCAACAAGAAAGATAAAATATATTTTTCTTACCTTTTTAACTATTTTAAAAAGATGAACAATGAAAAGGTGATAAAAATATACTTGTAATCTTTATGGGAGCATCCTTCCTTTTCCCTTGAAGTTTATTCGACGGACCATTTGAAATTAAAAAACACTACAGAAAAGGAACTCTGTGTATAGAAACCACTGTGGGAGAGAGGGAGGAGGGACAGGATGATGTCACAATTTGGGGGATTCTCCTAGCAGGTTTTGTCCAGTTCCCCATTGTGTTCCTCTCACCTTAACCAACTGTTGCATCCCCACGCTAAGAAAGAGGCATCAAAAGCAACCTCCATGCATGTTTCTCCGATAAAACCAATGCTGCTCACCTTGATTTCTGCATTAATTTTAGCTTGCTTAGTTGAATTCCTATTTGTACCCCAAATAAGTAGTCATACCACATACATGCATGATTATGTTATAGAGCATGACACTCTATCTCATTGCATAGAAAAAAGTACCCCAAGACTACTTCGTTCTGTTAGAGTCTAACGGCTGCTTAAAGCATCATACTTTTAACTATTGAGTTTGGAATCAAGCCACAATATATATATCTGGGGTTCTTAGGTTAATAGGCCTTAATTGGTAAGGCCCGTTCAACCCGGTTCATATCTATGTAGCATATATTAGAACATATACATTAGGATATAAAATATCTTCAACATGTCCTGATAAAAAATAGACTGCCATATGTTAGAAGAACGTAGTTTCCTATATGCTATCGATAGCACCTAATGTAGTTGCCATCAGCATGGCTAGAAACTAAGATTGATTTAGTAGCCGTATCGATAAAAAGGACATAAAAATTCGTGCACATCCATAAATTTTTATGTAAAAGGAATACATGTGTACTCGGGACAAAAAAGGGTAGGCTAGACCATGTGAGGGCCCTTCATGGTCCCATCTTGCACCAGAAGAAGCTGAGAACGAGAAAGAGGGTGAATCAGGTCTTCCTCATCATTATTTATTGCAGTGAGCCAAGTTTGAAGTTTTGTTTTCTCACCCGAACAATCCCCCTGATATTCAGACTTGAAAGCATGAATTGGGGTGTCCTGAAGTACATGACATAAATGACGTGTTCACCACTGTTGATCCTGATTTTATGCTTGTATCCAGGGAACAAGAAGTTTATGTAGACAGAGATCCAGGAGCCTCAAAAATTAACAATAAGTAAATAAAATAAAATGAAAGGACAGAAGCTCCACTGGGTCTGAAGAACAGAAACTATGGATAAACAAACAGCCAAGGAGAAAGAATCATACCAAAAAAAAAAAAGAAGAAGAAGAAGAAGAAGACGACACAACAAAAGGAACTACCAGGAGCAACTTCATATTATTATCTCAATCCCTTGCCATGCAGCTGTTGAAGCCTTCCATACTTGCCTCGTGAATCCGCTCTTATGTTTCTGAAAACATATTCAGTGAAAAGATCAAAACACATCAGAAACCATTAGTAAACCATTAGCAAGGGCAGTATCAGCAATACCTATTGATCTTTTGCAGTGAAGAACTGCGTCATAAATTAAGCTCTCCGTGTCACTCCAGCTGCCGGCAGAACAATCTGCGCTAGGCGCCGTTGGCAATGACCGTAACGTTCCGTTCCAACTCTCGACTTCCTTCGCTCTTCTGTCCATGTTGTCGGCTCTGCTACTTCTCTTGGGGCGGCTCCCATGCAGCCTCGGGAGCTTCAAAAACACAAAATACTTTGCCAGAATTCTGGGAAGCAGCTCTCGCAGCTTTCCTGGGAAGTCGCGACGAATTCGGACGATTGGAAGGGCCGGTGGGACGGAATCGACGCGTGCAGGTCTGATACTCCCATGGTGGAAGAGCTCATCAGCATGAACAAGAACAGGAGGAGACCGAGAGATGGGGACATCGAAGTCGAAGCTCTGCGGTCTCCTTGACCTTACCATATCACAGATTTGTTGGGATGTGGCTTCATCAAGGCTATCGACAGATACTCTGTGGGCCTCGACGCGCCCATCATGAAGGCATTTTGTGTCTACTAACCAACTGTATGAAAAGCTTTCGCTGGCGAGTGGTTCTGATGTTTCCATGATCCGTCAGCAGACTTAGATGTCCAAGGAAATTGATGATCAAAAGCTTACATGTTCATACGAGTGTATGGGATTCATAGAATTGGTCTCTTGCAAATTATACAAGGTGACCACAAACAAGTGCATGAACAGGCATTAAAATCAGGGTCAAGGGGGGCACACATGTAAGAAGACTAACAGGCAATATGACATCATCCGATGTTTTTTTTTTTTTTGGTTTAGATTGACTCTCCATCTGGTAAATGAGCCAAATTTAAATTGGGGCATGGGTTCAAACATCACTCTTGTCAACTAAATGATTTTTGCAACGTTGCATCATATTAAATTATTTCTTAATTATGTTTGCAGAATGGGGCCTTGTATTCCTTTTCCCTGAACATTTTCATCAAAAAATAATTTAACTATGTATACGGAGTGTGGTCTTGTAAAATAACTTTACCCCCACCCAATCCTTTTATTTTTATTATATAAAGTAAGGTCTTTATTATCCAATTTTTGTTCCGTAAAAAAGAAGGTAAAAAAATGATAATAGCATGATAAATATCATTTTAAACTAATAATAATATCATAGTTTTTAATTTATTATTTAAATTTGTGACTGGCAAAATACATCAATTCAAAAGATTTAGGTAGAAAAATATCAATGTCTTTTATCTTCACTTTATTGTCCAATGTCAACTCAGTTGATATAAAATGGAAATCCAAAATTCAATTTTTCGGTATATATTAAAGAGTGCGGCAATTTCCCCATTTGCTGGGCTTTTTTATTTTTACCGACAATTGCTATTTGTCCTTTATTATTGATTTTTTTAAAAAATATTTGACTAATGTTATATGTATATTTTTCACGTCAAAAATAATATAAAATTTATATGACCAAGTATACCTAAATTATATAAATTTTAGGCACATCTTCTTTTGAGAGAATAAAAAAAAAAAAAGGAAAAGAGGGGATACAATATAGTATATACTATATTCTGGAGGACCCAAAGATATCCAAAGCACCAATCACGTGATTTTCTCTAAATCTGATTAACGAAGAAAATTCTCATTTTGCCAAACAGAGCTTATCCGAAAATCGAACTGTTCTTTGTTCAACGTAGGACTTTCTTCCTAATCGAGAACAGATTTTTCCTCCCAAACCAAACAAAATCTCTTTCTTCACTTTCCCGAGAAAATATGGCCTTTTCTCGGCTCACTTTTCCCTGACCGAGAGCCTCCCGAAATCCGAATCCCAATGGCTTTCCTCATTTCTTCTCCTGAGGTTCCCTCCAGCTTCAGCTGCCGGCGCACGGAACCTCCCGCAAGGAATCTCTCCAAGACTCATCCTAGATACGTCAAATGCTGCGCGAGCTTTCGGACCAGCTATGATGCTGGGATTGGGGTGAGGGTTAGGGTTCGTGCAAGCGTTAAAGATTGCGAGCAGGATGTGAACTTGCATGGACAATTTTCAGCTCCAGTGATGCAAGGATCGTCTTCGGCAAAGCACAGGGAGGAGGATGAAGAGAAGAAGAATTATTACGTGAACACGGGTTATGCAATTCGGACACTTAGGGAGGAGTTTCCCGCTCTCTTCTATAGGGAGCTCAATTTTGACATCTACAGGTTTGGATTACGAGTTTGTGTTAGGTTGGCATTCTGGGGGCTCCTTGCCTTTCTTAGATTCAGAGTATGTGTTATTGCTTGCAACCAAAATGAGTTTATTAACAATTCTAATCATGCGATGCCATATGTTTGAAAGCTGGTTTCATTTTCATGTTACTATAGAAGAGGTTTAAGAAAAAAGGTGAGTAGAGGGGGAAAAAAAATTGAATTCATAGGCGCGGAAACTTTGACAGCTAGATTATGGAGTTTAGACTATCTGCAGTATCCAGCACTGAACATTATGGAAACTGAGTGGCGAAGGTCTGGGAAAGTTGCTAGAAGAGTTGTGTTTTAACAATGATCATTTTTTTGCTGTTGAAAAATTAGGGATTTTTGTTGATATTGATAAAGCATTTAACGTTCGAGAAATTTAGGCTGTTGGAATCATCGTTGGAAGGTCTACTGTTTGTGGATGCAAGTGCAAGTGCTAGAATCCAGTTGATTCTATGAGTTGCACTAACTCTATAATTGCATGCTTAGGAGTTTTATGAGAACTAGGATTTCATATGTTTTCTTTGTTTCTTGTGTCTATCTGGTCTGGCTTTATCAACTTGTAATTATTATGGACAAAATAGTCTTTCTTGTTGTAAGTTGTGTACTATGAGATTGGGATACAGACTCCAATATAGCAGTTTTAATTTGAAGTTAGGTCAGATGCAAATTTTTACCCCTCCATAAAAGGAACTAGAGAAAACTCTGAGACTTGATTGCTATGGCAGTTAAGAGAGTGAAGCTGGAATCCAATAATGAAATTTCTTCTGAAAGATAGTGCTAGTTAGTTTGTAAAATTAGTTTTTCTTGGGTACGGATAACGAGGTTTATGTTGAGCACTACCTCACTAGAGGCAAGTCTAAAGATGGTGTACAGTAACTCTTTTTATGAGGCCACAATTTTACCAGCTAATATATTCATGCCAATGACACATATCTTATTACCTTCTGGTTCATTTGCGGACAGAGTACTGGATGCCTGTCAATCCTACTTCATTTACTCTTTTAGATTTGCTGGACATCAGTTTCATGTTTATTTATATATTATATTAACTTTGATATTTGACCTAGGATCAGGTGATGACAGTGGGTTGCCTTTTGAAACAACTGCAGTGCTAGTGCAAGGAGATTCCACACCTACCATTATTTAGATGTGTGCCTTACGTGTTTTGCCGATGGCGAGATTACTCTCCATCTCATCCTGCATTGCCAAGGACTACTGTAGCCTTTAGAAAATGTATCCCTAGTGCTGGGCTTCTTTAGTTTTCTTTGACGTGTTTACAAAAAGTACGAGTGTAAGGAGATTTGACAACTACCTTTCTTCAGATGTGTGCCTTACGTGTTTTGGCCATGGAGATATTACTTTTCATCTCATACTGCATTGCCAAGGACTAGGAGCGTCTGGGATGGGGTGTTCTTTGTTGCGAATATTGGGTCTGCCTACTGAGTTGAGGCCTTCTTGCATATATACTTTGTGGGTTTCGGAAGCTCGGCAGATTTTTCCATCTTATGGATTCTGTAGCTAGAAAGGAAGCTTGCTTTTATAAAGAAAGTGTATTTCCAGCTGAGCTTCTTGGGGACAAAGTCATCTCTCTGTTGCTTTTTTGTGAGCCAACTCTTCTGAGATGATGTGCCTTGGTGTTTCCTTTCTTTTAGAAACTTTTTATTTTTTCCCCTTTGAAAAATTAGGCCGTATGTATTATGTGCTGAACATGGAGATCGTATCATCAATTGAAATTAATTTAGGTGTCATATTTTCTATATTAGTGATCGAGTGTGGAGTAATAAAGGGATTATATGGAAGTTTCTATTAATATGTTGTGAGCAAGTATCAGGCTTCAATGCAGGTTGTCCATCCATATAGAAATACTTATGAGCGTTGTATGCAAGGTAGTTTGTTTTGTTACATGATCTCATGTCATAGGGCAGAGGAGGTAAATTAGCATGATATAGATTTTATTTGGCATCTGCATAATACAAGGGCAATGTCTTATATCCCATTCTATGGGTTGCCTTTTGAAATTTGTTCTTTCAGTCAGCTTGATTGAAGGCAAGGCACTCAGAATATTAGTAGTGCATACTTTCCCCTGAATTAACACAGATTGATCATTTACCTTATTGATTTACAGTGTTGGATCAATGGATCCGACCTGTCGAGTCAGACCGGTGGTGTCAGGATATAATGTTTTTATGTTCAAACTAGAGACCTTTTGAATATATAATATGTACATTATTTGCATGATTCATTGCACGGCTGGTAAGAGTGGAAATATTAAAATTTTCTAGGCGGGACTTCAAGTCTTCTTGCTGCAACAGTTCTTAAAATGTTACTTTATTTTAAGTTAGGTATGAAATAAATTTAACAATATGTTCATATTCAGCAAATAAAGTGTGGCGGCGATTGTTGCAGTGGGTTGCAACATACAGGTCATGGATTCTACTCCATGTGATCACAAAACAGCACTGTTACTTTTTTTCCTTTGTTGGAACACTGGACAGGGCACCAATCAGGACAATGAACCCATTCAAAAATGGGTTTGTGGACTGGACTAAACTGGTGATCTGGCCAGGTCCAATCAAACTGTATGGTCTGGGTTTAAAAACCATGTGTACTACCTCCATGCATGCTTTTCTAGGTTTTCTTCATCCCTTGATTGTACTACTGCTGGCCCCAATCAAGTTAATTGTTTGGTATTAGTGAGCTTTTTGACATGCGTTGCAAGTTCTGTTATCATCTTATTGCTGCCCAATATTAATGTGTGTACTTATTTCTCACATGCTGTAATATTCATATTGCTCATCCATCTTACTCTAGTTTTAGTTTACCCAACCTTTTTTATGTGTTTGTTTTTAGTTTCTTAGCATTTTAATCTATATTAAGTTATATCTTATTGTTATTGGCGTGTTTGTAGTATTTGTGCTTGTCTTTTGGTGCACATTTTAAGTAAGTATACTTTTGATGTTTTGTGAAAACCAATTTAAAAGGGTAAACTCAGAAATTAGTGTTTCCCCTGTGATTGAGCATTGTTGTTTTAGTAGTAGTGTTGCCGAAATGGATTGCATTTGTTTGTTGGCTGATGCATTTATTCCTGAGGAACTTCTGTGATCTGATCTGAATCGATTTTATATTCCATTAAATGTGTCCTCTTTATGTGAAACCATCCACATTTAATATGATCTCTCACTGCTCCACGTAGGGATGATATTGTCTTCAAAGATCCTCTCTACACTTTCGCGGGCATTGATAACTATAAATCAATCTTTGGCGCACTGCGATTTCATGGCAAGATACTTTTCAAGGCCCTTTGGGTTGACATCATTAGCGTATGGCAGCCTGTGGAGAATGTCATAATGGTAAGGTGGGTTGTCCATGGCATCCCTCGCGTGCCATGGGAGTCCCGTGGCCGATTCGACGGCGTTTCGGAGTATAAACTTGATAAAAACGGGAAGATTTACGAGCACCGAGTTCACAACATCGCTCTCAATTCACCTCCGAAGTTTCAAGTACTTTCTGTGCACGAACTAATCCAGTCAATCGGCTGCCCCTCAACTCCAAAACCAACCTTCTTCGAGATCACATCCTCTTACATCACGAGACAGATGCCATCCCTTGTGAATTTCTCTTGGAATAAAGACCATTCTGCCTCTGCTACTGAGAAATGTGAAGCCGAGCCTTAAAGAACATCATCTCACGGCCCTACTTCGCAAAGTTTTGGCATGTCTAAACCGTGCTTGGCATGGTCCTTGGTGGCTGAGAGGTGAATTAAGAGTACAATACTGCCTGGAAGGTGCTCTGTTGGGTTAATGAGAGCACCTTTTAAGTGCAATTTCCTGGCTTGAACTTTCACTCTCAGGGATTAACACTGTAACTGTATACCTTGTATAGTAATAATGCATATTTACTACGTTCCTATGGTTTCAGGTATGCTTGCTGTGAGTCGTGTCATGTGATATGAAATTTCACGCTGTGGGTCTGTTGCTTGGTTTGGGAAACTATTTGACTCCTTGTTTTTACTGTGCTCTGTCTCTTGTTACACACCACACTGGTAAAAGGACTGAATATTTTTCCATCTCTTGCCTTTATTCCTTTTTTTTTTTTTTCTTTCTTTTTGGAAAAGTTATTCCTCCTGCTTTTCCCCCTTGCCCACCTAGGTGCAATCACCGACTCATCATGGAGAAATCTATGCAAAAGAGAGGTGATGGCACATAAATGTAAAGGAGGTGCAGTGAATCAGTGGTGGAAACTTTCTTTGAGTCGATCATTTCTGTTCTTTTTCTTTTTGAGATGAGGGGATTTAGGCGCAGCAGCCGCAATACTTGCCGTGAAAGTTGGGTCTCAGATATGCTGCAATGCCATGCCCCACTGTGCTTCCTATGAACGCCAACACCTTTTAGACTATGGTAATGGGTACCCATTATTTCTAACCCACGAGTCGCCGAGTTTACCGAATGAACACCCTCATATGTAACAATTATTATTGCTCTTCAAAGGGTCATCGTTTGATGCACAGAGTATTCTTCTCTGTATTTTTCTGTAATGAAAGGTTTTCATGACTGTTTAGCGATGCTAAGGCCTCACTAAATTATCAACCAAAGCGAAGTTGGGTTCCGATCGACAAAGATTTGCACGACGACTTCTCGATCGTAAGAGGATTGCCTTGTAATTATTATAATTGTCGATGTAATGGGTTATTAGATTTTCAACCAGGGTGGAGTTGAGTTCCTAGTGGCTTAGAAAAGGAGGCGCTCGTCAGATCTTAAAAGGGGGGATTATAATAGCTTTGCTTTTTTATTTTTTAAATGCAACAATAAATGCCAACTAATTGAGTAAAATATGCCTATTTTTTATTTCTCTTTTGCTAGCCGCAAATTGCGCCTACATAAATAGAGTGAGCTTTAACGAGCTCAACTTTGTACAAATTTTGGTGAACTTTTTTTTTGGACGGATTTAATAATGTTCAGCTTTGGGTATATAGCAAGCTTCTGAAAATTTTAACCATAGTGATTGCGTAGGCATAGTTGATTAATGGCTCGATTTGTTCGGGGGATAATATTTTTCAGAAAATACCTTTTACATTTTTTGGATTCAGGAAAATAGGTCGACGGATAATATTTTTGGATCAATGGAAAATTCATTTTTTATTTTATGTGAAATATTTTGGATAGTATATTTAGCTCTCCGCGTCCGAATCCTCTTCAATAATGGGCATTTAAAAAAAGTAAAAAAAATCAGTAAATCGTATATAAAATCAAGATTTACTTAATTTTCGGAAGTCTATGCCCGCAAAAGTCGTGTGAGTACCCAAATCATTAATGGTATTAATTTTGTTATTCGGTTTGGAATATGGACAAAAAAGGAAGGCAATTTCATTAATATGACAAAAACCCATTTTATAATTTTTCATCTCCTTGTATTCTTTGGTTTAATTACGTATTAATATTCACAAGTACAATAATCAATTTATTAGATATTATATTTCTTCTATATGATATATAAAATCTTTTGATTGAGGAGGGAAAGTATATAAACACATCCAAAATGATTGAGAAAATAAGAGCAAAGTCTGAATAAGGCAGGTCGCTACTAATTGTCATGTTTATTCTATGTACAAGCAATGAATATATATATATATATACACACGAAAATACTAAAAAGAGTCAAAGAGAGTATTTTTATGAGAACTAGCCCTTAACATCATGAAAAAAAATTATGACACTTCGATTAGAAATTCAGTACTTATTCTACTAGTTACTAAAATTTGACAAGGTTCTATGTAAAGTCCATGTTCTTAACTTTTATTGTTGACTTCTTTATAGACCACCTTGAAGTCTAATTTTGACCATTTAAATGAAGCCTAATTTACATTTTGATGGGGCTCAAATTTTCTTAGCTAGTAGGATATGCGAGAGCCAAAGAACTAAGTTTTTCTTATAAGGGCCAACTCACATAGGGCTTACATAACATTGTGGAAATGAATTTGACCGTTTGATTAAATACCATATACATATTCTTGTGACTCGAAAAATTTGATCCTCATCAGATTATAAATAAGGGCTTCATTTAGATGGTCAAAATTAAACTTCAATATGGTCAGCAAAGAAGTCAACAACAAAAGTTAAGAACATTGACTATTCAGTAGGAACCTCGGCCATCATCAGAATAGGCTCAAATTTTACTAGTTAGTAGAATATGTATCGACTTTCTAATTCAACGGTCAAGATAGCTTCCTATTTAGATCTGTGCGCTTAGTTGACGACCGAATGTTTGAATATGGAAATTACTTTCCCAGCTAGGGAAAAAATCCCCTAAAAAAATTGAGACCACCTTGTTTAAAACAAAAGCTATCGAACAACATATAACCTCATTGGAAAATCAGCTCAAGTGGAGATTTTTCAATAATAATTTCCACAGTCCAATGACGCTGCCCCGTCAATGCCCTAACGGGAGCTAACTCTGGCTACCCCTTGGCGTGGTTAACACAATAATGATTTGTAGATGTGACATAATATTATTGGTCGGTACCACCTGATGAGGTGGTAGTACCGTTCCCGAGAAATTTTTCTAAAGCTAATCATACCAAACGAACAGAGCACAAGATAAATGTTTACACCAAATAAGAAAACAGAGACAGAAGTAACAAGGTGGCTATTAGAGTTACTAAAACTAGGCATTGTTCTTCGTTTCTGGTCGGGTGGTTTCTTGGTACTGTGCAGGCACTTGTGAATTCAAGAGTGCAGATAAGGTGGACACAATGTGCTGCTCAAAAGCCAATGAATAATCAGCAGTTCCTCATGTTTCGTAAATAATCGGGACGTTGAGAAATATCTAGAAAGGCATTTTGGGAATCGATCTGATTCTATCTCTATTTGTTTCAATTAAGGTGAAACAGGATTAGAAACAATGGGTTCCTTTGTGATAAATAGATCCATTTTATAAGTTCATTATTCCGATTAGTTCCTACAAAGGATCGAACTAATAACGGCCGAAGTTCTCATCATTTCATTTTAATTATAAATAAAAAAGCTTTCCCCTTGAGTCAACAATGAAGTCAAAATATAAACACCGTTAACGGGTCCACCGCCCGGTGCCCGTACCGCCGCTGGCAATTACTACAGAGCTGGGAGAGAGAGTGAGAGAGAGAGAGAGAGATATGTGGTTGTGCTATAAATGCAAATGCACCGTATACATGAAGCAAATGCTGTCCCACGAGCCAGCCCTCTCTCTCTCATTCGCATATTTGAAGAAGAAGGAGAAGAGGAAGAAGAGGATCTCTGCATTTATGTCATTCCCAATACATATTCACCCTAACGTCATTTTCCCTTCCCATCAACTCCATACATACCCCACTTCTCTCCTTGCTTCATCTCCACTCCCTACCTTTCTCTCTGCTCCGATTAGCTCTCCCACCATAACCTAACGACTAACCCGATCCGCCATTTCGGATTTACATAACACCCGCTTGGGCGTTACATGTTCACCGGAATGATGCAATAGGGTCTTTATTGATCTTCCAACCCTGATTCGCTTGTCGCAGCAAAAAAAAGAAGAGAGAGAGAGAGAGAGAGAGAGAGAGAGAGAGAGAGAGAGAGAGAGAGAGAGAGAGAGAGAGAGATGGAGAAGCAGCGATCGCGGCCGGGGAACCCCGCCATGACATTCGATGAGGTTTCCATGGATAGAAGCAAGAGCTTCGTCAAGGCCTTGCAGGTTCCCTTCTCTCTCTCTCGCTCTCTCTCAATATACGTAATTATAGAACTAGATCCAGTAACCGCACGCTTCGGATTCATCGTCTTTGCCGGATGGCTTTCACGATTGAATTCTCTGGGTTATGTATCCTTTGTTCACGGTCTGTTGGAAATGATGATTTAAGTATTGGGTTTTAGCTTGGACAATATATTTAAGCAGTCATTTAGCATTTCTCTGTGGTTTTCTTTTAATTAAAACGATTTTACTTGAAGCTGTTGTACATTTAGATGCATCGATGGGATTACATTATTTGGTTAGGAGAGATCTAAACCCTGGTAATATCAATTCTATTTTCTATTGTTTGATTTAAATTAAACGAAGGGGAAATGATTTTTGTCCTTTGGTTGGAAGGAAAGTTAACATTCTTTGGGAAAATAATTTTCAACTGGAAATTTCCTTCCCCTCAACCAAACAGAAACCACTTCTCGCAATTTTGCCTACAGCAGCCTTTTGGCTTACTGTGTGACTTGGTGTTAAACTTCTGGACCAACTTCATTTTCTGTTTTCTGTTTACTGGTGAATTTATGGTTCTAATTTTATGTATTTATAAACATCTCATTTAAAAAAATAAATAAATTCAGCACTCACTGTTTCAGGACCAGAGATTGTAGTACATCGTCTTTGTGACTGCAGGAAAAGCCCCCATTTTCGATATTTGGACAGCTTTTTTTCTTCCATGTTTCTGATTTCTGGACTCAAGTGACTTTTGGTTATTGTGTGGTGCTTTTGTTTCGCTTGAAGTATCCTACTACGTCTGTGGTTCCTCTTCCCATTCCCATGTTACGCACCTTGGTCATGTAAGCTAGAAACAATTTTACTTGTGTCGTACCGGTGCAACACTGCTAGAATTGTTATGATTGGTTGGATTTATTTCAATTTGGAAACTGTAGTTGTTGTGGTATAAGTCGACTTAAATATTGCTTTCATTGAGCGTTTTGCTCCTAACATGCTTGAAAGTTATTCGCTGTGAAGGCCATGCCTGCCTTTTTGAACAGAAGCATGTTTAATTTTTTTTGATCTTATATGGCATTGTTATTTCAGGAACTCA
>JAXCHL010000047.1:0-63312 GCA_034195605.1 Santalum album
GAGAACATGTCGTAGATGTCAATGCTTAGAGCGCCCAAGTGCTTTGTCATTCGACTTTTCCAACTTGAGTAGTTGGAGCCATCAAACAAAGGGACACCCATCTTGCCGACGCCGGAGTAGTTCATGTCTCGCCTTGTTGTTGTGAGCTAATGATCTAACAGGTTGTTAAGCCCTTCAATGTCAACTTAGCTCTGATACCAATTGTTAGTCCCAATACAAGCACTGAGAGGGGGGGGTGAATCAGTGCACTTTAACAATTCGTATGTCTTTTCAGAATTTACTTGTTACGGCAAGTATAAAACAAGTAAACAAGGCAACCAATCGCAAACACAATATTTACGTGGTTCAGCTACACAATGTGTGCAACCTACGTCCACGGCTGGTTCGGGTTCACTACCGTCACCAACAAATTCACTAAAATTGTACGAGCCCTTCACTAGAGCGATACAACGGTCTCACCGACCAATAAAAATGTTGTCGTCCCTTCACTAGGGTTGACAAACTTACAATGCTTCAACAATAAAAAATTTAGGATAACGAGAGCAACTCACGAAACCAAACGCTTTGTCGTCGCACGAAGAGCGCAAAGTACTCGAAGAAGCTCCGGAATATGCACCAAGGCTGCCACCTTCTCCAGCCACGGAAATGCTACCACGGGTTGCCGGAAATGTATTTTGGGAGCTCTACACACAATTCTCACAAGTGTTTCCCAATCTCACACAACTCAACCCTTTGTAACCCTAAGAGTGCTCAAGAACAAACAAGGCACTCTTCAACCAACTTAAGAGAATTTCTCTCAATTCTCTCACTCAAATGCTCTCTCAATGCTCAAGGAAGGTGTGATTTCGTCCAAGGGAGAGGCCCTCCTTATATAGCCCTCCAAAGTCTCCAAGACATGGCATAGTGGTGGAAATTATTCCTCCTCCAAACATGATCCATGTTTTAGGGGTGGGAGACTCATTATTGTGTCTCCACATGCCAAAAGAAGGCATCTAGCATAGATGTCCTTGGATGCTCCAACAACATACCACAAATTAAGGCATTTTGTCACCAATGGTGGACCAAATAGTGGAATGGCATCTTCCCACGAATTTGACTTGGTCCAAGTGTGGTTGGGCTCCTCCAAGTGTCATTGGGCTTGATTAGTTGTTGCACTTGTGTGCCAAGCCCATTAGTTGGCCCAAATCCTTCACATTGCACAATTAGGCCCAAAGTGATGTCCCCAAATGCCCACCACGAATTTCATAAGCCCATTGCTTATTTTGGGGCTCATTGTAGCCCATTAGTTCCATATTAACTTCATTGAAGCCCACAAACCTCAAAGTAGCTGTTGTAAGCCCAAAACGGTGTATATGGTCCAATTGCGCAAAACCGAGCACCAATATGACGTCCTGAGCAAAACGAATTTTCGTTGCGCCGTTTGTGTCCATACCACTCTATTATGGTATATTATGGCTGCTGGTGTCTCCCCATGATAATCGGATCACCCGGAGTGCCTCAAATCAATAACCGTTCCAAACTAGGTTAAAACAAGCTTAGAATCGCTTGTTTGAGACCTATATAGCCAAAACGATTTTTGCTGTGCCGTAAGCATCCGTAACACTCTACCATGATATAATATGGTTGCTGGTGTCTTCCCATGGTTATCGGATCGCCCGAAGATGCTCATCTCATCAATAGCTCCAAAACGCGCTCAAACAAGCTTAGAATCACTTGTTTATGCCGTATATGGATATTTCACTCCGTCACCGCTTCTTCTTCATTTCCATGCTTTTCTGACATTATGAGGTCATATATAGACAATATGCATGATGTTCCGATGATGCGGACACTCATTTAGGTTTGCCAACAATGACAACACCATAACATTCCAATGGGAACAACAAAGATCCTCTAAATGCCGCCGCATGAATGGTTTTCCGCTTGAGCTTCGATCTGCTGCAACTTCGTCAGGTTCGGTGCCTGCAGATATCGAATATTGGAAGCGTTTGTAGAATCTTTCCTTCGACCCTTCGGCTCCTTTGCAATCTTGTCCTTACAAAGGTAGTAGTCTTTGAGGTTTGGAGTTATTTCCTCAGCCAACCCCTTGTCTTCCAAGCGAGTGAGGTCTTTGCAATGCAGATACCTTCATTGAGCTTTCGTGTGGACTCGTTCTGATCTTCCCACGCAGTACTAGAGGCTCGAAACCATCATTGGAGCAAAAACAATTACTTTGAATGCTTCGTTGTTCCTAACCTTTTGCTTGATGGCGCAGAGCTCTCCTTCAAGTTTGTCGAGTAGGCACCTTTCCGTTAGCTCGATTGTAGATCATTGAAAATTTTTGCTGTTCTTCAATTGGATTTTTACCTTTCCTACTTCGTGACTAGCTTGTTAGTCCCAATACAAGCACTGAGAGGGGGGGTGAATCAGTGCACTTTAACAATTCGTATGTCTTTTCAGAATTTACTTGTTACGGCAAGTATAAAACAAGTAAACAAGGCAACCAATCGCAAACACAATATTTACGTGGTTCAGCTACACAATGTGTGCAACCTACGTCCACGGCTGGTTCGGGTTCACTACCGTCACCAACAAATTCACTAAAATTGTACGAGCCCTTCACTAGAGCGATACAACGGTCTCACCGACCAATAAAAATGTTGTCGTCCCTTCACTAGGGTTGACAAACTTACAATGCTTCAACAATAAAAAATTTAGGATAACGAGAGCAACTCACGAAACCAAACGCTTTGTCGTCGCACGAAGAGCGCAAAGTACTCGAAGAAGCTCCGGAATATGCACCAAGGCTGCCACCTTCTCCAGCCACGGAAATGCTACCACGGGTTGCCGGAAATGTATTTTGGGAGCTCTACACACAATTCTCACAAGTGTTTCCCAATCTCACACAACTCAACCCTTTGTAACCCCTAAGAGTGCTCAAGAACAAACAAGGCACTCTTCAACCAACTTAAGAGAATTTCTCTCAATTCTCTCACTCAAATGCTCTCTCAATGCTCAAGGAAGGTGTGATTTCGTCCAAGGGAGAGGCCCTCCTTATATAGCCCTCCAAAGTCTCCAAGACATGGCATAGTGGTGGAAATTATTCCTCCTCCAAACATGATCCATGTTTTAGGGGTGGGAGACTCATTATTGTGTCTCCACATGCCAAAAGAAGGCATCTAGCATAGATGTCCTTGGATGCTCCAACAACATACCACAAATTAAGGCATTTTGTCACCAATGGTGGACCAAATAGTGGAATGGCATCTTCCCACGAATTTGACTTGGTCCAAGTGTGGTTGGGCTCCTCCAAGTGTCATTGGGCTTGATTAGTTGTTGCACTTGTGTGCCAAGCCCATTAGTTGGCCCAAATCCTTCACATTGCACAATTAGGCCCAAAGTGATGTCCCCAAATGCCCACCACGAATTTCATAAGCCCATTGCTTATTTTGGGGCTCATTGTAGCCCATTAGTTCCATATTAACTTCATTGAAGCCCACAAACCTCAAAGTAGCTGTTGTAAGCCCAAAACGGTGTATATGGTCCAATTGCGCAAAACCGAGCACCAATATGACGTCCTGAGCAAAACGAATTTTCGTTGCGCCGTTTGTGTCCATACCACTCTATTATGGTATATTATGGCTGCTGGTGTCTCCCCATGATAATCGGATCACCCGGAGTGCCTCAAATCAATAACCGTTCCAAACTAGGTTAAAACAAGCTTAGAATCGCTTGTTTGAGACCTATATAGCCAAAACGATTTTTGCTGTGCCGTAAGCATCCGTAACACTCTACCATGATATAATATGGTTGCTGGTGTCTTCCCATGGTTATCGGATCGCCCGAAGATGCTCATCTCATCAATAGCTCCAAAACGCGCTCAAACAAGCTTAGAATCACTTGTTTATGCCGTATATGGATATTTCACTCCGTCACCGCTTCTTCTTCATTTCCATGCTTTTCTGACATTATGAGGTCATATATAGACAATATGCATGATGTTCCGATGATGCGGACACTCATTTAGGTTTGCCAACAATGACAACACCATAACATTCCAATGGGAACAACAATCTCCCCCTTTGGAATTGTTGGCAACCTACATGTATTTTGGGATATCTTTGGGGTCCTCTTTCAATTAAGACTCCCCCTTGAGTGATGCTTACCTCTTCAGGTCATGAACTCCCCCTTTAGCCGCTGCGCAATTAATATCGCTACTCCCCCTTCATGTATGCACTCTTCTATGCTCTTCTTGTATCATCTCCCAAAATCAGCAACTTTCTCCCCCTTTGACAACCATTTCAAAGGAAGGTAAGAGCAATGAATCATTGTGCGAACCCATCCCCTTCTAGTTGGATGGAATGGGTTGAACTCCGAGGCTCAATCGGTGCTTCTCAAATGTCGCTGTTGGCAATGGTTTTGTGAAGATGTCAGCAACTTGCTCTTCCGTGGGCACATACTCCATCAGAATCACTCCTTCTTCAACCTTCTCTTTAAGAAAGTGATAACGAATATCGATGTGCTTCGATCTTGAGTGTTGAATAGGATTTTTGCCCAAGCCGATAGCACTTTGGTTATCACACATAATGGAGATAGGCAACCGTACCTCATCAACCATGTCAAGCAATTGTCGGCGCATCCATATGACTTGTGTGCATGCTGATGTTGCCGCCACATATTCGGCTTCTGCTGTGCTCAATGATACGCTGTCTTGTTTCTTGCTGAGCCAAGAAACACACTTCTTTCCAAGAAAGAATGCACCGCCCGAGGTGGATCGTCGATCATCGGTGCAGCCGGCCCAATCAGCATCACTATACCCAATCAATTTGATACCATCATTTTTAGTATACCATAGCCCTAAATCCGACGTACCTCGAATGTATCGAAGGATTCGTTTCACGGCTACTAGGTGCGATTCTTTGGGATTACTTTGATATCTTGCTGCTTGACACACGGAATGTAGAATGTCGGGTCGAGTAGCCGTCAAATATAGAAGACTCCCAATCATGCTTCTATACTCCTTTTGATCAACGCCTTTTCCATCTTCATCCTTGCTCAATTTACATGCAGTAGGCATAGGAGTACTCACCGGTTTACACTCCGCCATGCCGAACTTCTTCAGTAGTTCTTTGATGTATTTGACTTGTGAGATTACAAGTCCATCATTCCGTTGAGAGACTTGTAAACCGAGAAAGTAGGAGAGTTCACCAATCATAGACATCTCGAACTCATTCTTCATCTTCAAGGCAAAGTCATGGCATAACTTTACCTTATCTCCTCCGAATATGATATCGTCGACGTAGACGACAATGACCAATTGCCCTTCGTCACTGTTCAGCACGTACAAGTTGCTATCAACGCTTCCCTTCTTGAACTTTAGCTTGCGAAGATATGTGTCAAGTCTTGAGTACCATGCTCGAGGTGCTTGCTTGAGGCCATACAACGCCTTCTTTAATTTACATACTTTGTTCTCGTCATCGCCTAGAACAAAGCCATCGGGTTGTTCAATGTACACCTCTTCCTTCAAGTCTCCATTCAAGAATGCCGATTTGACATCCATTTGGAACACGGTGTATCCTCTTTGTGCAGCCACAGCAAGGAATAACCGAATTGCCTCAAGTCTTGCCACAGGTGCAAAGGTCTCATCAACATCTATTCCATTAATTTGAGAATAGCCTTTGCATACTAACCTTGCCTTGTTGCGAACAACTTTGCCGTCTTCGTTCAACTTGTTCCGGAAGACCCATTTAGTTCCGATGATGTTCTTCTCGGCTGGTCTAGGCACTAGTTCCCACGTGCAGTTCTTCTCGATTTGATCCAACTCTTCATTCATAGCCTTTACCCAATGCTCGTCCTCTTGAGCTTCAATCACGTTTTTGGGCTCGACTTGTGAGATTAGGGATGTTGCTCTTATATTCTTTGCCTTTCGTCGTGTCTGAATTGGTGCATCAACATCTCCAATAATGTGGAAGTCTCCCATTTCGCATCTCCTCGAGTTCTCGACTTGTTCTTTAGTCCAATTCTCTTTGGACTTCTTGGCATTTCTAACATTGGGTACTTGAGTGATGTTGTCACTCTCATCCCCCGAATCATCAGCAATCTTCAATTCTTCCGTGATTTCTTCGTCACGTGATTTATTTATAACGTCATCCCCTTTTGATGGAATATCTAAAGGAGTAACGTACCTCTCATTTGCCGAATTGGGGTCATTCTCCACAACTTTGACATCACAGCTTTCTACCGTCCGTTTAAGCCGTTGATTGTAGCATAGATATGCCTTGCTTCTTTGTGAGTAGCCGAGAAAGATTCCCTCGTCAGCTCTTTCCTCGAACTTTCCGAGCGACTCATCCTTGTTTTTGATGAAGCAAGGACTCCCGAATACTCTAAAGTATTTCACGGTAGGCTTTCTTCCATTCCACATCTCATACGGAGTCTTGCTAGACTTAGGCCGCAACAAAGTTCGATTTTGCAAGTACACCGCTGCTTCGGTAGCTTCCTTCCAAAACTTCACCGGAACACCGCTCTCGATCAGCATCGTCCTCGCCATTTCAATAACGGCTCTATTTTTCCTTTCGACAACACCATTTTGTTGAGGTGTTCTCACACTCGATCGCTGATGCATGATGCCGTGGTTTGCCAGATATGATTCGAATTCATTGGATGTGAATTCGCTACCATGATCGGACCTTAATGCTTTGATCTTCTTGCCAAATTGTTTCTCCACCCGTTTCTTGTAGCTTTTGAAGCCTTTAAACGCTTCATTCTTATGACGGAGATGTACAATGCATGTCATGCGGCTATAATCATCTATCAGCAACATGAAATATAATTCGCCATTTGTACCTTTGTTTCGCATAGGTCCACACAAGTCCGTGTGTACCAGGCTCAGCAAGCTGGACGAATTATGCTCTTTCACTCGATGAGGGAATTGTGCCATCTTCCCCTTTTGACATGCTTCGCACACGGTTTCTCTGTCCCGTCTCATTTCTGGAAGATCACTGACCGCCTTTTGTGTGGACAATTCTCTCATGCTCTTTTGATTTATGTGCCCCAGTCGTCGATGCCAAAGTTGATTTTGATCTTCCACGCCGATCAAACAGGCATCGTCTTTGTCTCCCAGTTGGTATAAATTTCCCTCCGTTCTTGAGCCCTTTGCCACCACGATTGCGCTTCCGGCCTTCTTCACCGTGCAACCTTTACTTGTGAATGTCACTTCATGACCCGATTCACATAGTTGGCTAACACTCAATAGATTGTATTTGAGGCCTTCGACAAGTAGCACCTCCTTAGATGTAAACTTTGCCCCATCGATTTTGGCAACCCCTTTTCCTTTAATTTTCAAAGAGTCATCGTTGCCAAATTTTACCTTTCCACTTGCCGCATCAGAAGCACTTTGGAGTAGCTTTGCATCACCCGTCATATGTCGGCTGCATCCGCTATCGAGGATCCAACGTGAACTCTTTGTAGTTGCCTTGAGTGCAACTTCCACCACGTTCGCTTCTTCACATAGTTCCACCGCGATGGCCTTCTTTTTGAACTTCTTGGCTGGTCTTGGCATCTTTTGCGTACTTTGCTGCACTTGACCATTCATTCCAATTTTGTAGGGACTTGGAATGAATGTCATGCAATTTCGAGCGTAATGCCCCATGTAGTTGCATCTATGGCAAACAACTCTCTCCTTTTGTTCAAGTACCTGGAATCGGTTGTACAGCTTCAGAGGAGGAGTTATGCGTTGTCCATTCTTCAAGGGCCGAACAGAATGTACATCACGTTGATGAGGCCTTGCTGTCATCCTTCTCCGGCAATTTCTCGCCATGTGCCCGTAAATGCCGCAAGAGTAGCAAGATCCTCTGAATGCCGCCGCATGAATGATTTTCGGCTTAAGCTTCGGTTGTTGCAACTCGTCGGGTTCGGTGCCGCAGATATCGAATTTGGGAAGCGTCGTAGGAATCTTTCTTCGAACCTCCGGCTCCTTTGCAATCTTCTCCTTCACAAAGGTAGTGGTCTTTGAGGTTTTGGAGTTACTTTCCTCAAAGCCAACCCCTTGTCTTCCAAGCGAGTGAGGTCTTTGCAATGCTAGACACTCATTGAGCTTTCGTGTGGCCTCGTTTTGATCATTCAGCATGGCATTACTAGAGCTCGAACCATCATTGAAAGCAAAAGAAGAGCTCACTTTGAATGCTTTCATTTGTTCGCTAACCTTTTGTTTGACGGTGCAAAGCTCTCCTTCAAGTTTGTCGATGTAGGCAGCCTTTCCATTTAGCTCGATGGTAAGATCATCACACATCTTTGAATGTTCTTCGCATTGGATTTTTAGCCTTCCCACTTCGTTGACTAGCTCATCTTTGTCACGCTTCAACGCTTTCTTTTCTTTTTCAAGCTGAGAAACAACGACAATGCATCTTTCAATCTCACCTTGCATGTCGACCTCAGCATCATCATCTTCTGCCGCAGAATCTTCTTGCGCCTGGGAGGCCATGAATGCGATATGCTCTTCATCTTCAGATTCATCGTCGGATTCGCCTTCGCTGGATGAATTTGAGCCTTCTAGGATTTTGCTAAGGAGATTCTTCAATGCTTTGACGTTTTTCGAAGAATAGCCTCTCTTTTTATACCTTTGGAACTTCTTCTTTTTGTGGTTGTCTTCCTTCTCATCGTCACTTCCATCTTTAATATTTTCTGGACAATCCAGAGCATAGTGGCCAATTTTACCACACTTGAAGCATTTGAAAGGAAGTTTACCTTTATATTTTCCGGTTCCCTTCTTGAAGTTCCTTGAGATGTACGCCTTTATATTATCTTCTTCTTCATTGGGTGCACGAATTTGAGACGAGCTAGAATCTCCTCGTTCACTTGCATTGCTCACGGCTTTGAATGCAACCTCTTTAGCCGATGCAGAATCACTCGTCGTTCTCGCCGCTGCACGTCTCATCTCATACGCAATTAATATGCTTTGCAGCGTGTCGAGAGAGAGTGTGTTCAAGTCTCTTTCTTCTAAAGATGAAACCTTCGCATCATATGACTCGGGTAAAGATCTTAGGATTTTCTTTACCACAGTAGCATCAGTCATATCTTCACCATATCCACGGATGCAATTAACGATCTCTATAACCCTATTGAAATAAGGTTCAATAGATTCTTCGTTATTCATCCTCAATTGCTCGAACTTACTTCGGTAAATTTGCAGCTTCGCTTCTTTGACCTTGCTGTCACCTTCGTAGATGTTCTCGAGTTTGTTCCACATCTCCTTCGCCGTCTTGCAATTTTTCACCTTCGAGAACTCAACTTCATTAAGGGCGGACAGAATTGCATTTGAAGCTCTAGCATCGGTTTCAAATGCCCTCTTGTCAGCATCCGTCCAAACCGCACCACTAGCCGGGGGAGTGTAGCCAGCATTGAGAACAATGTCGTAGATGTCAATGCTTAGAGCGCCCAAGTGCTTTGTCATTCGACTTTTCCAACTTGAGTAGTTGGAGCCATCAAACAAAGGGACACCCATCTTGCCGACGCCGGAGTAGTTCATGTCTCGCCTTGTTGTTGTGAGCTAATGATCTAACAGGTTGTTAAGCCCTTCAATGTCAACTTAGCTCTGATACCAATTGTTAGTCCCAATACAAGCACTGAGAGGGGGGGGTGAATCAGTGCACTTTAACAATTCGTATGTCTTTTCAGAATTTACTTGTTACGGCAAGTATAAAACAAGTAAACAAGGCAACCAATCGCAAACACAATATTTACGTGGTTCAGCTACACAATGTGTGCAACCTACGTCCACGGCTGGTTCGGGTTCACTACCGTCACCAACAAATTCACTAAAATTGTACGAGCCCTTCACTAGAGCGATACAACGGTCTCACCGACCAATAAAAATGTTGTCGTCCCTTCACTAGGGTTGACAAACTTACAATGCTTCAACAATAAAAAATTTAGGATAACGAGAGCAACTCACGAAACCAAACGCTTTGTCGTCGCACGAAGAGCGCAAAGTACTCGAAGAAGCTCCGGAATATGCACCAAGGCTGCCACCTTCTCCAGCCACGGAAATGCTACCACGGGTTGCCGGAAATGTATTTTGGGAGCTCTACACACAATTCTCACAAGTGTTTCCCAATCTCACACAACTCAACCCTTTGTAACCCTAAGAGTGCTCAAGAACAAACAAGGCACTCTTCAACCAACTTAAGAGAATTTCTCTCAATTCTCTCACTCAAATGCTCTCTCAATGCTCAAGGAAGGTGTGATTTCGTCCAAGGGAGAGGCCCTCCTTATATAGCCCTCCAAAGTCTCCAAGACATGGCATAGTGGTGGAAATTATTCCTCCTCCAAACATGATCCATGTTTTAGGGGTGGGAGACTCATTATTGTGTCTCCACATGCCAAAAGAAGGCATCTAGCATAGATGTCCTTGGATGCTCCAACAACATACCACAAATTAAGGCATTTTGTCACCAATGGTGGACCAAATAGTGGAATGGCATCTTCCCACGAATTTGACTTGGTCCAAGTGTGGTTGGGCTCCTCCAAGTGTCATTGGGCTTGATTAGTTGTTGCACTTGTGTGCCAAGCCCATTAGTTGGCCCAAATCCTTCACATTGCACAATTAGGCCCAAAGTGATGTCCCCAAATGCCCACCACGAATTTCATAAGCCCATTGCTTATTTTGGGGCTCATTGTAGCCCATTAGTTCCATATTAACTTCATTGAAGCCCACAAACCTCAAAGTAGCTGTTGTAAGCCCAAAACGGTGTATATGGTCCAATTGCGCAAAACCGAGCACCAATATGACGTCCTGAGCAAAACGAATTTTCGTTGCGCCGTTTGTGTCCATACCACTCTATTATGGTATATTATGGCTGCTGGTGTCTCCCCATGATAATCGGATCACCCGGAGTGCCTCAAATCAATAACCGTTCCAAACTAGGTTAAAACAAGCTTAGAATCGCTTGTTTGAGACCTATATAGCCAAAACGATTTTTGCTGTGCCGTAAGCATCCGTAACACTCTACCATGATATAATATGGTTGCTGGTGTCTTCCCATGGTTATCGGATCGCCCGAAGATGCTCATCTCATCAATAGCTCCAAAACGCGCTCAAACAAGCTTAGAATCACTTGTTTATGCCGTATATGGATATTTCACTCCGTCACCGCTTCTTCTTCATTTCCATGCTTTTCTGACATTATGAGGTCATATATAGACAATATGCATGATGTTCCGATGATGCGGACACTCATTTAGGTTTGCCAACAATGACAACACCATAACATTCCAATGGGAACAACACAACCATATTATATCGTGGTAGAGTGTTACGGATGCTTACGGCACAGCAAAAATGTTGTTCCCATTGGAATGTTATGGTGTTGTCATTGTTGGCAAACCTAAATGAGTGTCCACATCATCGGAACATCATGCATATTGTCTATATATGACCTCATAATGTCAGAAAAGCATGGAAATGAAGAAGAAGCGGTGACGGAGTGAAATATCCATATACGGCATAAACAAGTGATTCTAAGCTTGTTTGAGCGCGTTTTGGAGCTATTGATGAGATGAGCATCTTCGGGCGATCCGATGACCATGGGAAGACACCAGCAACCATATTATATCATGGTAGAGTGTTACGGATGCTTACGGCACAGCAAAAATCGTTTTGGCTATATAGGTCTCAAACAAGCGATTCTAAGCTTGTTTTAACCTAGTTTGGAACGGTTATTGATTTGAGGCACTCCGGGTGATCCGATTATCATGGGGAGACACCAGCAGCCATAATATACCATAATAGAGTGGTATGGACACAAACGGCGCAACGAAAATTCGTTTTGCTCAGGACGTCATATTGGTGCTCGGTTTTGCGCAATTGGACCATATACACCGTTTTGGGCTTACAACAGCTACTTTGAGGTTTGTGGGCTTCAATGAAGTTAATATGGAACTAATGGGCTACAATGAGCCCCAAAATAAGCAATGGGCTTATGAAATTCGTGGTGGGCATTTGGGGACATCACTTTGGGCCTAATTGTGCAATGTGAAGGATTTGGGCCAACTAATGGGCTTGGCACACAAGTGCAACAACTAATCAAGCCCAATGACACTTGGAGGAGCCCAACCACACTTGGACCAAGTCAAATTCGTGGGAAGATGCCATTCCACTATTTGGTCCACCATTGGTGACAAAATGCCTTAATTTGTGGTATGTTGTTGGAGCATCCAAGGACATCTATGCTAGATGCCTTCTTTTGGCATGTGGAGACACAATAATGAGTCTCCCACCCCTAAAACATGGATCATGTTTGGAGGAGGAATAATTTCCACCACTATGCCATGTCTTGGAGACTTTGGAGGGCTATATAAGGAGGGCCTCTCCCTTGGACGAAAATCACACCTTCCTTGAGCATTGAGAGAGCATTTGAGTGAGAGAATTGAGAGAAATTCTCTTAAGTTGGTTGAAGAGTGCCTTGTTTGTTCTTGAGCACTCTTAGGGTTACAAAGGGTTGAGTTGTGTGAGATTGGGAAACACTTGTGAGAATTGTGTGTAGAGCTCCCAAAATACATTTCCGGCAACCCGTGGTAGCATTTCCGTGGCTGGAGAAGGTGGCAGCCTTGGTGCATATTCCGGAGCTTCTTCGAGTACTTTGCGCTCTTCGTGCGACGACAAAGCGTTTGGTTTCGTGAGTTGCTCTCGTTATTCCTAAATTTTTTATTGTTGAAGCATTGTAAGTTTGTCAACCCTAGTGAAGGGACGACAACATTTTTATTGGTCGGTGAGACCGTTGTATCGCTCTAGTGAAGGGCTCGTACAATTTTAGTGAATTTGTTGGTGACGGTAGTGAACCCGAACCAGCCGTGGACGTAGGTTGCACACATTGTGTAGCTGAACCACGTAAATATTGTGTTTGCGATTGGTTGCCTTGTTTACTTGTTTTATACTTGCCGTAACAAGTAAATTCTGAAAAGACATACGAATTGTTAAAGTGCACTGATTCACCCCCCCCTCTCAGTGCTTGTATTGGGACTAACAATTGGTATCAGAGCTAAGTTGACATTGAAGGGCTTAACAACCTGTTAGATCATTAGCTCACAACAACAAGGCGAGACATGAACTACTCCGGCGTCGGCAAGATGGGTGTCCCTTTGTTTGATGGCTCCAACTACTCAAGTTGGAAAAGTCGAATGACAAAGCACTTGGGCGCTCTAAGCATTGACATCTACGACATTGTTCTCAATGCTGGCTACACTCCCCCGGCTAGTGGTGCGGTTTGGACGGATGCTGACAAGAGGGCATTTGAAACCGATGCTAGAGCTTCAAATGCAATTCTGTCCGCCCTTAATGAAGTTGAGTTCTCGAAGGTGAAAAATTGCAAGACGGCGAAGGAGATGTGGAACAAACTCGAGAACATCTACGAAGGTGACAGCAAGGTCAAAGAAGCGAAGCTGCAAATTTACCGAAGTAAGTTCGAGCAATTGAGGATGAATAACGAAGAATCTATTGAACCTTATTTCAATAGGGTTATAGAGATCGTTAATTGCATCCGTGGATATGGTGAAGATATGACTGATGCTACTGTGGTAAAGAAAATCCTAAGATCTTTACCCGAGTCATATGATGCGAAGGTTTCATCTTTAGAAGAAAGAGACTTGAACACACTCTCTCTCGACACGCTGCAAAGCATATTAATTGCGTATGAGATGAGACGTGCAGCGGCGAGAACGACGAGTGATTCTGCATCGGCTAAAGAGGTTGCATTCAAAGCCGTGAGCAATGCAAGTGAACGAGGAGATTCTAGCTCGTCTCAAATTCGTGCACCCAATGAAGAAGAAGATAATATAAAGGCGTACATCTCAAGGAACTTCAAGAAGGGAACCGGAAAATATAAAGGTAAACTTCCTTTCAAATGCTTCAAGTGTGGTAAAATTGGCCACTATGCTCTGGATTGTCCAGAAAATATTAAAGATGGAAGTGACGATGAGAAGGAAGACAACCACAAAAAGAAGAAGTTCCAAAGGTATAAAAAGAGAGGCTATTCTTCGAAAAACGTCAAAGCATTGAAGAATCTCCTTAGCAAAATCCTAGAAGGCTCAAATTCATCCAGCGAAGGCGAATCCGACGATGAATCTGAAGATGAAGAGCATATCGCATTCATGGCCTCCCGAGGCGCAAGAAGATTCTGCGGCAGAAGATGATGATGCTGAGGTCGACATGCAAGGTGAGATTGAAAGATGCATTGTCGTTGTTTCTCAGCTTGAAAAAGAAAAGAAAGCGTTGAAGCGTGACAAAGATGAGCTAGTCAACGAAGTGGGAAGGCTAAAAATCCAATGCGAAGAACATTCAAAGATGTGTGATGATCTTACCATCGAGCTAAATGGAAAGGCTGCCTACATCGACAAACTTGAAGGAGAGCTTTGCACCGTCAAACAAAAGGTTAGCGAACAAATGAAAGCATTCAAAGTGAGCTCTTCTTTTGCTTTCAATGATGGTTCGAGCTCTAGTAATGCCATGCTGAATGATCAAAACGAGGCCACACGAAAGCTCAATGAGTGTCTAGCATTGCAAAGACCTCACTCGCTTGGAAGACAAGGGGTTGGCTTTGAGGAAAGTAACTCCAAAACCTCAAAGACCACTACCTTTGTGAAGGAGAAGATTGCAAAGGAGCCGGAGGTTCGAAGAAAGATTCCTACGACGCTTCCCAAATTCGATATCTGCGGCACCGAACCCGACGAGTTGCAACAACCGAAGCTTAAGCCGAAAATCATTCATGCGGCGGCATTCAGAGGATCTTGCTACTCTTGCGGCATTTACGGGCACATGGCGAGAAATTGCCGGAGAAGGATGACAGCAAGGCCTCATCAACGTGATGTACATTCTGTTCGGCCCTTGAAGAATGGACAACGCATAACTCCTCCTCTGAAGCTGTACAACCGATTCCAGGTACTTGAACAAAAGGAGAGAGTTGTTTGCCATAGATGCAACTACATGGGGCATTACGCTCGAAATTGCATGACATTCATTCCAAGTCCCTACAAAATTGGAATGAATGGTCAAGTGCAGCAAAGTACGCAAAAGATGCCAAGACCAGCCAAGAAGTTCAAAAAGAAGGCCATCGCGGTGGAACTATGTGAAGAAGCGAACGTGGTGGAAGTTGCACTCAAGGCAACTACAAAGAGTTCACGTTGGATCCTCGATAGCGGATGCAGCCGACATATGACGGGTGATGCAAAGCTACTCCAAAGTGCTTCTGATGCGGCAAGTGGAAAGGTAAAATTTGGCAACGATGACTCTTTGAAAATTAAAGGAAAAGGGGTTGCCAAAATCGATGGGGCAAAGTTTACATCTAAGGAGGTGCTACTTGTCGAAGGCCTCAAATACAATCTATTGAGTGTTAGCCAACTATGTGAATCGGGTCATGAAGTGACATTCACAAGTAAAGGTTGCACGGTGAAGAAGGCCGGAAGCACAATCGTGGTGGCAAAGGGCTCAAGAACGGAGGGAAATTTATACCAACTGGGAGACAAAGACGATGCTTGTTTGATTGGCGTGGAAGATCAAAATCAACTATGGCATCGACGACTGGGGCACATAAATCAAAAGAGCATGAGAGAATTGTCCACACAAAAGGCGGTCAGTGATCTTCCAGAAATGAGACGGGACAGAGAAACCGTTTGCGAAGCATGTCAAAAGGGGAAGATGGCACAATTCCCTCATAGAGTGAAAGAGCATAATTCGTCCAGCTTGCTGAGTCTGGTACACACGGACTTGTGTGGACCTATGCGAAACAAAGGTACAAACGGCGAATTATATTTCATGTTGCTGATAGATGATTATAGCCGCATGACATGCATTATACATCTCCGTCATAAGAATGAAGCGTTTAAAGGCTTCAAAAGCTACAAGAAACGGGTGGAGAAACAATTTGGCAAGAAGATCAAAGCATTAAGGTCCGATCATGGTAGCGAATTCACATCCAACGAATTCGAATCATATCTGGCAAACCACGGCATCATGCATCAGCGGTCGAGTGTGAGAACACCTCAACAAAATGGTGTTGTCGAAAGGAAAAATAGAGCCGTTATTGAAATGGCGAGGACGATGCTGATCGAGAGCGGTGTTCCGGTGAAGTTTTGGAAGGAAGCTACCGAAGCAGCGGTGTACTTGCAAAATCGAACCTTGTTGCGGCCTAAGTCTAGCAAGACTCCGTATGAGATGTGGAATGGAAGAAAGCCTACCGTAAAATACTTTAGAGTATTCGGGAGTCCTTGTTTCATCAAAAACAAGGATGCGTCGCTCGGAAAGTTCGAGGAAAGAGCTGACGAGGGAATCTTTCTCGGCTATTCACAAAGAAGCAAGGCATATCTATGCTACAATCAAAGGCTTAAACGGACGATAGAAAGCTGTGATGTCAAAGTTGTGGAGAATGACCCCAATTCGGCAAATGAGAGGTACGTTACTCCTTTAGATATTCCATCAAAAGGGGATGACGTTATAAATAAATCATGTGACGAAGAAAGCACGAAAGAATTAGAGACTGCTGATGATTCGGGGGATGAGAGTGACAACATCACTCAAGTACCCGTTGTTAGAAATGCGAAGAAGTCCAAAGAAAATTGGACTAAAGAACAAGTCGAGAACTCGAGGAGATGCCAAATGGGAGATTTCCACATCATTGGAGACGTTGATGCACCAATTCAGACACGACGAAAGGCGAAGAATATAAGTGCAACATCCCTAATCTCACAAGTCGAGCCCAAAAACGTGATTGAAGCTCAAGAGGACGAGCATTGGGCAAAGGCTATGAATGAAGAGTTGGATCAAATCGAGAAGAACTGTACATGGGAATTAGTGCCTAGACCAGCCGGGAAGAACATCATCGGAACTAAATGGGTCTTCCGGAACAAGTTGAACGAAGATGGCAAAGTTGTTCGCAACAAGGCAAGGTTAGTATGCAAAGGCTATTCTCAAATTAATGGAATAGATGTTGATGAGACCTTTGCACCTGTGGCAAGACTTGAGGCAATTCGGTTATTCCTTGCTGTGGCTGCACAAAGAGGATACACCGTGTTCCAAATGGATGTCAAATCGGCATTCTTGAATGGAGACTTGAAGGAAGAGGTGTACATTGAACAACCCGACGGCTTTGTTCTAGGCGATGACGAGAACAAAGTATGCAAATTAAAGAAGGCGTTGTATGGCCTCAAGCAAGCACCTCGAGCATGGTACTCAAGACTTGACACATATCTTCGCAAGCTAAAGTTCAAGAAGGGAAGCGTTGATAGCAACTTGTACGTGCTGAACAGTGACGAAGGGCAATTGGTCATTGTCGTCTACGTCGACGATATCATATTCGGAGGAGATAAGGTAAAGTTATGCCATGACTTTGCCTTGAAGATGAAGAATGAGTTCGAGATGTCTATGATTGGTGAACTCTCCTACTTTCTCGGTTTACAAGTCTCTCAACGGAATGATGGACTTGTCATCTCTCAAGTCAAATACGTCAAAGAACTTCTGAAGAAGTTTGGCATGGCGGAGTGTAAACCGGTGAGTACTCCTATGCCTACTGCATGTAAATTGAGCAAGGATGAAGATGGAAAAGGCGTTGATCAAAAGGAGTATAGAAGCATGATTGGGAGTCTTCTATATTTGACGGCTACTCGACCCGACATTCTACATTCCGTGTGTCAAGCAGCGAGATATCAAAGTAATCCCAAAGAATCGCACCTAGTAGCCGTGAAACGAATCCTTCGATACATTCGAGGTACGTCAGATTTAGGGCTATGGTATACTAAAAATGATGGTATCAAATTGATTGGGTATAGTGATGCTGATTGGGCCGGCTGCACCGATGATCGACGATCCACCTCGGGCGGTGCATTCTTTCTTGGAAAGAAGTGTGTTTCTTGGCTCAGCAAGAAACAAGACAGCGTATCATTGAGCACAGCAGAAGCCGAATATGTGGCGGCAACATCAGCATGCACACAAGTCATATGGATGCGCCGACAATTGCTTGACATGGTTGATGAGGTACGGTTGCCTATCTCTATTATGTGTGATAACCAGAGTGCTATCGGCTTGGGCAAAAATCCTATTCAACACTCAAGATCGAAGCACATCGATATTCGTTATCACTTTCTTAAAGAGAAGGTTGAAGAAGGAGTGATTCTGATGGAGTATGTGCCCACGGAAGAGCAAGTTGCTGACATCTTCACAAAACCATTGCCAACAGCGACATTTGAGAAGCACCGATTGAGCCTCGGAGTTCAACCCATTCCATCCAACTAGAAGGGGATGGGTTCGCACAATGATTCATTGCTCTTACCTTCCTTTGAAATGGTTGTCAAAGGGGGAGAAAGTTGCTGATTTTGGGAGATGATACAAGAAGAGCATAGAAGAGTGCTTACATGCAGGGGGAGTAGCGATATTAATTGCGCAGCGGCTAAAGGGGGAGTTCATGACCTGAAGAGGTAAGCATCACTCAAGGGGGAGTCTTAATTGAAAGAGGACCCCAAAGACATCCCAAAATGCATGTAGGTTGCCAACAATTCCAAAGGGGGAGATTGTTGTTCCCATTGGAATGTTATGGTGTTGTCATTGTTGGCAAACCTAAATGAGTGTCCACATCATCAGAACATCATGCATATTGTCTATATATGACCTCATAATGTCAGAAAAGCATGGAAATGAAGAAGAAGCGGTGACAGAGTGAAATATCCATATAAGGCATAAACAAGTGATTCTAAGCTTGTTTGAGCGCGTTTTGGAGCTATTGATGAGATGAGCATCTTCGGGCGATCAGATGACCATGGGAAGACACCAGCAACCATATTATATCATGGTAGAGTGTTACGGATGCTTACGGCACAGCAAAAATCGTTTTGGCTATATAGGTCTCAAACAAGCGATTCTAAGCTTGTTTTAACCTAGTTTGGAACGGTTATTGATTTGAGGCACTCCGGGTGATCCGATTATCATGGGGAGACACCAGCAGCCATAATATACCATAATAGAGTGGTATGGACACAAACGGCGCAACGAAAATTCGTTTTGCTCAGGACGTCATATTGGTGCTCGGTTTTGCGCAATTGGACCATATACACCGTTTTGGGCTTACAACAGCTACTTTGAGGTTTGTGGGCTTCAATGAAGTTAATATGGACCTAATGGGCTACAATGAGCTCCAAAATAAGCAATGGGCTTATGAAATTCGTGGTAGGCATTTGGGGACATCACTTTGGGCCTAATTGTGCAATGTGAAGGATTTGGGCCAACTAATGGGCTTGGCACACAAGGGCAGCAACTAATCAAGCCCAATGACACTTGGAGGAGCCCAACCACACTTGGACCAAGTCAAATTCGTGGGAAGATGCCATTCCACTATTTGGTCCACCATTGGTGTCAAAATCCCTTAATTTGTGGAATGGTGTTTGAGCATCCAAGAACATCTATGCTAGATGCCTTCTTTTGGCATGTGGAGACACAATAATGAGTCTCCCACCCCTAAAACATGGACCATGTTTGGAGGAGGAATAATTTCCACCACTATGCCATGTCTTGGAGACTTTGGAGGGCTATATAAGGAGGGCCTCTCCCTTGGACGAAAATCACACCTTCCTTGAGCATTGAGAGAGCATTTGAGTGAAGAGAATTGAGAGAAATTCTCTTAAGTTGGTTGAAGAGTGCCTTGTTTGTTCTTGAGCACTCTTAGGGTTACAAAGGGTTGAGTTGTGTGAGATTGGGAAACACTTGTGAGAATTGTGTGTAGAGCTCCCAAAATACATTTCCGGCAACCCGTGGTAGCATTTCCGTGGCTGGAGAAGGTGGCAGCCTTGGTGCGTATTCCGGAGCTTCTTCGAGTACTTTGCGCTCTTCGTGCGACGACAAAGCGTTTGGTTTCGTGAGTTGCTCTCTTTATTCTAAATTTGTTATTGTTGAAGCATTGTAAGCTTGTCAACCCTAGTGAAGGGACGACAACATTTTTATTGGTTAGTGAGACCGTTGTATCGCTCTAGTGAAGGGCCCATACAATTCTAGTGAATTCGTTGGTGAGGGTAGTGAACCCGAATCAGCCGTGGACGTAGGTTGCACGCATTGTGTAGCTGAACCACGTAAATATTGTGTTTGCGATTGCTTGCCTTGTTTACTACTTGCCGTAAGTAAATTTGATAAGACATACGAATTGTTAAAGTGCACTGATTCACCCCCCCTCTCAGTGCTTGTATTGGGACTAACACCATGATCTCATTGCAACCCATTTAGCCCAACTTTACCTCCATGTATCCCAACCACTTCAAACAACCTCTCTTTAAGCTCAACATGGTGCAAATGCTCCAATTTGGCAAAACCGGGCTCAATTATGACGCTTCAAGCAAAACCGATTTCCTTTGCAACTTGAGCATCAATATTTCTCTAATGTGGTGTAATATAGCTTCCGGTATCACCCCGTGTTCATCCGATCATCTGGAGTAACTCAACTCATCAATCGCTCCAAAACTAGCTCAAACAAGCTCAGAATCACTTGTTTATGGTGTTTTTGGATACTTCACTTCTTTGCTGTGTCTTCTTTATTTCCTCATCATTCCGATATCCCGGAGTCATGCAAAGTCGATATACGAGGTGCACCAATGAAGTGCGCACTCATTTAGGTTTGCCAACAATGACAACACCTCATTATTCCAATGGGAACAACAATCTCCCCCTTTGGAATTGTTGGCAACCTAAATCCATTTTGGGATATCTCGAGGTTCCCTTTGTTAGTCCCAATATAAGCACTGAGAGGGGGGGTGAATCAGTGCACTTTAACAATTCGTATGTCTTTTCAAAATTTACTTGTTACGGCAAGTAAACAAGGCAACCAATCGCAAACACAATATTTACGTGGTTCAGCTACACAATGTGTGCAACCTACGTCCACGGCTGGTTCGGGTTCACTACCGTCACCAACGAATCCACTAAAATTGTACGAGCCCTTCACTAGAGCGATACAATGGTCTCACTGACCAATAAAAATGTTGTCGTCACTTCACTAGGGTTGACAAACTTACAATGCTTCAATAATAATAAATTTAGAATGACGAGAGCAACTCACGAAACCAAACGCTTTGTCGTCGCACGAAGAGCGCAAAGTACTCGAAGAAGCTCCGGAATACGCACCAAGGCTACCACCTTCTTCAGCCACGGAAACACAACACGAGTCACCAGAAATGTATCTTGGGAACTCTACACACAATTCTCACAAGTGTTTCCCAAGCTCACACAAACTCAACCCTTTGAAACCCTAAGAGTGCTCAAGAACAAACAAGGCACTCTTCAACCACCTTAGGAGAATTTCTCTTAATTCTCTCACTCAAATGCTCTCTCAATGCTCAAGGAAGGTGTAATTTTCGTCCAAGGGAGAGGCCCTCCTTATATAGCCCTCCAAAGTCTCCAAGACATGGCATAGTGGTTGAATTGATTCCTCCACCAAACATGCTCCATGTATTGGGGGTGGGAGGCTCATTATGATGTCTCCACTAGCCAAAAGAAGGCATCTAACATAGATGTCCTTGGATGCTCCAACAACATACCACAAATTAAGGCATTTTGTCACCAATGGTGGACCAAATAGTGGAATGGCATCTTCCCACGAATTTGACTTGGTCCAAGTGTGCTTGGGCTCCTCCAAGTGTCATTGGGCTTGATTAGTTGTTGCACTTGTGTGCCAAGCCCATTAGTTGGCCCAAATCCTTCATATTGCACAATTAGGCCCAAAGTGATGACCCCAAATTCCCACCACGAATTTCATAAGCCCATTGCTTATTTTGGGGCTCATTGTAGCCCATTAGGTCCATATTAACTTCATTGAAGCCCACAAACCTCAAAGTAGCTGTTGTAAGCCCAAAACGGTGTATATGGCCCAATTGCGCAAAACCGAGCACCAACATGACGTCTTGAGCAAAACGAATTTTCGTTGCACCGTTTGTGTCCATACCACTCTATTATGGTATATTATGGCTGCTGGTGTCTCCCCATGATAATCGGATCACCCGGAGTGCCTCAAATCGATAACCGTTCCAAACTAGGTTAAAATAAGCTTAGAATCGCTTGTTTGAGACCTATATAGCCAAAACGATTTTTGCTGTGCCGTAAGCATCCGTAACACTCTACCATGATATAATATGGTTGCTGGTGTCTTCCCGTGGTCATCGGATCGCCTGAAGATGCTCAACTCATCAAAAGCTCCAAAATGCGCTCAAACAAGCTTAGAATCACTTGTTTATGCCGTATATGGATATTTCACTCCATCGCCGCTTCTTCTTCATTTGCATGCTTTTCCGACACTATGAAGTCATATATAGACAATAGGCATGATGGTCCAGTGATGCGGACACCCATTTAGGTTTGCCAACAATGACAACATCATAACATTCCAATGGGAACAACACCCTTTCCGTTAAGACTCCCCCTCAACCTCAAAGGTCCTCTCATGCGAGACTCCCCGTAGAGCAAAGCTCTCTAAATCTCCTCAACCATGCAATGCTACAAAAAGTCTTCTTGCATACCACAGATGTCATCATGATCTCCACCATCTCATCATGAATACTCCCCCTATATGTATGCACAGATGTCTCATGGATCACCTCTCATCAAATGGGAATAACTTTCTCCCCCTATTGACAACCATCCCCTCCAAAGGAGAGCTTCTTGGATTCACCTTAAAGGAAATGGGTTCGAGGCTTTGCTCCGGAGAGGGCGACGGCTTTGTGAATATGGCTATTCGCTCTTCCGTAGGCAATACCCCCATTATTCCTTCTTCAACTTTCTCTTTGGAGGAAGTGCTTCTTGAATGTCGCTATCACGGCTGTGCTTGTGAACAGATTCTTCCCCAAACTGATTCAACCTAACACATGAAAGTGATAGGCAACCGACCTCCAAGTGTCGGCGCACATCTGAGTTGCTGCAACATACTCAGCCTCTGCGGTGCTCAACTGTACACTATCTTGTTGTCTTACTCATAATAGAAACCGTACCTTCTTTCCAGAACTGTCGAAGGATAGACTTGTGCAAGTGGCTAGAACGACGAGCAATTCTACATCGGCTAAGGAGGTTGCGTTCAAAGCCATGAGCAACGCAAATGAGCGAGGAGATTCTAGCTCGTCCCAAATTCGCACACCCGATGAAGAAGAAGGCAATATAAAGGCATACATCTCAAGAAACTTCAAGAAGGGAACTGGAAAATACAAAGGTAAAGTTCCTTTCAAATGCTTCAAGTGTGGTAAAATTGGCCACCGTGCTCTGGATTGTCCAGAAAATATAAAAGATGGAAGCGACGATGAGAAAGAAGACAACCACAAGAAGAAGAAGTTCCAAAGGTATAAAAAGAAAGGCTACTCTTCGAAAAACGTTAAAGCGTTGAAGAATCTCCTTAGCAAAATCCTTGAAGGTTCGAATTCATCCAGCGAAGGAGAATCCGATGAGGAATTTGAAGATGAAGAGCACATTGCATTCATGGCCTCCGAGACGCAAGAAGATTCTGCGGCAGAAGATGAGGATGCTGAGGTCGACATGCAAGGTGAGATTGAAAGATGCATTGTCGTTGTTTCTCAGCTCGAAAAAGAAAAGAAAGCGCTGAAGCGAGATAAAGATGAGCTAGTCAACGAAGTAGGGAGGCTAAAAATCCAATGTGAAGAACATGCAAAGATGTGTGATGATCTTACCATCGAGCTAAACGGAAACGCTGCCTACATCGACAAACTTGAAGGAGAGCTCTGCACCGTCAAGCAAAAGGTTAGCGAACAAATGAAGGCATTCAAAGCTAACTCTTCTTTTGCTCTCAATGATGGTTCGTGTTGTTCCCATTGGAATGTTATGGTGTTGTCATTGTTGGCAAACCTAAATGGGTGTCCGCATCACTGGAACATCATGCCCATTGTCTATATATGACTTCATAATGTCGGAAAAGCATGCAAATGAAGAAGAAGCGGTGATGGAGTGAAATATCCATATACGGCATAAACAAGTGATTCTAAGCTTGTTTGAGCGCATTTTGGAGCTATTGATGAGTTGAGCATCTTCAGGCGATCCGATGACCACGGGAAGACACCAGCAACCATATTATATCATGGTAGAGTGTTACGGATGCTTACGGCACAGCAAAAATCGTTTTGGCTATATAGGTCTCAAACAAGCGATTCTAAGCTTGTTTTAACCTAGTTTGGAACGGTTATTGATTTGAGGCACTCCGGGTTATCCGATTATCATGGGGAGACACCATCAGCCATAATATATCATAATAGAGTGGTATGGACACAAACGGTGCAACGAAAATTCGTTTTGCTCAGGACGTCATATTGGTGCTCGGTTTTGCGCAATTGGGCCATATACACCGCTTTGGGCTTACAACAGCTACTTTGAGGTTTGTGGGCTTCAATGAAGTTAATATGGACCTAATGGGCTACAATGAGCCCCAAAATAAGCAATGGGCTTATGAAATTCGTGGTGGGCATTTGGGGTCATCACTTTGGGCCTAATTGTGCAATGTAAAAGATTTGAGCCAGCTAATGGGCTTGGCACACAAGTGCAACAACTAATCAAGTCCAATGACACTTGGAGGAGCCCAAGCACACTTGGACCAAGTCAAATTCGTGGGAAGATGCCATTCCACTATTTGGTCCACCATTGGTGACAAAATGCCTTAATTTGTGGTATGTTGTTGGAGCATCCAAGGACATCTATGTTAGATGCCTTCTTTTGGCTAGTGGAGACATCATAATGAGCCTCCCACCCCCAATACATGGAGCATGTTTGGTGGAGGAATCAATTCAACCACTATGCCATGTCTTGGAGACTTTGGAGGGCTATATAAGGAGGGCCTCTCCCTTGGACGAAAATCACACCTTCCTTGAGCATTGAGAGAGCATTTGAGTGAGAGAATTGAGAGAAATTCTCCTAAGGTGGTTGAAGAGTGCCTTGTTTGTTCTTGAGCACTCTTAGGGTTTCAAAGGGTTGAGTTTGTGTGAGCTTGGGAAACACTTGTGAGAATTGTGTGTAGAGTTCCCAAGATACATTTCCGGTGACTCGTGTTGTGTTTCCGTGGCTGAAGAAGGTGGCAGCCTTGGTGCGTATTCCGGAGCTTCTTCGAGTACTTTGCGCTCTTCGTGCGACGACAAAGCGTTTGGTTTCGTGAGTTGCTCTCGTCATTCTAAATTTATTATTGTTGAAGCATTGTAAGTTTGTCAACCCTAGTGAAGGGACGACAACATTTTTATTGGTTAGTGAGACCATTGTATCGCTCTAGTGAAGGGCTCGTACAATTTTAGTGAATTCGTGGGTGACGGTAGTGAACCCGAACCAGCCGTGGACGTAGGTTGCACACATTGTGTAGCTGAACCACGTAAATATTGTGTTTGCGATTGGTTGCCTTGTTTACTTGTTTTATACTTGCCGTAACAAGTAAATTTTGAAAAGACATACGAATTGTTAAAGTGCACTGATTCACCCCCCCTCTCAGTGCTTATATTGGGACTAACAATTGGTATCAGAGCTAAGTTGACATTGAAGGGCTTAACAACCTGTTAGATCCTTAGCACACAACAACAAGGCGAGACATGAACTACTCCGGCGTCGGCAAGATGGGTGTCCCTTTGTTTGATGGCTCCAACTACTCTAGTTGGAAAAGTCGAATGACGAAGCACTTGAGCGCTCTAAGCATTGAAATCTACGACATTGTCCTCAATGCTGGCTACACTCCCCCGGTTAGTGGTGCGGCTTGGACGGATGCTGACAAGAGGGCATTTGAAACCGATGCTAGAGCTTCAAATGCAATTCTGTCCGCCCTCAATGAAGTTGAGTTCTCAAAAGTGAAAAATTGCAAGACGGCAAAGGAGATGTGGAACAAACTCGAGAACATCTATGAAGGTGACAGCAAGGTCAAAGAAGCGAAGCTGCAAATTTATCGAAGTAAGTTCGAGCAACTAAGGATGAATAACGAAGAATTTATTGAACCTTATTTCAATAGGGTTATAGAGATCGTTAATTGCATCCGTGGATATGGGGAAGATATGACTGATGCTACTGTGGTAAAGAAGATCCTAAGATCTTTACCCGAGTCATATGATGCGAAGGTTTTATCTTTGGAAGAACGAGACTTAAACACACTCTCTCTCGACATGCTACAAAGCGTATTAATTGCGTATGAGATGAGACGTGCAGCGGCTAGAACAACGAGCAATTCTACTTCGACTAAGGAGGTTGCGTTCAAAGCCTTGAGCAACGCAAATGAACGAGGAGATTCTAGCTCATCCCAAATTCGCACACCCGATGAAGAAGGCGATATAAAGGCGTACATCTCAAGTAATTTCAAGAAGGCAACTGGAAAATACAAAAGTAAACTTCCTTTCAAATGCTTCAAGTGTGGTAAAATTGGCCACTATGCTCTGGATTGTTCAGAAAATATTAAAGATGGAAGCGACGATGAGAAAGAAGACAACCACAAGAAGAAGAAGTTTCAGAGGTATAAAAAGAAAGGCTATTCTTCGAAAAATGTCAAAGCATTGAAGAATCTTCTTAGCAAAATCCTAGAAGGCTCCAATTCATCCAGCGAAGGCGAATCCGACGATGAATCCGAAGATGAGGAGCACATCGCATTCATGGCCTCCGAGACGCAAGAAGATTCTGCGGCGGAAGATGAGGACGCTGAGGTCGACATGCAAGGTGAGATTGAAAGATGTATTGTCGTTGTTTCTCAGCTCGAAAAAGAAAAGAAAGCGTTGAAGCGTGATAAAGAAGAGCTAGTCAACGAAGTGGGAAGGCTAAAAATCCAATGTGAAGAACAGCAAAGATTTGCAATGATCTTACAATCGAGCTAAACGAAAAGGCTGCCTACATCGACAAACTTGAAGGAGAGCTCTGCACCGTCAAGCAAAAGGTTAGCGAACAAATGAAGGCATTCAAAGTTAACTCTTCTTTTGCTCTCAATGATGGTTCGAGCTGTAGCACTGCCGTGCGGAATGATCAGAACGAGGCCACACGAAAGCTCAATGAGTGTCTTGCATTGCAAAGACCTCACTCACTTGGAAGACAAGGGGTTGGCTTTGAGGAAAATAACTCCAACACCTCAAAGACTACTACCTTTGTAAAGGAGAAGATTGCAAAGGAGCCGGAGGTTCGAAGAAAGATTCCTACGACGCTTCCCAAATTCGATATCTGCGGCACCGAACCTGACGAGTTGCAACAGCCGAAGCTCAAGCGGAAAACCATTCATGCGGCGGCATTTAGAGGATCTTGCTACTCCTGCGGCATCAATGGGCATATGGCGAGGAATTTCCGGAGAAGGATGATAGCAAGGCCTCGTCAACATGATGCACATTCTGTTCGGCCCTTGAAGAATGGTTATGGACATCGCATAACTCCTCCTTTAAAGCTGTACAACCGGTTCCAGGTACTTGAACAAAAGGAGAGAGTTGTTTGCCATAGATGCAACTACATGGGGCATTATGCTCGAAATTGCATGACATTCATTCCAAGTCCCTACAAAAATGGAATGAATGGTCAAGTGCAGCAAAGTTCGCAAAAGATGCCAAAACCAGCCAAGAAGTTCAAAAAGAAGGCCATCACGGTGGAACAATGTGAAGAAGCGAACGTGGTGGAAGTTGCACTCAAGGCAACTACAAAGAGTTCACGTTGGATTCTCGATAGCGGATGTAGCCGACATATGACGGGTGATGCGAAGCTACTCCAAAGTGCTTCTGATGCGGCAAGTGGAAAGGTAAAATTTGGCAACGATGACTCTTTGAAAATTAAAGGAAAAGGGGTCGCCAAAATCGATGGGGCAAAGTTTACATCTAAGGAGGTGCTACTTGTCGAAGGCCTCAAATACAATCTATTGAGTGTTAGCCAACTATGTGAATCGGGTCATGAAGTGATATTCACAAGTAAAGGCTGCACAGTTAAGAAGGCCGGAAGCACAATCGTGGTGGCAAAGGGCTCAAGAACGGAGGGCAATTTGTACCAACTGGGAGACAAAGACGATGCCTGTTTGATTGGCGTGGAAGATCAAAATCAACTATGGCATCGACGACTGGGGCACATAAATCAAAAGAGCATGAGAGAATTGTCCACACAAAAGGTGGTCAGTGATCTTCCAGGAATCAGACGAGACAGAGAAACCGTTTGCGAAGCATGTCAAAAGGGGAAGATGGCACAATTCCCTCATAGAGTGAAAGAGCATAATTCGTCCAGCTTGCTGAGTCTGGTACACACGGACTTGTGTGGACCTATGCGAAACAAAGGTACAAACGGCGAATTATATTTCATGTTGCTGATAGATGATTATAGCCGCATGACATGCATTATACATCTTCGTCATAAGAATGAAGCGTTTAAAGGCTTCAAAAGCCACAAGAAACGGGTGGAGAAACAATTTGGCAAGAAGATCAAAGCGTTAAGGTCCGATCATGGTAGCGAATTCACATCCAATGAATTCGAATCATATCTGGCAAACCACGGCATCATGCATCAGCGATCGAGTGTGAGAACACCTCAACAAAATGGTGTTGTCGAAAGGAAAAATAGAGCCGTTATTGAAATGGCGAGGACGATGCTGATCGAGAGCGGTGTTCCGGTGAAGTTTTGGAAGGAAGCTACCGAAGCAGCGGTGTACTTGCAAAATCGAACTTTGTTGCGGCCTAAGTCTAGCAAGACTCCGTATGAGATGTGGAATGGAAGAAAGCCTACCGTGAAATACTTTAGAGTATTTGGGAGTCCTTGCTTCATCAAAAACAAGGATGAGTCGCTCGAAAAGTTCGAGGAAAGAGCTGACGAGGGAATCTTTCTCGGCTACTCACAAAGAAGCAAGGCATATCTATGCTACAATCAACGGCTTAAACGGACGGTAGAAAGCTGTGATGTCAAAGTTGTGGAGAATGACCCCAATTCGGCAAATGAGAGGTACGTTACTCCTTTAGATATTCCATCAAAAGGGGATGACGTTATAAATAAATCACGTGACGAAGAAATCACGGAAGAATTGGAGATTGCTGATGATTCGGGGGATGAGAGTGACAACATCACTCAAGTACCCAATGTTAGAAATGCCAAGAAGTCCAAAGAGAATTGGACTAAAGAACAAGTCGAGAACTCGAGGAGATGCGAAATGGGAGACTTCCACATTATTGGAGATGTTGATGCACCAATTCAGACATGACGAAAGGCAAAGAATATAAGAGCAACATCCCTAATCTCACAAGTCGAGCCCAAAAACGTGATTGAAGCTCAAGAGGACGAGCATTGGGCAAAGGCTATGAATGAAGAGTTGGATCAAATCGAGAAGAACTGCACGTGGTGGATGCTCAAACACCATTCCACAAATTAAGGGATTTTGACACCAATGGTGGACCAAATAGTGGAATGGCATCTTCCCACGAATTTGACTTGGTCCAAGTGTGCTTGGGCTCCTCCAAGTGTCATTGGGCTTGATTAGTTGCTGCCCTTGTGTGCCAAGCCCATTAGTTGGCCCAAATCCTTCACATTGCACAATTAGGCCCAAAGTGATGTCCCCAAATGCCCACCACGAATTTCATAAGCCCATTGCTTATTTTGGAGCTCATTGTAGCCCATTAGGTCCATATTAACTTCATTGAAGCCCACAAACCTCAAAGTAGCTGTTGTAAGCCCAAAACGGTGTATATGGTCCAATTGCGCAAAACCGAGCACCAATATGACGTCCTGAGCAAAACGAATTTTCGTTGCGCCGTTTGTGTCCATACCACTCTATTATGGTATATTATGGCTGCTGGTGTCTCCCTGTTGTTCCCATTGGAATGTTATGGTGTTGTCATTGTTGGCAAACCTAAATGAGTGTCCACATCATCAGAACATCATGCATATTGTCTATATATGACCTCATAATGTCAGAAAAGCATGGAAATGAAGAAGAAGCGGTGACCGGAGTGAAATATCCATATAAGGCATAAACAAGTGATTCTAAGCTTGTTTGAGCGCGTTTTGGAGCTATTGATGAGATGAGCATCTTCGGACCATGGGAAGACACCAGCAACCATATTATATCATGGTAGAGTGTTACGGATGCTTACGGCACAGCAAAAATCGTTTTGGCTATATAGGTCTCAAACAAGCGATTCTAAGCTTGTTTTAACCTAGTTTGGAACGGTTATTGATTTGAGGCACTTCGGGTGATCCGATTTTCATGGGGAGACACCAGCAGCCATAATATACCATAATAGACTGGTATGGACACAAACGGCGCAACGAAAATTCGTTTTGCTCAGGACGTCATATTGGTGCTCGGTTTTGCGCAATTGGACCATATACACCGTTTTGGGCTTACAACAGCTACTTTGAGGTTTGTGGGCTTCAATGAAAGTTAATATGGACCTAATGGGCTACAATGAGCCCCAAAATAAGCAATGGGCTTATGAAATTCGTGGTGGGCATTTGGGGACATCACTTTGGGCCTAATTGTGCAATGTGAAGGATTTGGGCCAACTAATGGGCTTGGCACACAAGGGCAGCAACTAATCAAGCCCAATGACACTTGGAGGAGCCCAAGCACACTTGGACCAAGTCAAATTCGTGGGAAGATGCCATTCCACTATTTGGTCCACCATTGGTGTCAAAATCCCTTAATTTGTGGAATGGTGTTTGAGCATCCAAGAACATCTATGCTAGATGCCTTCTTTTGGCATGTGGAGACACAATAATGAGTCTCCCACCCCTAAAACATGGACCATGTTTGGAGGAGGAATAATTTCCACCACTATGCCATGTCTTGGAGACTTTGGAGGGCTATATAAGGAGGGCCTCTCCCTTGGACGAAAATCACACCTTCCTTGAGCATTGAGAGAGCATTTGAGTGAGAGAATTGAGAGAAATTCTCTTAAGTTGGTTGAAGAGTGCCTTGTTTGTTCTTGAGCACTCTTAGGGTTACAAAGGGTTGAGTTGTGTGAGATTGGGAAATACTTGTGAGAATTGTGTGTAGAGCTCCCAAAATACATTTCCGGCAACCCGTGGTAGCATTTCCGTGGCTGGAGAAGGTGGCAGCCTTGGTGCGTATTCCGGAGCTTCTTCGAGTACTTTGCGCTCTTCGTGCGACGACAAAGCGTTTGGTTTCGTGAGTTGCTCTCTTTATTCTAAATTTGTTATTGTTGAAGCATTGTAAGCTTGTCAACCCTAGTGAAGGGACGACAACATTTTTATTGGTTAGTAAGACCGTTGTATCGCTCTAGTGAAGGGCCCATACAATTCTAGTGAATTCGTTGGTAAGGGTAGTGAACCCGAATCAGCCGTGGACGTAGGTTGCACGCATTGTGTAGCTGAACCACGTAAATATTGTGTTTGCGATTGCTTGCCTTGTTTACTACTTGCCGTAAGTAAATTTGAAAAGACATACGAATTGTTAAAGTGCACTGATTCACCCCCCCCCTCTCAGTGCTTGTATTGGGACTAACAATTGGTATCAGAGCTAAGTTGACATTGAAGGGCTTAACAACCTGTCAGATCATTAGCTCACAAGAGCAAGGCGAGATATGAACTACTCCGGCGTCGGCAAGATGGGTGTTCCTTTGTTTGATGGCTCCAACTACTCAAGTTGGAAAAGTCGAATGACGAAGCACTTGGGCGCTCTAAGCATTGACATCTACGACATTGTTCTCAATGCTGGCTACACTCCCCCGGCTAGTGGTGCGGTTTGGACGGATGCTGACAAGAGGGCATTTGAAACCGATGCTAGAGCTTCAAATGCAATTCTGTCCGCGCTTAATGAAGTTGAGTTCTCGAAGGTGAAAAATTGCAAGACGGCGAAGGAGATGTGGAACAAACTCGAGAACATCTACGAAGGTGACAGCAAGGTCAAAGAAGCGAAGCTGCAAATTTACCGAAGTAAGTTCGAGCAATTGAGGATGAATAACGAAGAATCTATTGAACCTTATTTCAATAGGGTTATAGAGATCGTTAATTGCATCCGTGGATATGGTGAAGATATGACTGATGCTACTGTGGTAAAGAAAATCCTAAGATCTTTACCCGAGTCATATGATGCGAAGGTTTCATCTTTAGAAGAAAGAGACTTGAACACACTCTCTCTCGACACGCTGCAAAGCATATTAATTGCGTATGAGATGAGACGTGCAGCGGCGAGAACGACGAGTGATTCTGCATCGGCTAAAGAGGTTGCATTCAAAGCCATGAGCAATGCAAGTGAACGAGGAGATTCTAGCTCGTCTCAAATTCGTGCACCCAATGAAGAAGAAGATAATATAAAGGCGTACATCTCAAGGAACTTCAAGAAGGGAACCGGAAAATATAAAGGTAAACTTCCTTTCAAATGCTTCAAGTGTGGTAAAATTGGCCACTATGCTCTGGATTGTCCAGAAAATATTAAAGATGGAAGTGACGATGAGAAGGAAGACAACCACAAAAAGAAGAAGTTCCAAAGGTATAAAAAGAGAGGCTATTCTTCGAAAAACGTCAAAGCATTGAAGAATCTCCTTAGCAAAATCCTAGAAGGCTCCAATTCATCCAGCGAAGGCGAATCCGACGATGAATCTGAAGATGAAGAGCATATCGCATTCATGGCCTCCGAGGCGCAAGAAGATTCTGCGGCAGAAGATGATGATGCTGAGGTCGACATGCAAGGTGAGATTGAAAGATGCATTGTCGTTGTTTCTCAGCTTGAAAAAGAAAAGAAAGCGTTGAAGCGTGACAAAGATGAGCTAGTCAACGAAGTGGGAAGGCTAAAAATCCAATGCGAAGAACGTTCAAAGATGTGTGATGATCTTACCATCGAGCTAAAAGGAAAGGCTGCCTACATCGACAAACTTGAAGGAGAGCTTTGCACCGTCAAACAAAAGGTTAGCGAACAAATGAAAGCATTCAAAGTGAGCTCTTCTTTTGCTTTCAATGATGGTTCGAGCTCTAGTAATGCCATGCTGAATGATCAAAACGAGGCCACACGAAAGCTCAATGAGTGTCTAGCATTGCAAAGACCTCACTCGCTTGGAAGACAAGGGGTTGGCTTTGAGGAAAGTAACTCCAAAACCTCAAAGACCACTACCTTTGTAAAGGAGAAGATTGCAAAGGAGCCGGAGGTTCGAAGAAAGATTCCTACGACGCTTCCCAAATTCGATATCTGTGGCACTGAACCCGACGAGTTGCAACAACCGAAGCTCAAGCGTAAAATCATTCATGCGGCGGCATTCAGAGGATCTTGTTACTCCTGCGGCGTTTACGGGCACATGGCGAGGAATTGCCGGAGAAGGATGATAGCAAGGCCTCATCAACGTGATGTACATTCTGTTCGGCCCTTGAAGAATGGCTATGGACAACGCATAACTCCTCCTCTGAAGCTGTACAACCGATTCCAGGTACTTGAACAAAAGGAGAGAGTTGTTTGCCATAGATGCAACTACATGGGGCATTATGCTCGAAATTGCATGACATTCATTCCAAGTCCCTACAAAAATGGAATGAATGGCCAAGTGCAGCAAAGTTCGCAAAAGATGCCAAAACCAGCCAAGAAGTTCAAAAAGAAGGCCATCGCGGTGGAACGATGTGAAGAAGCGAACGTGGTGGAAGTTGCGCTCAAGGCAACTACAAAGAGTTCACGTTGGATCCTCGATAGCGGATGTAGCCGACATATGACGGGTGATGCGAAGCTACTCCAAAGTGCTTCTGATGCGGCAAGTGGAAAGGTAAAATTTGGCAACGATGACTCTTTGAAAATTAAAGGAAAAGGGGTTGCCAAAATCGATGGGGCAAAGTTTACATCTAAGGAGGTGCTACTTGTCGAAGGCCTCAAATACAATCTATTGAGTGTTAGCCAACTATGTGAATCGGGTCATGAAGTGACATTCACAAGTAAAGGTTGCACGGTGAAGAAGGCCGGAAGCACAATCGTGGTGGCAAAGGGCTCAAGAACGGAGGGAAATTTGTACCAACTGGGAGACAAAGACGATGCTTGTTTGATTGGCGTGGAAGATCAAAATCAACTATGGCATCGACGACTGGGGCACATAAATCAAAAGAGCATGAGAGAATTGTCCACACAAAAGGCGGTCAGTGATCTTCCAGAAATGAGACGGGACAGAGAAACCGTTTGCGAAGCATGTCAAAAGGGGAAGATGGCACAATTCCCTCATAGAGTGAAAGAGCATAATTCGTCCAGCTTGCTGAGTCTGGTACACACGGACTTGTGTGGACCTATGCGAAACAAAGGTACAAACGGCGAATTATATTTCATGTTGCTGATAGATGATTATAGCCGCATGACATGCATTATACATCTCCGTCATAAGAATGAAGCGTTTAAAGGCTTCAAAAGCTACAAGAAACGGGTGGAGAAACAATTTGGCAAGAAGATCAAAGCATTAAGGTCCGATCATGGTAGCGAATTCACATCCAACGAATTCGAATCATATCTGGCAAACCACGGCATCATGCATCAGCGGTCGAGTGTGAGAACACCTCAACAAAATGGTGTTGTCGAAAGGAAAAATAGAGCCGTTATTGAAATGGCGAGGACGATGCTGATCGAGAGCGGTGTTCCGGTGAAGTTTTGGAAGGAAGCTACCGAAGCAGCGGTGTACTTGCAAAATCGAACCTTGTTGCGGCCTAAGTCTAGCAAGACTCCGTATGAGATGTGGAATGGAAGAAAGCCTACCGTAAAATACTTTAGAGTATTCGGGAGTCCTTGTTTCATCAAAAACAAGGATGCGTCGCTCGGAAAGTTCGAGGAAAGAGCTGACGAGGGAATCTTTCTCGGCTATTCACAAAGAAGCAAGGCATATCTATGCTACAATCAAAGGCTTAAACGGACAATAGAAAGCTGTGATGTCAAAGTTGTGGAGAATGACCCCAATTCGGCAAATGAGAGGTACGTTACTCCTTTAGATATTCCATCAAAAGGGGATGACGTTATAAATAAATCATGTGACGAAGAAAGCACGAAAGAATTAGAGACTGCTGATGATTCGGGGGATGAGAGTGACAACATCACTCAAGTACCCGTTGTTAGAAATGCGAAGAAGTCCAAAGAAAATTGGACTAAAGAACAAGTCGAGAACTCGAGGAGATGCCAAATGGGAGATTTCCACATCATTGGAGACGTTGATGCACCAATTCAGACACGACGAAAGGCGAAGAATATAAGTGCAACATCCCTAATCTCACAAGTCGAGCCCAAAAACGTGATTGAAGCTCAAGAGGACGAGCAGTTGGGCAAAGGCTATGAATGAAGAGTTGGATCAAATCGAGAAGAACTGTACATGGGAATTAGTGCCTAGACCAGCCGGGAAGAACATCATCGGAACTAAATGGGTCTTCCGGAACAAGTTGAACGAAGATGGCAAAGTTGTTCGCAACAAGGCAAGGTTAGTATGCAAAGGCTATTCTCAAATTAATGGAATAGATGTTGATGAGACCTTTGCACCTGTGGCAAGACTTGAGGCAATTCGGTTATTCCTTGCTGTGGCTGCACAAAGAGGATACACCGTGTTCCAAATGGATGTCAAATCGGCATTCTTGAATGGAGACTTGAAGGAAGAGGTGTACATTGAACAACCCGACGGCTTTGTTCTAGGCGATGACGAGAACAAAGTATGCAAATTAAAGAAGGCGTTGTATGGCCTCAAGCAAGCACCTCGAGCATGGTACTCAAGACTTGACACATATCTTCGCAAGCTAAAGTTCAAGAAGGGAAGCGTTGATAGCAACTTGTACGTGCTGAACAGTGACGAAGGGCAATTGGTCATTGTCGTCTACGTCGACGATATCATATTCGGAGGAGATAAGGTAAAGTTATGCCATGACTTTGCCTTGAAGATGAAGAATGAGTTCGAGATGTCTATGATTGGTGAACTCTCCTACTTTCTCGGTTTACAAGTCTCTCAACGGAATGATGGACTTGTCATCTCTCAAGTCAAATACGTCAAAGAACTTCTGAAGAAGTTTGGCATGGCGGAGTGTAAACCGGTGAGTACTCCTATGCCTACTGCATGTAAATTGAGCAAGGATGAAGATGGAAAAGGCGTTGATCAAAAGGAGTATAGAAGCATGATTGGGAGTCTTCTATATTTGACGGCTACTCGACCCGACATTCTACATTCCGTGTGTCAAGCAGCGAGATATCAAAGTAATCCCAAAGAATCGCACCTAGTAGCCGTGAAACGAATCCTTCGATACATTCGAGGTACGTCGGATTTAGGGCTATGGTATACTAAAAATGATGGTATCAAATTGATTGGGTATAGTGATGCTGATTGGGCCGGCTGCACCGATGATCGACGATCCACCTCGGGCGGTGCATTCTTTCTTGGAAAGAAGTGTGTTTCTTGGCTCAGCAAGAAACAAGACAGCGTATCATTGAGCACAGCAGAAGCCGAATATGTGGCGGCAACATCAGCATGCACACAAGTCATATGGATGCGCCGACAATTGCTTGACATGGTTGATGAGGTACGGTTGCCTATCTCTATTATGTGTGATAACCAGAGTGCTATCGGCTTGGGCAAAAATCCTATTCAACACTCAAGATCGAAGCACATCGATATTCGTTATCACTTTCTTAAAGAGAAGGTTGAAGAAGGAGTGATTCTGATGGAGTATGTGCCCACGGAAGAGCAAGTTGCTGACATCTTCACAAAACCATTGCCAACAGCGACATTTGAGAAGCACCGATTGAGCCTCGGAGTTCAACCCATTCCATCCAACTAGAAGGGGATGGGTTCGCAGCAATGATTCATTGCTCTTACCTTCCTTTGAAATGGTTGTCAAAGGGGGAGAAAGTTGCTGAATTTTGGGAGATGATACAAGAAGAGCATAGAAGAATGCATTACATGCAGGGGGAGTAGCGATATTAATTGCGCAGCGGCTAAAGGGGGAGTTCATGACCTGAAGAGGTAAGCATCACTCAAGGGGGAGTCTTAATTGAAAGAGGACCCCAAAGACATCCCAAAATGCATGTAGGTTGCCAACAATTCCAAAGGGGGAGATTGTTGTTCCCATTGGAATGTTATGGTGTTGTCATTGTTGGCAAACCTAAATGAGTGTCCACATCATCAGAACATCATGCATATTGTCTATATATGACCTCATAATGTCAGAAAAGCATGGAAATGAAGAAGAAGCGGTGACCGGAGTGAAATATCCATATAAGGCATAAACAAGTGATTCTAAGCTTGTTTGAGCGCGTTTTGGAGCTATTGATGAGATGAGCATCTTCGGGCGATCGATGACCATGGGAAGACACCAGCAACCATATTATATCATGGTAGAGTGTTACGGATGCTTACGGCACAGCAAAAATCGTTTTGGCTATATAGGTCTCAAACAAGCGATTCTAAGCTTGTTTTAACCTAGTTTGGAACGGTTATTGATTTGAGGCACTTCGGGTGATCCGATTATCATGGGGAGACACCAGCAGCCATAATATACCATAATAGAGTGGTATGGACACAAACGGCGCAACGAAAATTCGTTTTGCTCAGGACGTCATATTGGTGCTCGGTTTTGCGCAATTGGACCATATACACCGTTTTGGGCTTACAACAGCTACTTTGAGGTTTGTGGGCTTCAATGAAGTTAATATGGACCTAATGGGCTACAATGAGCCCCAAAATAAGCAATGGGCTTATGAAATTCGTGGTGGGCATTTGGGGACATCACTTTGGGCCTAATTGTGCAATGTGAAGGATTTGGGCCAACTAATGGGCTTGGCACACAAGGGCAGCAACTAATCAAGCCCAATGACACTTGGAGGAGCCCAAGCACACTTGGACCAAGTCAAATTCGTGGGAAGATGCCATTCCACTATTTGGTCCACCATTGGTGTCAAAATCCCTTAATTTGTGGAATGGTGTTTGAGCATCCAAGAACATCTATGCTAGATGCCTTCTTTTGGCATGTGGAGACACAATAATGAGTCTCCCACCCCTAAAACATGGACCATGTTTGGAGGAGGAATAATTTCCACCACTATGCCATGTCTTGGAGACTTTGGAGGGCTATATAAGGAGGGCCTCTCCCTTGGACGAAAATCACACCTTCCTTGAGCATTGAGAGAGCATTTGAGTGAGAGAATTGAGAGAAATTCTCTTAAGTTGGTTGAAGAGTGCCTTGTTTGTTCTTGAGCACTCTTAGGGTTACAAAGGGTTGAGTTGTGTGAGATTGGGAAACACTTGTGAGAATTGTGTGTAGAGCTCCCAAAATACATTTCCGGCAACCCGTGGTAGCATTTCCGTGGCTGGAGAAGGTGGCAGCCTTGGTGCGTATTCCGGAGCTTCTTCGAGTACTTTGCGCTCTTCGTGCGACGACAAAGCGTTTGGTTTCGTGAGTTGCTCTCTTTATTCTAAATTTGTTATTGTTGAAGCATTGTAAGCTTGTCAACCCTAGTGAAGGGACGACAACATTTTTATTGGTTAGTGAGACCGTTGTATCGCTCTAGTGAAGGGCCCATACAATTCTAGTGAATTCGTTGGTGAGGGTAGTGAACCCGAATCAGCCGTGGACGTAGGTTGCACGCATTGTGTAGCTGAACCACGTAAATATTGTGTTTGCGATTGCTTGCCTTGTTTACTACTTGCCGTAAGTAAATTTGGAAAGACATACGAATTGTTAAAGTGCACTGATTCACCCCCCCTCTCAGTGCTTGTATCATATATCTTCGCAAGCTAAAGTTCAAGAAGGGAAGCGTTGATAGCAACTTGTACGTGCTGAACAGTGACGAAGGGCAATTGGTCATTGTCGTCTACGTCGACGATATCATATTCGGAGGAGAGAAGGTAAAGTTATGCCATGACTTTGCCTTGAAGATGAAGAATGAGTTCGAGATGTCTACGATTGGTGAACTCTCCTACTTTCTCGGTTTACAAGTCTCTCAACGGAATGATGTGTTGTTCCCATTGGAATGTTATGGTGTTGTCATTGTTGGCAAACCTAAATGGGTGTCCACATCACTGGAACATCATGCCTATTGTCTATATATGACTTCATAATGTCGGAAAAGCATGCAAATGAAGAAGATGCGGTGATGGAGTGAAATATCCATATACGGCATAAACAAGTGATTCTAAGCTTGTTTGAGCGCATTTTGGAGCTATTGATGAGTTGAGCATCTTCGGGCGATCCGATGACCATGAGAAGACACCAGAAACCATATTATATCATGGTAGAGTGTTACGGATGCTTACGGCACAGCAAAAATCGTTTTGGCTATATAGGTCTCAAACAAGCGATTCTAAGCTTGTTTTAACCTAGTTTGGAACGGTTATTGATTTGAGGCACTCCGGGTGATCCGATTATCATGGGGAGACACCAGCAGCCATAATATACCATAATAGAGTGGTATGGACACAAACGGCGCAACGAAAATTCGTTTTGCTCAGGACGTCATATTGGTGCTCGGTTTTGCGCAATTGGACCATATACACCGTTTTGGGCTTACAACAGCTACTTTGAGGTTTGTGGGCTTCAATGAAGTTAATATGGAACTAATGGGCTATAATGAGCCCCAAAATAAGCAATGGGCTTATGAAATTCGTGGTGGGCATTTGGGGACATCACTTTGGGCCTAATTGTGCAATGTGAAGGATTTGGGCCAACTAATGGGCTTGGCACACAAGTGCAACAACTAATCAAGCCCAATGACACTTGGAGGAGCCCAACCACACTTGGACCAAGTCAAATTCGTGGGAAGATGCCATTCCACTATTTGGTCCACCATTGGTGACAAAATGCCTTAATTTGTGGTATGTTGTTGGAGCATCCAAGGACATCTATGCTAGATGCCTTCTTTTGGCTATGTGGAGACATCAATAATGAGTCTCCCACCCCTAATACATGGAGCATGTTTGGAGGAGGAATCAATTCAACCACTATGCCATGTCTTGGAGACTTTGGAGGGCTATATAAGGAGGGCCTCTCCCTTGGACGAAAATCACACCTTCCTTGAGCATTGAGAGAGCATTTGAGTGAGAGAATTGAGAGAAATTCTCCTTAAGTTGGTTGAAGAGTGCCTTGTTTGTTCTTGAGCACTCTTAGGGTTTACAAAGGGTTGAGTTGTGTGAGATTGGGAAACACTTGTGAGAATTGTGTGTAGAGTTCCCAAGATACATTTCCGGTGAACTCGTGTGTAGCATTTCCGTGGCTGGAAGAAGGTGGCAGCCTTGGTGCATATTCCGGAGCTTCTTCGAGTACTTTGCGCTCTTCGTGCGACGACAAAGCGTTTGGTTTCGTGAGTTGCTCTCGTTATCCTAAATTTTTTATTGTTGAAGCATTGTAAGTTTGTCAACCCTAGTGAAGGGACGACAACATTTTTATTGGTCGGTGAGACCGTTGTATCGCTCTAGTGAAGGGCTCGTACAATTTTAGTGAATTTGTTGGTGACGGTAGTGAACCCGAACCAGCCGTGGACGTAGGTTGCACACATTGTGTAGCTGAACCACGTAAATATTGTGTTTGCGATTGGTTGCCTTGTTTACTTGTTTTATACTTGCCGTAACAAGTAAATTCTGAAAAGACATACGAATTGTTAAAGTGCACTGATTCACCCCCCCCTCTCAGTGCTTATATTGGGACTAACAATTGGTATCAGAGCTAAGTTGACATTGAAGGGCTTAACAACCTGTTAGATCATTAGCTCACAACAACAAGGCGAGACATGAACTACTCCGGCGTCGGCAAGATGGGTGTTCCTTTGTTTGATGGCTCCAACTACTCTAGTTGGAAAAGTCGAATGACGAAGCACTTGGGCGCTCTAAGCATTGACATCTACGACATTGTTCTCAATGCTGGCTACACTCCCCCGGCTAGTGGTGCGGCTTTGGACGGATGCTGACAAGAGGGCAGTTTGAAACCGATGCTAGAGCTTCAAATGCAATTCTGTCCGCCCTTAATGAAGTTGAGTTCTCGAAAGGTGAAAAATTGCAAGACGGCGAAGGAGATGTGGAACAAACTCGAGAACATCTACTGAAGGTGACAGCAAGGTCAAAGAAGCGAAGCTGCAAATTTACCGAAGTAAGTTCGAGCAATTGAGGATGAATAACGAAGAATCTATTGAACCTTATTTCAATAGGGTTATAGAGATCGTTAATTGCATCCGTGGATATGGTGAAGATATGACTGATGCTACTGTGGTAAAGAAAATCCTAAGATCTTTACCCGAGTCATATGATGCGAAGGTTTCATCTTTAGAAGAAAGAGACTTGAACACACTCTCTCTCGACACGCTGCAAAGCATATTAATTGCGTATGAGATGAGACGTGCAGCGGCTAGAACGACGAGTGATTCTGCATCGGCTAAAGGAGGTTGCATTCAAAGCCGTGAGCAATGCAAAGTGAACGAGGAGATTCTAGCTCGTCTCAAATTCGTGCACACCAGATGAAGAAGAAGATAATATAAAGGCGTACATCTCAAGAACTTCAAGAAGGGAACCGGAAAATATAAAGGTAAACTTCCTTTCAAATGCTTCAAGTGTGGTAAAATTGGCCACTATGCTCTGGATTGTCCAGAAAATATTAAAGATGGAAGTGACGATGAGAAGGAAGACAACCACAAGAAGAAGAAGTTCCAAAGGTATAAAAAGAGAGGCTATTCTTCGAAAAACGTCAAAGCATTGAAGAATCTCCTTAGCAAAATCCTAGAAGGCTCCAATTCATCCAGCGAAGGCGAATCCGACGATGAATCTGAAGATGAAGAGCATATCGCATTCATGGCCTCCGAGGCGCAAGAAGATTCTGCGGCAGAAGATGATGATGCTGAGGTCGACATGCAAGGTGAGATTGAAAGATGCATTGTCGTTGTTTCTCAGCTTGAAAAAGAAAAGAAAGCGTTGAAGCGTGACAAAGATGAGCTAGTCAACGAAGTGGGAAGGCTAAAAATCCAATGCGAAGAACATTCAAAGATGTGTGATGATCTTACCATCGAGCTAAATGGAAAGGCTGCCTACATCGACAAACTTGAAGGAGAGCTTTGCACCGTCAAAGCAAAAGGTTAGCGAACAAATGAAAGCATTCAAAGTGAGCTCTTCTTTTGCTTTCAATGATGGTTCGAGCTCTAGTAATGCCATGCTGAATGATCAAAACGAGGCCACACGAAAGCTCAATGAGTGTCTAGCATTGCAAAGACCTCACTCGCTTGGAAGACAAGGGGTTGGCTTTGAGGAAAGTAACTCCAAAACCTCAAAGACCACTACCTTTGTGAAGGAGAAGATTGCAAAGGAGCCGGAGGTTCGAAGAAAGATTCCTACGACGCTTCCCAAATTCGATATCTGCGGCACCGAACCCGACGAGTTGCAACAACCGAAGCTTAAGCCGTAAAATCATTCATGCGGCGGCATTCAGAGGATCTTGCTACTCTTGCGGCATTTACGGGCACATGGCGAGGAAATTGCCGGAGAAGGATGACAGCAAGGCCTCATCAACGTGATGTACATTCTGTTCGGCCCTTGAAGAATGGCTATGGACAACGCATAACTCCTCCTCTGAAGCTGTACAACCGATTCCAGGTACTTGAACAAAAGGAGAGAGTTGTTTGCCATAGATGCAACTACATGGGGCATTACGCTCGAAATTGCATGACATTCATTCCAAGTCCCTACAAAATTGGAATGAATGGTCAAGTGCAGCAAAGTACGCAAAAGATGCCAAGACCAGCCAAGAAGTTCAAAAAGAAGGCCATCGCGGTGGAACTATGTGAAGAAGCGAACGTGGTGGAAGTTGCACTCAAGGCAACTACAAAGAGTTCACGTTGGATCCTCGATAGCGGATGCAGCCGACATATGACGGGTGATGCAAAGCTACTCCAAAGTGCTTCTGATGCGGCAAGTGGAAAGGTAAAATTTGGCAACGATGACTCTTTGAAAATTAAAGGAAAAGGGGTTGCCAAAATCGATGGGGCAAAGTTTACATCTAAGGAGGTGCTACTTGTCGAAGGCCTCAAATACAATCTATTGAGTGTTAGCCAACTATGTGAATCGGGTCATGAAGTGACATTCACAAGTAAAGGTTGCACGGTGAAGAAGGCCGGAAGCGCAATCGTGGTGGCAAAGGGCTCAAGAACGGAGGGAAATTTATACCAACTGGGAGACAAAGACGATGCCTGTTTGATCGGCGTGGAAGATCAAAATCAACTTTGGCATCGACGACTGGGGCACATAAATCAAAAGAGCATGAGAGAATTGTCCACACAAAAGGCGGTCAGTGATCTTCCAGAAATGAGACGGGACAGAGAAACCGTGTGCGAAGCATGTCAAAAGGGGAAGATGGCACAATTCCCTCATCGAGTGAAAGAGCATAATTCGTCCAGCTTGCTGAGCCTGGTACACACGGACTTGTGTGGACCTATGCGAAACAAAGGTACAAATGGCGAATTATATTTCATGTTGCTGATAGATGATTATAGCCGCATGACATGCATTGTACATCTCCGTCATAAGAATGAAGCGTTTAAAGGCTTCAAAAGCTACAAGAAACGGGTGGAGAAACAATTTGGCAAGAAGATCAAAGCATTAAGGTCCGATCATGGTAGCGAATTCACATCCAATGAATTCGAATCATATCTGGCAAACCACGGCATCATGCATCAGCGATCGAGTGTGAGAACACCTCAACAAAATGGTGTTGTCGAAAGGAAAAATAGAGCCGTTATTGAAATGGCGAGGACGATGCTGATCGAGAGCGGTGTTCCGGTGAAGTTTTGGAAGGAAGCTACCGAAGCAGCGGTGTACTTGCAAAATCGAACTTTGTTGCGGCCTAAGTCTAGCAAGACTCCGTATGAGATGTGGAATGGAAGAAAGCCTACCGTGAAATACTTTAGAGTATTCGGGAGTCCTTGCTTCATCAAAAACAAGGATGAGTCGCTCGGAAAGTTCGAGGAAAGAGCTGACGAGGGAATCTTTCTCGGCTACTCACAAAGAAGCAAGGCATATCTATGCTACAATCAACGGCTTAAACGGACGGTAGAAAGCTGTGATGTCAAAGTTGTGGAGAATGACCCCAATTCGGCAAATGAGAGGTACGTTACTCCTTTAGATATTCCATCAAAAGGGGATGACGTTATAAATAAATCACGTGACGAAGAAATCACGGAAGAATTGAAGATTGCTGATGATTCGGGGGATGAGAGTGACAACATCACTCAAGTACCCAATGTTAGAAATGCCAAGAAGTCCAAAGAGAATTGGACTAAAGAACAAGTCGAGAACTCGAGGAGATGCGAAATGGGAGACTTCCACATTATTGGAGATGTTGATGCACCAATTCAGACACGACGAAAGGCAAAGAATATAAGAGCAACATCCCTAATCTCACAAGTCGAGCCCAAAAACGTGATTGAAGCTCAAGAGGACGAGCATTGGGTAAAGGCTATGAATGAAGAGTTGGATCAAATCGAGAAGAACTGCACGTGGGAACTAGTGCCTAGACCAGCCGAGAAGAACATCATCGGAACTAAATGGGTCTTCCGGAACAAGTTGAACGAAGACGGCAAAGTTGTTCGCAACAAGGCAAGGTTAGTATGCAAAGGCTATTCTCAAATTAATGGAATAGATGTTGATGAGACCTTTGCACCTGTGGCAAGACTTGAGGCAATTCGGTTATTCCTTGCTGTGGCTGCACAAAGAGGATACACCGTGTTCCAAATGGATGTCAAATCGGCATTCTTGAATGGAGACTTGAAGGAAGAGGTGTACATTGAACAACCCGATGGCTTTGTTCTAGGCGATGACGAGAACAAAGTATGTAAATTAAAGAAGGCGTTGTATGGCCTCAAGCAAGCACCTCGAGCATGGTACTCAAGACTTGACACATATCTTCGCAAGCTAAAGTTCAAGAAGGGAAGCGTTGATAGCAACTTGTACGTGCTGAACAGTGACGAAGGGCAATTGGTCATTGTCGTCTACGTCGACGATATCATATTCGGAGGAGATAAGGTAAAGTTATGCCATGACTTTGCCTTGAAGATGAAGAATGAGTTCGAGATGTCTATGATTGGTGAACTCTCCTACTTTCTCGGTTTACAAGTCTCTCAACGGAATGATGGACTTGTAATCTCACAAGTCAAATACATCAAAGAACTACTGAAGAAGTTCGGCATGGCGGAGTGTAAACCGGTGAGTACTCCTATGCCTACTGCATGTAAATTGAGCAAGGATGAAGATGGAAAAGGCGTTGATCAAAAGGAGTATAGAAGCATGATTGGGAGTCTTCTATATTTGACGGCTACTCGACCCGACATTCTACATTCCGTGTGTCAAGCAGCAAGATATCAAAGTAATCCCAAAGAATCGCACCTAGTAGCCGTGAAACGAATCCTTCGATACATTCGAGGTACGTCGGATTTAGGGCTATGGTATACTAAAAATGATGGTATCAAATTGATTGGGTATAGTGATGCTGATTGGGCCGGCTGCACCGATGATCGACGATCCACCTCGGGCGGTGCATTCTTTCTTGGAAAGAAGTGTGTTTCTTGGCTCAGCAAGAAACAAGACAGCGTATCATTGAGCACAGCAGAAGCCGAATATGTGGCGGCAACATCAGCATGCACACAAGTCATATGGATGCGCCGACAATTGCTTGACATGGTTGATGAGGTACGGTTGCCTATCTCCATTATGTGTGATAACCAAAGTGCTATCGGCTTGGGCAAAAATCCTATTCAACACTCAAGATCGAAGCACATCGATATTCGTTATCACTTTCTTAAAGAGAAGGTTGAAGAAGGAGTGATTCTGATGGAGTATGTGCCCACGGAAGAGCAAGTTGCTGACATCTTCACAAAACCATTGCCAACAGCGACATTTGAGAAGCACCGATTGAGCCTCGGAGTTCAACCCATTCCATCCAACTAGAAGGGGATGGGTTCGCACAATGATTCATTGCTCTTACCTTCCTTTGAAATGGTTGTCAAAGGGGGAGAAAGTTGCTGATTTTGGGAGATGATACAAGAAGAGCATAGAAGAGTGCATACATGAAGGGGGAGTAGCGATATTAATTGCGCAGCGGCTAAAGGGGGAGTTCATGACCTGAAGAGGTAAGCATCACTCAAGGGGGAGTCTTAATTGAAAGAGGACCCCAAAGATATCCCAAAATACATGTAGGTTGCCAACAATTCCAAAGGGGGAGATTGTTGTTCCCATTGGAATGTTATGGTGTTGTCATTGTTGGCAAACCTAAATGAGTGTCCGCATCATCGGAACATCATGCATATTGTCTATATATGACCTCATAATGTCAGAAAAGCATGGAAATGAAGAAGAAGCGGTGACGGAGTGAAATATCCATATACGGCATAAACAAGTGATTCTAAGCTTGTTTGAGCGCGTTTTGGAGCTATTGATGAGATGAGCATCTTCGGGCGATCCGATAACCATGGGAAGACACCAGCAACCATATTATATCATGGTAGAGTGTTACGGATGCTTACGGCACAGCAAAAATCGTTTTGGCTATATAGGTCTCAAACAAGCGATTCTAAGCTTGTTTTAACCTAGTTTGGAACGGTTATTGATTTGAGGCACTCCGGGTGATCCGATTATCATGGGGAGACACCAGCAGCCATAATATACCATAATAGAGTGGTATGGACACAAACGGCGCAACGAAAATTCGTTTTGCTCAGGACGTCATATTGGTGCTCGGTTTTGCGCAATTGGACCATATACACCGTTTTGGGCTTACAACAGCTACTTTGAGGTTTGTGGGCTTCAATGAAGTTAATATGGAACTAATGGGCTACAATGAGCCCCAAAATAAGCAATGGGCTTATGAAATTCGTGGTGGGCATTTGGGGACATCACTTTGGGCCTAATTGTGCAATGTGAAGGATTTGGGCCAACTAATGGGCTTGGCACACAAGTGCAACAACTAATCAAGCCCAATGACACTTGGAGGAGCCCAACCACACTTGGACCAAGTCAAATTCGTGGGAAGATGCCATTCCACTATTTGGTCCACCATTGGTGACAAAATGCCTTAATTTGTGGTATGTTGTTGGAGCATCCAAGGACATCTATGCTAGATGCCTTCTTTTGGCATGTGGAGACACAATAATGAGTCTCCCACCCCTAAAACATGGATCATGTTTGGAGGAGGAATAATTTCCACCACTATGCCATGTCTTGGAGACTTTGGAGGGCTATATAAGGAGGGCCTCTCCCTTGGACGAAATCACACCTTCCTTGAGCATTGAGAGAGCATTTGAGTGAGAGAATTGAGAGAAATTCTCTTAAGTTGGTTGAAGAGTGCCTTGTTTGTTCTTGAGCACTCTTAGGGTTACAAAGGGTTGAGTTGTGTGAGATTGGGAAACACTTGTGAGAATTGTGTGTAGAGCTCCCAAAATACATTTCCGGCAACCCGTGGTAGCATTTCCGTGGCTGGAGAAGGTGGCAGCCTTGGTGCATATTCCGGAGCTTCTTCGAGTACTTTGCGCTCTTCGTGCGACGACAAAGCGTTTGGTTTCGTGAGTTGCTCTCGTTATCCTAAATTTTTTATTGTTGAAGCATTGTAAGTTTGTCAACCCTAGTGAAGGGACGACAACATTTTTATTGGTCGGTGAGACCGTTGTATCGCTCTAGTGAAGGGCTCGTACAATTTTAGTGAATTTGTTGGTGACGGTAGTGAACCCGAACCAGCCGTGGACGTAGGTTGCACACATTGTGTAGCTGAACCACGTAAATATTGTGTTTGCGATTGGTTGCCTTGTTTACTTGTTTTATACTTGCCGTAACAAGTAAATTCTGAAAAGACATACGAATTGTTAAAGTGCACTGATTCACCCCCCCCTCTCAGTGCTTGTATTGGGACTAACACTTGGGCACATAAATCAAAAGAGCATGAGAGAATTGTCCATACAAAAAGCGGTCAGTGATCTTCCAGAAATGAGACGGGACAGAGAAACAGTTTGCGAAGCATGTCAAAAGGGGAAGATGGCGAAATTCCCTCACAGAGTGAAAGAGCATAATTCCTCCAGCTTGCTGAGCCTGGTACACACGGACTTGTGTGGACCTATGCGAAACAAAGGTACAAACGGCGAATTATATTTTATGTTGCTGATAGATGATTATAGCCGTATGACATGCATTATACATCTCCGTCATAAGAATGAAGCATTTAAAGGGTTCAAAACCTATAAGAAACGGGTGGAGAAACAGTTCGGAAAGAAAATCAAAGCATTGAGGTCTGATCATGGTAGCGAATTCACATCCAACGAATTCGAATCATATCTGGCAAACCATGGCATCATACATCAGCGATCGAGTGTGAGAACACCTCAACAAAATGGTGTTGTCGAAAGGAAAAATAGAGCCATTATTGAAATGGCAAGGACGATGCTAATCGAGAGCGGTGTTCCGGTGAAGTTTTGGAAGGAAGCTACCGAAGCAGCGGTGTACTTGCAAAATCGAACATTGTTGCGGCCTAAGTCTAGCAAGACTCCATATGAGATATGGAATGGAAGAAAGCCTACTGTGAAATACTTTAGAGTATTTGGGAGTCCCTGCTTCATCAAAAACAAGGATGAGTCGCTCGGAAAATTCGAGGAAAGAGCTGATGAAGGAATCTTTCTCGGCTACTCATAAAGAAGCAAGGCATATCTATGCTACAATCAACGGCTTAAATGGACGGTTGAAAGCTGTGATGTCAAAGTTGTGGAAAATAACTCCAATTCGGCAAATGAGAGGTACGTTACTCTTTTAGATATTCCATCAAAAAGGGATGACGTTATAAATGAATCTCGTGACGAAGAAAGCACGGAAAAATTGGAGATTGCTGATGATTCGGGGGATGAAAGTGACAACGTCACTCAAGTACCCGATGTTAGAAATGCAAAGAAGTCTAAAGAGAATTGGACTAAAGAACAAGTCGAGAATTCAAGGAGATGCGAAATAGGAGACTTCCACATTATTGGAGATGTTGATGCACCAATTCAGACACGACGGAAGGCGAAGAATATAAGAGCAACATCCCTAATCTCACAAGTCGAGCCCAAAAACGTGATTGAAGCTCAAGAGGACGAGCATTGGGCAAAGGCTATGAATGAAGAGTTGGACCAAATCGAGAAGAACTGCACGTGGGAACTAGTGCCTAGACCAGCCGGGAAGAACATCATGGGAACCAAATGGGTCTTCCGGAACAAGTTGAACGAGGACGGCAAAGTTGTTTGCAACAAGGCAAGGTTAGTATGCAAAGGCTATTCTCAAATTAATGGAATAGATGTTGATGAGACCTTTGCACCTGTGGCAAGACTTGAGGCAATTCGGTTATTCCTTGCTGTGGCCGCACAAAGAGGATACACGGTGTTCCAAATGGATGTCAAATCGGCATTCTTGAATGGTGACTTGAAAGAAGAAGTATACATTGAGCAACCTGACGGCTTTGTTCTAGGGGATGACGAGAACAAAGCATGCAAATTAAAGAAGGCATTGTATGGCCTTAAGCAAGCACCTCGAGCATGGTACTCAAGACTTGACACATATCTTCGCAAGCTAAAGTTCAAAAAGGGAAGCGTCGATAGCAACTTGTATGTGCTGAACAGTGATGAAGGGCAACTGGTCATTGTCGTCTACGTCGACGATATCATATTCGGAGGCGATAAGGTAAAGTTATGCCATGACTTTGCCTTTGTTGTTCCCATTGGAATGTCATGGTGTTGTCATTGTTGGCAAACCTAAATGGGTGTCCGCATCACTGAAACATCATGCCTATTATCTATATTTGACTTCATAATTCCGGAATAGCATGAAAATGAAGAAGAAGCAGTGACGGAGTGAAATATCCATATACGGCATAAACAAGTGATTCTAAGCTTGTTTGAGCGCGTTTTGGAGCTATTGATGAGTTGAGCATCTTCGGGCGATCCGATGACCATGGGAAGACACAAGCAACCATATTATATCATGGTAGAGTGTTACGGATGCTTACGGCACAGCAAAAATCGTTTTGGCTATATAGGTCTCAAACAAGAGATTCTAAGCTTGTTTTAACCTAGTTTGGAACGGTTATTGATTTGAGGCACTCCGGGTGATCCGATTATCATGGGGAGACACCAGCAGCCATAATATACCATAATAGAGTGGTATGGACACAAACGGCGCAACGAAAATTCGTTTTGCTCAGGACGTCATATTGGTGCTCGGTTTTGCGCAATTGGACCATATACACCGTTTTGGGCTTACAACAGCTACTTTGAGGTTTGTGGGCTTCAATGAAGTTAATATGGACCTAATGGGCTACAATGACCCTCAAAATAAGCAATGGGCTTATGAAATTCGTGGTGGGCATTTGGGGACATCACTTTGGGCCTAATTGTGCAATGTGAAGGACTTGGGCCAACTAATGGGCTTGGCACACAAGGGCAGCAACTAATCAAGCCCAATGACACTTGGAGGAGCCCAAGCACACTTGGACCAAGTCAAATTCGTGGGAAGATGCCATTCCACTATTTGGTGTCAAAATCCCTTAATTTGTGGAATGGTGTTTGAGCATCCAAGAACATCTATGCTAGATGCCTTCTTTTGGCATGTGGAGACACAATAATGAGTCTCCCACCCCTAAAACATGGACCATGTTTGGAGGAGGAATAATTTCCACCACTATGCCATGTCTTGGAGACTTTGGAGGGCTATATAAGGAGGGCCTCTCCCTTGGACGAAAATCACACCTTCCTTGAGCATTGAGAGAGCATTTGAGTGAGAGAATTGAGAGAAATTCTCCTAAGGTGGTTGAAGAGTGCCTTGTTTGTTCTTGAGCACTCTTAGGGTTTCAAAGGGTTGAGGTTGTGTGAGCTTGGGAAACACTTGTGAGAATTGTGTGTAGAGTTCCCAAGATACATTTCCGGTGACTCGTGTTGTGTTTCCGTGGCTGAAGAAGGTGGCAGCCTTGATGCGTATTCCGGAGCTTCTTCGAGTACTTTGCGCTCTTCGTGCGACGACAAAGCGTTTGGTTTCGTGAGTTGCTCTCTTTATTCTAAATTTGTTATTGTTGAAGCATTGTAAGCTTGTCAACCCTAGTGAAGGGACGACAACATTTTTATTGGTTAGTGAGACCGTTGTATCGCTCTAGTGAAGGGCCCATACAATTCTAGTGAATTCGTTGGTGAGCGTAGTGAACCCGAATCAGCCGTGGACGTAGGTTGCACGCATTGTGTAGCTGAACCACGTAAATATTGTGTTTGCGATTGCTTGCCTTGTTTACTACTTGCCGTAAGTAAATTTGAAAAGACATACGAATTGTTAAAGTGCACTGATTCACCCCCCCTCTCAGTGCTTGTATTGGGACTAACAGCCTTGAAGATGAAGAATGAGTTCGAGATGTCTATGATTGGTGAACTCTCCTACTTTCTCGGTTTACAAGTCTCTCAACGGAATGATGGACTTGTCATCTCACAAGTCAAATACGTCAAAGAACTTCTGAAGAAGTTTGGCATGGCGGAGTGTAAACCGGTGAGTACTCCTATGCCTACTGCATGTAGATTGAGCAAGGATGAAGAAGGAAAAGGCGTTGATCAAAAGGAGTATAGAAGCATGATTGGGAGTCTTCTATATTTGACGGCTACTCGACCCGACATTCTACATTCTGTGTGTCAAGCAGCGAGATATCAAAGTAATCCCAAAGAATCGCACCTGGTAGCCGTGAAACGAATCCTTCGATACATTCGAGGTACGTCGGATTTTGGGCTATGGTATACTAAAAATGATGGTATCAGATTGATTGGGTATAGTGATGCTGATTGGGCTGGCTGCACCGATGATCGACGATCCACCTCGGGTGGTGCATTCTTGTTGTTCCCATTGAAATGTTATGGTGTTGTCATTGTTGGCAAACCTAAATGAGTGTCCGCATCATCGGAACATCATGCATATTGTCTATATATGACCTCATAATGTCAGAAAAGCATGGAAATGAAGAAGAAGCGGTGACGGAGTGAAATATCCATATACGGCATAAACAAGTGATTCTAAGCTTGTTTGAGCGCGTTTTGGAGCTATTGATGAGATGAGCATCTTCGGGCGATCCGATAACCATGGGAAGACACCAGCAACCATATTATATCATGGTAGAGTGTTACGGATGCTTACGGCACAGCAAAAATCGTTTTGGCTATATAGGTCTCAAACAAGCGATTCTAAGCTTGTTTTAACCTAGTTTGGAACGGTTATTGATTTGAGGCACTCCGGGTGATCCGATTATCATGGGGAGACACCAGCAGCCATAATATACCATAATAGAGTGGTATGGACACAAACGGCGCAACGAAAATTCGTTTTGCTCAGGACGTCATATTGGTGCTCGGTTTTGCGCAATTGGACCATATACACCGTTTTGGGCTTACAACAGCTACTTTGAGGTTTGTGGGCTTCAATGAAGTTAATATGGAACTAATGGGCTACAATGAGCCCCAAAATAAGCAATGGGCTTATGAAATTCGTGGTGGGCATTTGGGGACATCACTTTGGGCCTAATTGTGCAATGTGAAGGATTTGGGCCAACTAATGGGCTTGGCACACAAGTGCAACAACTAATCAAGCCCAATGACACTTGGAGGAGCCCAACCACACTTGGACCAAGTCAAATTCGTGGGAAGATGCCATTCCACTATTTGGTCCACCATTGGTGACAAAATGCCTTAATTTGTGGTATGTTGTTGGAGCATCCAAGGACATCTATGCTAGATGCCTTCTTTTGGCATGTGGAGACACAATAATGAGTCTCCCACCCCTAAAACATGGATCATGTTTGGAGGAGGAATAATTTCCACCACTATGCCATGTCTTGGAGACTTTGGAGGGCTATATAAGGAGGGCCTCTCCCTTGGACGAAATCACACCTTCCTTGAGCATTGAGAGAGCATTTGAGTGAGAGAATTGAGAGAAATTCTCTTAAGTTGGTTGAAGAGTGCCTTGTTTGTTCTTGAGCACTCTTAGGGGTTACAAAGGGTTGAGTTGTGTGAGATTGGGAAACACTTGTGAGAATTGTGTGTAAAGCTCCCAAAATACATTTCCGGCAACCCGTGGTAGCATTTCCGTGGCTGGAGAAGGTGGCAGCCTTGGTGCATATTCCGGAGCTTCTTCGAGTACTTTGCGCTCTTCGTGCGACGACAAAGCGTTTGGTTTCGTGAGTTGCTCTCGTTATCCTAAATTTTTTATTGTTGAAGCATTGTAAGTTTGTCAACCCTAGTGAAGGGACGGCAACATTTTTATTGGTCGGTGAGACCGTTGTATCGCTCTAGTGAAGGGCTCGTACAATTTTAGTGAATTTGTTGGTGACGGTAGTGAACCCGAACCAGCCGTGGACGTAGGTTGCACACATTGTGTAGCTGAACCACGTAAATATTGTGTTTGCGATTGGTTGCCTTGTTTACTTGTTTTATACTTGCCGTAACAAGTAAATTCTGAAAAGACATACGAATTGTTAAAGTGCACTGATTCACCCCCCCCTCTCAGTGCTTGTATTGGGACTAACAATTGGTATCAGAGCTAAGTTGACATTGAAGGGCTTAACAACCTGTTAGATCATTAGCTCACAACAACAAGGCGAGACATGAACTACTCCGGCGTCGGCAAGATGGGTGTCCCTTTGTTTGATGGCTCCAACTACTCAAGTTGGAAAAGTCGAATGACAAAGCACTTGGGCGCTCTAAGCATTGACATCTACGACATTGTTCTCAATGCTGGCTACACTCCCCCGGCTAGTGGTGCGGTTTGGACGGATGCTGACAAGAGGGCATTTGAAACCGATGCTAGAGCTTCAAATGCAATTCTGTCCGCCCTTAATGAAGTTGAGTTCTCGAAGGTGAAAAATTGCAAGACGGCGAAGGAGATGTGGAACAAACTCGAGAACATCTACGAAGGTGACAGCAAGGTCAAAGAAGCGAAGCTGCAAATTTACCGAAGTAAGTTCGAGCAATTGAGGATGAATAACGAAGAATCTATTGAACCTTATTTCAATAGGGTTATAGAGATCGTTAATTGCATCCGTGGATATGGTGAAGATATGACTGATGCTACTGTGGTAAAGAAAATCCTAAGATCTTTACCCGAGTCATATGATGCGAAGGTTTCATCTTTAGAAGAAAGAGACTTGAACACACTCTCTCTCGACACGCTGCAAAGCATATTAATTGCGTATGAGATGAGACGTGCAGCGGCGAGAACGACGAGTGATTCTGCATCGGCTAAAGAGGTTGCATTCAAAGCCGTGAGCAATGCAAGTGAACGAGGAGATTCTAGCTCGTCTCAAATTCGTGCACCCAATGAAGAAGAAGATAATATAAAGGCGTACATCTCAAGGAACTTCAAGAAGGGAACCGGAAAATATAAAGGTAAACTTCCTTTCAAATGCTTCAAGTGTGGTAAAATTGGCCACTATGCTCTGGATTGTCCAGAAAATATTAAAGATGGAAGTGACGATGAGAAGGAAGACAACCACAAAAAGAAGAAGTTCCAAAGGTATAAAAAGAGAGGCTATTCTTCGAAAAACGTCAAAGCATTGAAGAATCTCCTTAGCAAAATCCTAGAAGGCTCCAATTCATCCAGCGAAGGCGAATCCGACGATGAATCTGAAGATGAAGAGCATATCGCATTCATGGCCTCCGAGGCGCAAGAAGATTCTGCGGCAGAAGATGATGATGCTGAGGTCGACATGCAAGGTGAGATTGAAAGATGCATTGTCGTTGTTTCTCAGCTTGAAAAAGAAAAGAAAGCGTTGAAGCGTGACAAAGATGAGCTAGTCAACGAAGTGGGAAGGCTAAAAATCCAATGCGAAGAACATTCAAAGATGTGTGATGATCTTACCATCGAGCTAAATGGAAAGGCTGCCTACATCGACAAACTTGAAGGAGAGCTTTGCACCGTCAAACAAAAGGTTAGCGAACAAATGAAAGCATTCAAAGTGAGCTCTTCTTTTGCTTTCAATGATGGTTCGAGCTCTAGTAATGCCATGCTGAATGATCAAAACGAGGCCACACGAAAGCTCAATGAGTGTCTAGCATTGCAAAGACCTCACTCGCTTGGAAGACAAGGGGTTGGCTTTGAGGAAAGTAACTCCAAAACCTCAAAGACCACTACCTTTGTGAAGGAGAAGATTGCAAAGGAGCCGGAGGTTCGAAGAAAGATTCCTACGACGCTTCCCAAATTCGATATCTGCGGCACCGAACCCGACGAGTTGCAACAACCGAAGCTTAAGCCGAAAATCATTCATGCGGCGGCATTCAGAGGATCTTGCTACTCTTGCGGCATTTACGGGCACATGGCGAGAAATTGCCGGAGAAGGATGACAGCAAGGCCTCATCAACGTGATGTACATTCTGTTCGGCCCTTGAAGAATGGACAACGCATAACTCCTCCTCTGAAGCTGTACAACCGATTCCAGGTACTTGAACAAAAGGAGAGAGTTGTTTGCCATAGATGCAACTACATGGGGCATTACGCTCGAAATTGCATGACATTCATTCCAAGTCCCTACAAAATTGGAATGAATGGTCAAGTGCAGCAAAGTACGCAAAAGATGCCAAGACCAGCCAAGAAGTTCAAAAAGAAGGCCATCGCGGTGGAACTATGTGAAGAAGCGAACGTGGTGGAAGTTGCACTCAAGGCAACTACAAAGAGTTCACGTTGGATCCTCGATAGCGGATGCAGCCGACATATGACGGGTGATGCAAAGCTACTCCAAAGTGCTTCTGATGCGGCAAGTGGAAAGGTAAAATTTGGCAACGATGACTCTTTGAAAATTAAAGGAAAAGGGGTTGCCAAAATCGATGGGGCAAAGTTTACATCTAAGGAGGTGCTACTTGTCGAAGGCCTCAAATACAATCTATTGAGTGTTAGCCAACTATGTGAATCGGGTCATGAAGTGACATTCACAAGTAAAGGTTGCACGGTGAAGAAGGCCGGAAGCGCAATCGTGGTGGCAAAGGGCTCAAGAACGGAGGGAAATTTATACCAACTGGGAGACAAAGACGATGCCTGTTTGATCGGCGTGGAAGATCAAAATCAACTTTGGCATCGACGACTGGGGCACATAAATCAAAAGAGCATGAGAGAATTGTCCACACAAAAGGCGGTCAGTGATCTTCCAGAAATGAGACGGGACAGAGAAACCGTGTGCGAAGCATGTCAAAAGGGGAAGATGGCACAATTCCCTCATCGAGTGAAAGAGCATAATTCGTCCAGCTTGCTGAGCCTGGTACACACGGACTTGTGTGGACCTATGCGAAACAAAGGTACAAATGGCGAATTATATTTCATGTTGCTGATAGATGATTATAGCCGCATGACATGCATTGTACATCTCCGTCATAAGAATGAAGCGTTTAAAGGCTTCAAAAGCTACAAGAAACGGGTGGAGAAACAATTTGGCAAGAAGATCAAAGCATTAAGGTCCGATCATGGTAGCGAATTCACATCCAATGAATTCGAATCATATCTGGCAAACCACGGCATCATGCATCAGCGATCGAGTGTGAGAACACCTCAACAAAATGGTGTTGTCGAAAGGAAAAATAGAGCCGTTATTGAAATGGCGAGGACGATGCTGATCGAGAGCGGTGTTCCGGTGAAGTTTTGGAAGGAAGCTACCGAAGCAGCGGTGTACTTGCAAAATCGAACTTTGTTGCGGCCTAAGTCTAGCAAGACTCCGTATGAGATGTGGAATGGAAGAAAGCCTACCGTGAAATACTTTAGAGTATTCGGGAGTCCTTGCTTCATCAAAAACAAGGATGAGTCGCTCGGAAAGTTCGAGGAAAGAGCTGACGAGGGAATCTTTCTCGGCTACTCACAAAGAAGCAAGGCATATCTATGCTACAATCAACGGCTTAAACGGACGGTAGAAAGCTGTGATGTCAAAGTTGTGGAGAATGACCCCAATTCGGCAAATGAGAGGTACGTTACTCCTTTAGATATTCCATCAAAAGGGGATGACGTTATAAATAAATCACGTGACGAAGAAATCACGGAAGAATTGAAGATTGCTGATGATTCGGGGGATGAGAGTGACAACATCACTCAAGTACCCAATGTTAAAAATGCCAAGAAGTCCAAAGAGAATTGGACTAAAGAACAAGTCGAGAACTCGAGGAGATGCGAAATGGGAGACTTCCACATTATTGGAGATGTTGATGCACCAATTCAGACACGACGAAAGGCAAAGAATATAAGAGCAACATCCCTAATCTCACAAGTCGAGCCCAAAAACGTGATTGAAGCTCAAGAGGACGAGCATTGGGTAAAGGCTATGAATGAAGAGTTGGATCAAATCGAGAAGAATTGCACGTGGGAACTAGTGCCTAGACCAGCCGAGAAGAACATCATCGGAACTAAATGGGTCTTCCGGAACAAGTTGAACGAAGACGGCAAAGTTGTTCGCAACAAGGCAAGGTTAGTATGCAAAGGCTATTCTCAAATTAATGGAATAGATGTTGATGAGACCTTTGCACCTGTGGCAAGACTTGAGGCAATTCGGTTATTCCTTGCTGTGGCTGCACAAAGAGGATACACCGTGTTCCAAATGGATGTCAAATCGGCATTCTTGAATGGAGACTTGAAGGAAGAGGTGTACATTGAACAACCCGATGGCTTTGTTCTAGGCGATGACGAGAACAAAGTATGTAAATTAAAGAAGGCGTTGTATGGCCTCAAGCAAGCACCTCGAGCATGGTACTCAAGACTTGACACATATCTTCGCAAGCTAAAGTTCAAGAAGGGAAGCGTTGATAGCAACTTGTACGTGCTGAACAGTGACGAAGGGCAATTGGTCATTGTCGTCTACGTCGACGATATCATATTCGGAGGAGATAAGGTAAAGTTATGCCATGACTTTGCCTTGAAGATGAAGAATGAGTTCGAGATGTCTATGATTGGTGAACTCTCCTACTTTCTCGGTTTACAAGTCTCTCAACGGAATGATGGACTTGTAATCTCACAAGTCAAATACATCAAAGAACTTCTGAAGAAGTTCGGCATGGCGGAGTGTAAACCGGTGAGTACTCCTATGCCTACTGCATGTAAATTGAGCAAGGATGAAGATGGAAAAGGCGTTGATCAAAAGGAGTATAGAAGCATGATTGGGAGTCTTCTATATTTGACGGCTACTCGACCCGACATTCTACATTCCGTGTGTCAAGCAGCAAGATATCAAAGTAATCCCAAAGAATCGCACCTAGTAGCCGTGAAACGAATCCTTCGATACATTCGAGGTACGTCGGATTTAGGGCTATGGTATACTAAAAATGATGGTATCAAATTGATTGGGTATAGTGATGCTGATTGGGCCGGCTGCACCGATGATCGACGATCCACCTCGGGCGGTGCATTCTTTCTTGGAAAGAAGTGTGTTTCTTGGCTCAGCAAGAAACAAGACAGCGTATCATTGAGCACAGCAGAAGCCGAATATGTGGCGGCAACATCAGCATGCACACAAGTCATATGGATGCGCCGACAATTGCTTGACATGGTTGATGAGGTACGGTTGCCTATCTCCATTATGTGTGATAACCAAAGTGCTATCGGCTTGGGCAAAAATCCTATTCAACACTCAAGATCGAAGCACATCGATATTCGTTATCACTTTCTTAAAGAGAAGGTTGAAGAAGGAGTGATTCTGATGGAGTATGTGCCCACGGAAGAGCAAGTTGCTGACATCTTCACAAAACCATTGCCAACAGCGACATTTGAGAAGCACCGATTGAGCCTCGGAGTTCAACCCATTCCATCCAACTAGAAGGGGATGGGTTCGCACAATGATTCATTGCTCTTACCTTCCTTTGAAATGGTTGTCAAAGGGGGAGAAAGTTGCTGATTTTGGGAGATGACACAAGAAGAGCATAGAAGAGTGCATACATGAAGGGGGAGTAGCGATATTAATTGCGCAGCGGCTAAAGGGGGAGTTCATGACCTGAAGAGGTAAGCATCACTCAAGGGGGAGTCTTAATTGAAAGAGGACCCCAAAGATATCCCAAAATACATGTAGGTTGCCAACAATTCCAAAGGGGGAGATTGTTGTTCCCATTGAAATGTTATGGTGTTGTCATTGTTGGCAAACCTAAATGAGTGTCCGCATCATCGGAACATCATGCATATTGTCTATATATGACCTCATAATGTCAGAAAAGCATGGAAATGAAGAAGAAGCGGTGACGGAGTGAAATATCCATATACGGCATAAACAAGTGATTCTAAGCTTGTTTGAGCGCGTTTTGGAGCTATTGATGAGATGAGCATCTTCGGGCGATCCGATAACCATGGGAAGACACCAGCAACCATATTATATCATGGTAGAGTGTTACGGATGCTTACGGCACAGCAAAAATCGTTTTGGCTATATAGGTCTCAAACAAGCGATTCTAAGCTTGTTTTAACCTAGTTTGGAACGGTTATTGATTTGAGGCACTCCGGGTGATCCGATTATCATGGGGAGACACCAGCAGCCATAATATACCATAATAGAGTGGTATGGACACAAACGGCGCAACGAAAATTCGTTTTGCTCAGGACGTCATATTGGTGCTCGGTTTTGCGCAATTGGACCATATACACCGTTTTGGGCTTACAACAGCTACTTTGAGGTTTGTGGGCTTCAATGAAGTTAATATGGAACTAATGGGCTACAATGAGCCCCAAAATAAGCAATGGGCTTATGAAATTCGTGGTGGGCATTTGGGGACATCACTTTGGGCCTAATTGTGCAATGTGAAGGATTTGGGCCAACTAATGGGCTTGGCACACAAGTGCAACAACTAATCAAGCCCAATGACACTTGGAGGAGCCCAACCACACTTGGACCAAGTCAAATTCGTGGGAAGATGCCATTCCACTATTTGGTCCACCATTGGTGACAAAATGCCTTAATTTGTGGTATGTTGTTGGAGCATCCAAGGACATCTATGCTAGATGCCTTCTTTTGGCATGTGGAGACACAATAATGAGTCTCCCACCCCTAAAACATGGATCATGTTTGGAGGAGGAATAATTTCCACCACTATGCCATGTCTTGGAGACTTTGGAGGGCTATATAAGGAGGGCCTCTCCCTTGGACGAAATCACACCTTCCTTGAGCATTGAGAGAGCATTTGAGTGAGAGAATTGAGAGAAATTCTCTTAAGTTGGTTGAAGAGTGCCTTGTTTGTTCTTGAGCACTCTTAGGGGTTACAAAGGGTTGAGTTGTGTGAGATTGGGAAACACTTGTGAGAATTGTGTGTAAAGCTCCCAAAATACATTTCCGGCAACCCGTGGTAGCATTTCCGTGGCTGGAGAAGGTGGCAGCCTTGGTGCATATTCCGGAGCTTCTTCGAGTACTTTGCGCTCTTCGTGCGACGACAAAGCGTTTGGTTTCGTGAGTTGCTCTCGTTATCCTAAATTTTTTATTGTTGAAGCATTGTAAGTTTGTCAACCCTAGTGAAGGGACGGCAACATTTTTATTGGTCGGTGAGACCGTTGTATCGCTCTAGTGAAGGGCTCGTACAATTTTAGTGAATTTGTTGGTGACGGTAGTGAACCCGAACCAGCCGTGGACGTAGGTTGCACACATTGTGTAGCTGAACCACGTAAATATTGTGTTTGCGATTGGTTGCCTTGTTTACTTGTTTTATACTTGCCGTAACAAGTAAATTCTGAAAAGACATACGAATTGTTAAAGTGCACTGATTCACCCCCCCCTCTCAGTGCTTGTATTGGGACTAACAATTCTTTCTCGGAAAGAAGTGTGTTTCTTGGTTCAGCAAGAAACAAGACAGCGTATCATTGAGCACAGTAGAAACGGAATATGTGGCAGCAACATCAGCATGCACGCAAGTCATATGGATGCGCCGACTGTTGTTCCCATTGGAATGTTATGGTGTTGTCATTGTTGGCAAACCTAAATGAGTGTCCACATCATCGGAACATCATGCATATTGTCTATATATGACCTCATAATGTCAGAAAAGCATGAAAATGAAGAAGAAGTGGTGACGGAGTGAAATATCCATATAAGGCATAAACAAGTGATTCTAAGCTTGTTTGAGCGCGTTTTGGAGCTATTGATGAGATGAGCATCTTCGGGCGATCAGATGACCATGGGAAGACACCAGCAACCATATTATATCATGGTAGAGTGTTACGGATGCTTACGGCACAGCAAAAATCGTTTTGGCTATATAGGTCTCAAACAAGCGATTCTAAGCTTGTTTTAACCTAGTTTGGAACGGTTATTGATTTGAGGCACTCCGGGTGATCCGATTATCATGGGGAGACACCAACAGCCATAATATACCATAATAGACTGGTATGGACACAAACGGTGCAACGAAAATTCGTTTTGCTCAGGACGTCATATTGGTGCTCGGTTTTGCGCAATTGGACCATATACACCGTTTTGGGCTTACAACAGCTACTTTGAGGTTTGTGGGCTTCAATGAAGTTAATATGGACCTAATGGGCTGCAATGAGCTCCAAAATAAGCAATGGGCTTATGAAATTCGTGGTGGGCATTTGGGGACATCACTTTGGGCCTAATTGTGCAATGTGAAGGATTTGGGCCAACTAATGGGCTTGGCACACAAGGGCAGCAACTAATCAAGCCCAATGACACTTGGAGGAGCCCAAGCACACTTGGACCAAGTCAAATTCGTGGGAAGATGCCATTCCACTATTTGGTCCACCATTGGTGTCAAAATCCCTTAATTTGTGGAATGGTGTTTGAGCATCCAAGAACATCTATGCTAGATGCCTTCTTTTGGCATGTGGAGACACAATAATGAGTCTCCCACCCCTAAAACATGGACCATGTTTGGAGGAGGAATAATTTCCACCACTATGCCATGTCTTGGAGACTTTGGAGGGCTATATAAGGAGGGCCTCTCCCTTGGACGAAAAACACACCTTCCTTGAGCATTGAGAGAGCATTTGAGTGAGAGAATTAAGAGAAATTCTCTTAAGTTGGTTGAAGAGTGCCTTGTTTGTTCTTGAGCACTCTTAGGGTTACAAAGGGTTGAGTTGTGTGAGATTGGGAAACACTTGTGAGAATTGTGTGTAGAGCTCCCAAAATACATTTCCGGCAACCCGTGGTAGCATTTCCGTGGCTGGAGAAGGTGGCAGCCTTGGTGCGTATTCCGGAGCTTCTTCGAGTACTTTGCGCTCTTCGTGCGACGACAAAGCGTATGGTTTCGTGAGTTGCTCTCTTTATTCTAAATTTGTTATTGTTGAAGCATTGTAAGCTTGTCAACCCTAGTGAAGGGACGACAACATTTTTATTGGTTAGTGAGACCGTTGTATCGCTCTAGTGAAGGGCCCATACAATTCTAGTGAATTCGTTGGTGAGGGTAGTGAACCCGAATCAGCCGTGGACGTAGGTTGCACGCATTGTGTAGCTGAACCACGTAAATATTGTGTTTGCGATTGCTTACCTTGTTTACTACTTGCCGTAAGTAAATTTGAAAAGACATACGAATTGTTAAAGTGCACTGATTCACCCCCCCTCTCAGTGCTTGTATTGGGACTAACACCGACAATTGCTTGACATGGTTGATGAGGTACGGTTGCCTATCTCTATTCTGTGTGATAACCAAAGTGCTATCAGCTTGGGCAAAAATCCTGTTCAACACTCAAGATCGAAGCACATCGATATTCGTTATCACTTTCTTAAAGAGAAGGTTGAAGAAGGAGTGATTCTTATGGAGTACGTGCCTACGGAAGAGCAAGTTGCTGATATCTTCACAAAACCATTGCCAATAGCGACATTCGAGAAGCATCTATCGAGCCTCGGAGTTCAACCCGTTCCATCCAACTAGAAGGGATGGGTTCACACAATGATTCATTGCTCTTACCTTCCTTTGAAATGGTTGTCAAAGGGGGAGAAAGTTGCTGATTTTGGGAGGTAATACAAGAAGAGCATAGAAGAGTGCATACATGTAGGGGGAGTAGCGGTTTTAATAATGCAGCGGCTAAAGGCGAGTCCATGGCCTGAAGAGGAGAGCATCACTCAAGGGGGAGTCTTAATTGAAAGAGGACCTCAAAGGTATCCCAAAATCAGTGTAGGTTGCCAACAATTCCAAAGGGGGAGATTGTTGTTCCCATTGGAATGTTATGGTGTTGTCATTGTTGGCAAGCCTAATTGGGTGTCCGCATCACCTAAACATCATTCCCATTGTCTATAGATGACTTCATGATGTCAGACTAGCAAAAGGAAATCAGTTTTGCCCGAAGCATCATAATTGAGCCCGGTTTGACCTAGTTTGGAGCGGTTATTGATTTGAGGCACTCCGGATGATCCGATGACCATGGGAAGACACCAGCAGCTATAATATACCATAATAAAGTGGTATGTACACAACCGGCACAAGGGAAATCGGTTTTGGTCAAGCGTCATAATTGAGCCCGGTTTGGCCT
>JAXCHL010000050.1:0-62370 GCA_034195605.1 Santalum album
GCTGATGTCGTCATCCGCTTCATCTTCGCTGGAAGTGCTAGAGCCTTCCAACATTTCACTCAAGAGATTCTTCAATGCCTTGTATTTCTTTTCTTTCAAGGAACTAGAGCCCTTCTTTTTGAATTTCTGGAATTTGGTCTTCTTCTTCTTGTTATTGTCTACTTCATCATCACTATCATCTTCTTCACTTGTAGGACAATTTGCAGCATAATGACCAACTTCGCCACACTTGAAACATTTAAAAGGAAGCTTACCTTTGTACTTTCCTTTTCCCTTTTTGAAGTTTCTTGATATAAAGGCTGCAACATCATCTCCTTCTTCATGGGATTTATCATCTTCTTTCATACTTAACTTCGTCAAGGATTTGAAAGCAACCTCCTTTGTTGATGCATATTTGGTTCCTCGATTTGTGTCTTCAACCCGCATCTCAAAGGCAACCAACGTGCTTTGAAGCTCATCAATCGTCACTTTTGTTAGGTCTCTTTCCTCCAATGCAGAAACCTTGCTACAATACGATGCTGGAAGTGTTCGAAGAATCTTTTTCACCACGGTCTTTTCTTCTAGCTTCTCTCCAAGTCCTCGTATAGAATTCACGATCTCCATGACTCTACCAAAGTATTCAATAATAGATTCTTTATCAGACATTCTTAGTTGATCAAACTTACTTTGAAAAACTTGAAGCTTTGCCTCCTTCACTTTGTCGTTTCCTTCATAGTAACTTTCGAGCTTTTCCCACATCTCGTTTGCGGATTCACAACTCATCACCTTCGAGTAGACATCTTCAGTAAGTGCCGACATAATGGCCGTGCATGCTTTGGAATCGATCTCGAACTTCTTGTTGTCCGCGGCTGTCCATTCGGCTTTTTCATCGGGAGCCTTGTACTCGGTTTTCACGCACGTATACACGTCTCTTCCAAGAGAACCCAAGTACTTCAGCATGCGCTTCTTCCAAGCCGGGTAATTGGATCCATCGAAGAACGGCACACCGGTGCGGTTTGTAACTCCGAAATTCATGATGAATGAACTTCAAAGAATTTGAAGAACTTGACCTCAGCAGGTTGTTAAACCTCTTCCGCCCACCTTTGCTCTGATACCAATTGTTAGTCCCAATACGAGCACTGAGAGGGGGGGGGTGAATCAGTGCTCCTTCAAATTCTTTCCTTTTTGCGCTCTTCAATCTGATTCGATGGTTATTGCAAGAGTAACACAAGCAAACCAACCAAGCAATCGCAAACACAAGATATACGTGGTTCAGCTACACAATGCGTGCAACTTACGTCCACGGCTGATTCGGGTTCACTACCCTCACCAACGAATTCACTATAACTGTATTGGCTCTTCACTAGAGCGATACAACGGTCTCACTGACCAATAAAAATGTTGTCGTCCCTTCACTAGGTTGACAAACTTACAGTGCTTCAACAATAATAAATTTAGAATGAAAAAGGCAACTCACGAAACCAAGCACTTTGTCGACGTACGAAGAGCGCAAAGTAGTCGAAGTAGCTTCGGAACACGTACCAAGGCTGCCACCTTCTCCAGCCACGAAAATGGTACCACGGGTCACCGGAAATATATTTTGGGAACTCTACACACAATTCTCACAAGTGTTTCCCAAACTCACATAAACTCGACCCTTTGAAACCCCAAAAGTGCTCAAGAACAACCAAGGCACTCAACCACCACCTTAGGAGAATTTCTCTCAATTCTCTCACTCAAATGCTCTCTCCAAGCTTATGGAAGGTGTGATTTTCGTCCAAGGGAGAGGCCCTCCTTATATAGCCCTTCAAAGGCTCCAAGACATGGCATAGTGGTGGAATTAATTACTCCTCCAAACATGTTCCATGTTTTAGGGGTGGGAGACTAATTATGGTGTCTCCACTAGCCAAAAACATGGCATAAATTCCTCCACCAAATATGCTCCATGTTTTGGGGGGTGGGAGACTCATTATGGTGTCTCCACTAGTCAAAAGAAGCCTCCAAACATGGATGTCCTTGAATGCCAAACAACATTCCTCAAATTAGGGGATTTTGTCACCAATGGTGGACCAAATGGTAGCATGGCTGCTGCCCACGAATTTTGACTTGGTCCAAGTGTATTTGGACTCCTCCAAGTGTAATTGGACTTGTTTAGTTGCTGCCCATGTGTGCCAAGCCCATTAGTTGGCCCAAATTCGTCACATTGCACATTTAAGCCCAAAATGGTCACCCCAAAGGCCCACCACGAATTTCATAAGCCCACTGCCATTCCTTGACCTCATTGCAACCCATTTAGCCCAAATTCACCTCAATGTAGCCAAAAAACTCCAAACAAGCTCCATTTAAGCTCAACATGGCGCATATGCTCCAATTAGGCCAAACCGGGCTCAAACCGGGCTCAATTATGACGCTTTGACCAAAACCGATTTCCCTTGCACCGTTTGTGTACATACCACTTTATTATGGTATATTATAGCTGCTGGTGTCTTCCCATGGTCATCGGATCATCCGGAGTGCGTCAAATCAATAACCGCTCCAAACTAGGTCAAACCGGGCTCAATTATGGCGCTTTTCGGTACTTCACTCCCTCGCTGTGTCTTCTTCATTTCCACATAATTCTGATGTCCCAAAGTCATGCAAAGTCGATATACAAGGTGTACCAATGATATGCACACTCATTTAGGCTTGCCAACAATGACAACACCTCATTATTCCAATGGGAACAACAAAATTATATTTCATGTTGTTGATAGATGATTATAGCCGCATGACATGCATTATACATCTCCGTCATAAGAATGAAGCGTTTAAAGGCTTCAAAAGCTACAAGAAACGGGTGGAGAAACAATTTGGCAAGAAGATCAAAGCATTAAGGTCCGATCATGGTAGCGAATTCACATCCAATGAATTCGAATCATATCTGGCAAACCACGGCATCATGCATCAGCGATCGAGTGTGAGAACACCTCAACAAAATGGTGTTGTCGAAAGGAAAAATAGAGCCGTTATTGAAATGGCAAGGACGATGCTGATCGAGAGCGGTGTTCCGGTGAAGTTTTGGAAGGAAGCTACCGAAGCAGCGGTGTACTTGCAAAATCGAACTTTGTTGCGGCCTAAGTCTAGCAAGACTCCGTATGAGATGTGGAATGGAAGAAAGCCTACCGTGAAATACTTTAGAGTATTCGGGAGTCCTTGTTTCATCAAAAACAAGGATGAGCTGACGAGGGAATCTTTCTCGGCTACTCACAAAGAAGCAAGGCATATCTATGCTACAATCAACGGCTTAAACGGACGGTAGAAAGCTGTGATGTCAAAGTTGTGGAGAATGACCCCAATTCGGCAAATGAGAGGTACGTTACTCCTTTAGATATTCCATCAAAAGGGGATGACGTTATAAATAAATCACGTGACGAAGAAAGCACGGAAGAATTGGATAATGCTGATGATTCGGGGGATGAGAGTGACAACATCACTCAAGTACCCGATGTTAGAAATGCCAAGAAGTCCAAAGAGAACTGGACTAAAGAACAAGTCGAGAACTCGAGGAGATGCGAAATGGGAGACTTCCACATTATTGGAGATGTTGATGCACCAATTCAGACACGACGAAAGGTGAAGAATATAAGAGCAACATCCCTAATCTCACAAGTCGAGCCCAAAAACGTGATTGAAGCTCAAGAGGACGAGCATTGGGCAAAGGCTATGAATGAAGAGTTGGATCAAATCGAGAAGAACTGCACGTGGGAACTAGTGCCTAGACCAGCCGGGAAGAACATCATCGGAACTAAATGGGTCTTCCGGAACAAGTTGAACGAAGACGGCAAAGTTGTTCGCAACAAGGCAAGGTTAGTATGCAAAGGCTATTCTCAAATTAATGGAATAGATGTTGATGAGACCTTTGCACCTGTGGCAAGACTTGAGGCAATTCGGTTATTCCTTGCTGTGGCTGCACAAAGAGGATACACCGTGTTCCAAATGGATGTCAAATCGGCATTCCTGAATGGAGACTTGAAGGAAGAGGTGTACATTGAACAACCCGACGGCTTTGTTCTAGGCGATGACGAGAACAAAGTATGCAAATTAAAGAAGGCGTTGTATGGCCTCAAGCAAGCACCTCGAGCATGGTACTCAAGACTTGACACATATCTTCGCAAGCTAAAGTTCAAGAAGGGAAGCGTTGATAGCAACTTGTACGTACTGAACAGTGACGAAGGGCAATTGGTCATTGTCGTCTACGTCGACGATATCATATTCGGAGGAGATAAGGTAAAGTTATGCCATGACTTTGCCTTGAAGATGAAGAATGAGTTCGAGATGTCTATGATTGGTGAACTCTCCTACTTTCTCGGTTTACAAGTCTCTCAACGGAATGATGGACTTGTAATCTCACAAGTCAAATACGTCAAAGAACTACTGAAGAACTTCGGCATGGCGGAGTGTAAACCGGTGAGTACTCCTATGCCTACTGCATGTAAATTGAGCAAGGATGAAGATGGAAAAGGCGTTGATCAAAAGGAGTATAGAAGCATGATTGGGAGTCTTCTATATTTGACGGCTACTCGACCCGACATTCTACATTCCGTGTGTCAAGCAGCGAGATATCAAAGTAATCCCAAAGAATCGCACCTGGTAATCGTGAAACGAATCCTTCGATACATTCGAGGTACGTCGGATTTTGGGCTATGGTATACTAAAAATGATGGTATCAGATTGATTGGGTATAGTGATGCTGATTGGGCTGGCTGCACCAATGATCGACGATCCACCTCGGGTGGTGCATTCTTTCTCGGAAAGAAGTGTGTTTCTTGGTTCAGCAAGAAACAAGACAGCGTATCATTGAGCACAGCAGAAGCGGAATATGTGGCATCAACATCAGCATGCACGCAAGTCATATGGATGCGCCGACAATTGCTTGACATGGTTGATGAGGTACGGTTGCCTATCTCTATTATGTGTGATAATCAAAGTGCTATTGGTTTGGGCAAAAATCCTATTCAACACTCAAGATCAAAGCACATCGATATTCGTTATCACTTTCTTAAAGAGAAGGTTGAAGAAGGAGTGATTCTAATGGAGTATGTGCCCACGGAAGAGCAAGTTGCCGATATCTTCACAAAACCATTGCCAACAGCGACATTCGAGAAGCATCGATCGAGCCTCGGAGTTCAACCCGTTCCATCCAACTAGAAGGGATGGGTTCGCACAATGATTCGTTGCTCTTACCTTCCTTTGAAATGGTTGTCAAAGGGGGAGTGTTGTTCCCATTGGAATGTTATGGTGTTGTCATTGTTGGCAAACCTAAATGGGTGTCCGCATCACTGGAACATCATGCCTATTGTCTATATATGACTTCATAATGTCGGAAAAACATGAAAATGAAGAAGATGCGGTGATGGAGTGAAATATCCATATACGGCATAAACAAGTGATTCTAAGCTTGTTTGAGCGCGTTTTGGAGCTATTGATGAGTTGAGCATCTTCGGGCAATCCGATGACCATGGGAAGACACAAGCAACCATATTATATCATGGTAGAGTGTTACGGATGCTTACGGCATAGCAAAAATCGTCTTGGCCATATAGGTCTCAAACAAGCGATTCTAAGCTTGTTTTAACCTAGTTTGGAACGGTTATTGGTTTGAGGCACTCCGGGTGATCCGATTATCATGGGGAGACACCAGCAGCCATAATATACCATAATAGAGTGGTATGGACACAAACGGCGCAACGAAAATTCGTTTTGCTCAGGACGTCATATTGGTGCTCGGTTTTGCGCAATTGGACCATATACACCGTTTTGGGCTTACAACAGCTACTTTGAGGTTTGTGGGCTTCAATGAAGTTAATATGGACCTAATGGGCTACAATGAGCCTCAAAATAAGCAATGGGCTTATGAAATTCGTGGTGGGCATTTGGGGACATCACTTTGGGCCTAATTGTGCAATGTGAAGGACTTGGGCCAACTAATGGGCTTGGCACACAAGGGCAGCAACTAATCAAGCCCAATGACACTTGGAGGAGCCCAAGCACACTTGGACCAAGTCAAATTCGTGGGAAGATGCCATTCCACTATTTGGTCCACCATTGGTGTCAAAATCCCTTAATTTGTGGAATGGTGTTTGAGCATCCAAGAACATCTATGCTAGATGCCTTCTTTTGGCATGTGGAGACACAATAATGAGTCTCCCACCCCTAAAACATGGACCATGTTTGGAGGAGGAATAATTTCCACCACTATGCCATGTCTTGGAGACTTTGGAGGGCTATATAAGGAGGGCCTCTCCCTTGGACGAAAATCACACCTTCCTTGAGCATTGAGAGAGCATTTGAGTGAGAGAATTGAGAGAAATTCTCCTAAGGTGGTTGAAGAGTGCCTTGTTTGTTCTTGAGCACTCTTAGGGTTTCAAAGGGTTGAGGTTGTGTGAGCTTGGGAAACACTTGTGAGAATTGTGTGTAGAGTTCCCAAGATACATTTCCGGTGACTCGTGTTGTGTTTCCGTGGCTGAAGAAGGTGGCAGCCTTGGTGCGTATTCCGGAGCTTCTTCGAGTACTTTGTGCTCTTTGTGCGACGACAAAGCGTTTGGTTTCGTGAGTTGCTCTCTTTATTCTAAATTTGTTATTGTTGAAGCATTGTAAGCTTGTCAACCCTAGTGAAGGGACGACAACATTTTTATTGGTTAGTGAGACCGTTGTATCGCTCTAGTGAAGGGCCCATACAATTCTAGTGAATTCGTTGGTGAGGGTAGTGAACCCGAATCAGCCGTGGACGTAGGTTGCACGCATTGTGTAGCTGAACCACGTAAATATTGTGTTTGCGATTGCTTGCCTTGTTTACTACTTGCCGTAAGTAAATTTGAAAAGACATACGAATTGTTAAAGTGCACTGATTCACCCCCCCTCTCAGTGCTTGTATTGGGACTAACAATTGGTATCAGAGCTAAGTTGACATTGAAGGGCTTAACAACCTGTCAGATCATTAGCTCACAAGAGCAAGGCGAGATATGAACTACTCCGGCGTCGGCAAGATGGGTGTTCCTTTGTTTGATGGCTCCAACTACTCAAGTTGGAAAAGTCGAATGACGAAGCACTTGGGCGCTCTAAGCATTGACATCTACGACATTGTTCTCAATGCTGGCTACACTCCCCCGGCTAGTGGTGCGGTTTGGACGGATGCTGACAAGAGGGCATTTGAAACCGATGCTAGAGCTTCAAATGCAATTCTGTCCGCGCTTAATGAAGTTGAGTTCTCGAAGGTGAAAAATTGCAAGACGGCGAAGGAGATGTGGAACAAACTCGAGAACATCTACGAAGGTGACAGCAAGGTCAAAGAAGCGAAGCTGCAAATTTACCGAAGTAAGTTCGAGCAATTGAGGATGAATAACGAAGAATCTATTGAACCTTATTTCAATAGGGTTATAGAGATCGTTAATTGCATCCGTGGATATGGTGAAGATATGACTGATGCTACTGTGGTAAAGAAAATCCTAAGATCTTTACCCGAGTCATATGATGCGAAGGTTTCATCTTTAGAAGAAAGAGACTTGAACACACTCTCTCTCGACACGCTGCAAAGCATATTAATTGCGTATGAGATGAGACGTGCAGCGGCGAGAACGACGAGTGTTTCTGCATCGGCTAAAGAGGTTGCATTCAAAGCCATGAGCAATGCAAGTGAACGAGGAGATTCTAGCTCGTCTCAAATTCGTGCACCCAATGAAGAAGAAGATAATATAAAGGCGTACATCTCAAGGAACTTCAAGAAGGGAACCGGAAAATATAAAGGTAAACTTCCTTTCAAATGCTTCAAGTGTGGTAAAATTGGCCACTATGCTCTGGATTGTCCAGAAAATATTAAAGATGGAAGTGACGATGAGAAGGAAGACAACCACAAAAGGAAGAAGTTCCAAAGGTATAAAAAGAGAGGCTATTCTTCGAAAAACGTCAAAGCATTGAAGAATCTCCTTAGCAAAATCCTAGAAGGCTCCAATTCATCCAGCGAAGGCGAATCCGACGATGAATCTGAAGATGAAGAGCATATCGCATTCATGGCCTCCGAGGCGCAAGAAGATTCTGCGGCAGAAGATGATGATGCTGAGGTCGACATGCAAGGTGAGATTGAAAGATGCATTGTCGTTGTTTCTCAGCTTGAAAAGGAAAAGAAAGCGTTGAAGCATGACAAAGATGAGCTAGTCAACGAAGTGGGAAGGCTAAAAATCCAATGCGAAGAACGTTCAAAGATGTGTGATGATCTTACCATCGAGCTAAAAGGAAAGGCTGCCTACATCGACAAACTTGAAGGAGAGCTTTGCACCGTCAAACAAAAGGTTAGCGAACAAATGAAAGCATTCAAAGTGAGCTCTTCTTTTGCTTTCAATGATGGTTCGAGCTCTAGTAATGCCATGCTGAATGATCAAAACGAGGCCACACGAAAGCTCAATGAGTGTCTAGCATTGCAAAGACCTCACTCGCTTGGAAGACAAGGGGTTGGCTTCGAGGAAAGTAACTCCAAAACCTCTAAGACCACTACCTTTGTAAAGGAGAAGATTGCAAAGGAGCCGGAGGTTCGAAGAAAGATTCCTACGACGCTTCCCAAATTCGATATCTGTGGCACTGAACCCGACGAGTTGCAACAACCGAAGCTCAAGCGTAAAATCATTCATGCGGCGGCATTCAGAGGATCTTGTTACTCCTGCGGCGTTTACGGGCACATGGCGAGGAATTGCCGAAGAAGGATGATAGCAAGGCCTCATCAACGTGATGTACATTCTGTTCGGCCCTTGAAGAATGGCTATGGACAACGCATAACTCCTCCTCTGAAGCTGTACAACCGATTCCAGGTACTTGAACAAAAGGAGAGAGTTGTTTGCCATAGATGCAACTACATGGGGCATTATGCTCGAAATTGCATGACATTCATTCCAAGTCCCTACAAAAATGGAATGAATGGCCAAGTGCAGCAAAGTTCGCAAAAGATGCCAAAACCAGCCAAGAAGTTCAAAAAGAAGGCCATCGCGGTGGAACGATGTGAAGAAGCGAACGTGGTGGAAGTTGCGCTCAAGGCAACTACAAAGAGTTCACGTTGGATCCTCGATAGCGGATGTAGCCGACATATGACGGGTGATGCGAAGCTACTCCAAAGTGCTTCTGATGCGGCAAGTGGAAAGGTAAAATTCGGCAACGATGACTCTTTGAAAATTAAAGGAAAAGGGGTTGCCAAAATCGATGGGGCAAAGTTTACATCTAAGGAGGTGCTACTTGTCGAAGGCCTCAAATACAATCTATTGAGTGTTAGCCAACTATGTGAATCGGGTCATGAAGTGACATTCACAAGTAAAGGTTGCACGGTGAAGAAGGCCGGAAGCACAATCGTGGTGGCAAAGGGCTCAAGAACGGAGGGAAATTTATACCAACTGGGAGACAAAGACGATGCTTGTTTGATTGGCGTGGAAGATCAAAATCAACTATGGCATCGACGACTGGGGCACATAAATCAAAAGAGCATGAGAGAATTGTCCACACAAAAGGCGGTCAGTGATCTTCCAGAAATGAGACGGGACAGAGAAACCGTTTGCGAAGCATGTCAAAAGGGGAAGATGGCACAATTCCCTCATAGAGTGAAAGAGCATAATTCGTCCAGCTTGCTGAGTCTGGTACACACGGACTTGTGTGGACCTATGCGAAACAAAGGTACAAACGGCGAATTATATTTCATGTTGCTGATAGATGATTATAGCCGCATGACATGCATTATACATCTCCGTCATAAGAATGAAGCGTTTAAAGGCTTCAAAAGCTACAAGAAACGGGTGGAGAAACAATTTGGCAAGAAGATCAAAGCATTAAGGTCCGATCATGGTAGCGAATTCACATCCAACGAATTCGAATCATATCTGGCAAACCACGGCATCATGCATCAGCGGTCGAGTGTGAGAACACCTCAACAAAATGGTGTTGTCGAAAGGAAAAATAGAGCCGTTATTGAAATGGCGAGGACGATGCTGATCGAGAGCGGTGTTCCGGTGAAGTTTTGGAAGGAAGCTACCGAAGCAGCGGTGTACTTGCAAAATCGAACCTTGTTGCGGCCTAAGTCTAGCAAGACTCCGTATGAGATGTGGAATGGAAGAAAGCCTACCGTAAAATACTTTAGAGTATTCGGGAGTCCTTGTTTCATCAAAAACAAGGATGCGTCGCTCGGAAAGTTCGAGGAAAGAGCTGACGAGGGAATCTTTCTCGGCTATTCACAAAGAAGCAAGGCATATCTATGCTACAATCAAAGGCTTAAACGGACGATAGAAAGCTGTGATGTCAAAGTTGTGGAGAATGACCCTGTTGTTCCCATTGGAATGTTATGGTGTTGTCATTGTTGGCAAACCTAAATGAGTGTCCGCATCATCGGAACATCATGCATATTGTCTATATATGACCTCATAATGTCAGAAAAGCATGGAAATGAAGAAGAAGCGGTGACGGAGTGAAATATCCATATCCGGCATAAACAAGTGATTCTAAGCTTGTTTGAGCGCGTTTTGGAGCTATTGATGAGATGAGCATCTTCGGGCGATCCGATAACCATGGGAAGACACCAGCAACCATATTATATCATGGTAGAGTGTTACGGATGCTTACGGCACAGCAAAAATCGTTTTGGCTATATAGGTCTCAAACAAGCGATTCTAAGCTTGTTTTAACCTAGTTTGGAACGGTTATTGATTTGAGGCACTCCGGGTGATCCGATTATCATGGGGAGACACCAGCAGCCATAATATACCATAATAGAGTGGTATGGACACAAACGGCGCAACGAAAATTCGTTTTGCTCAGGACGTCATATTGGTGCTCGGTTTTGCGCAATTGGACCATATACACCGTTTTGGGCTTACAACAGCTACTTTGAGGTTTGTGGGCTTCAATGAAGTTAATATGGAACTAATGGGCTACAATGAGCCCCAAAATAAGCAATGGGCTTATGAAATTCGTGGTGGGCATTTGGGGACATCACTTTGGGCCTAATTGTGCAATGTGAAGGATTTGGGCCAACTAATGGGCTTGGCACACAAGTGCAACAACTAATCAAGCCCAATGACACTTGGAGGAGCCCAACCACACTTGGACCAAGTCAAATTCGTGGGAAGATGCCATTCCACTATTTGGTCCACCATTGGTGACAAAATGCCTTAATTTGTGGTATGTTGTTGGAGCATCCAAGGACATCTATGCTAGATGCCTTCTTTTGGCATGTGGAGACACAATAATGAGTCTCCCACCCCTAAAACATGGATCATGTTTGGAGGAGGAATAATTTCCACCACTATGCCATGTCTTGGAGACTTTGGAGGGCTATATAAGGAGGGCCTCTCCCTTGGACGAAAACACACCTTCCTTGAGCATTGAGAGAGCATTTGAGTGAGAGAATTGAGAGAAATTCTCTTAAGTTGGTTGAAGAGTGCCTTGTTTGTTCTTGAGCACTCTTAGGGTTACAAAGGGTTGAGTTGTGTGAGATTGGGAAACACTTGTGAGAATTGTGTGTAGAGCTCCCAAAATACATTTCCGGCAACCCGTGGTAGCATTTCCGTGGCTGGAGAAGGTGGCAGCCTTGGTGCGTATTCCGGAGCTTCTTCGAGTACTTTGCGCTCTTCGTGCGACGACAAAGCGTTTGGTTTCGTGAGTTGCTCTCTTTATTCTAAATTTGTTATTGTTGAAGCATTGTAAGCTTGTCAACCCTAGTGAAGGGACGACAACATTTTTATTGGTCGGTGAGACCATTGTATCGCTCTAGTGAAGGGCTCGTACAATTTTAGTGAATTTGTTGGTGACGGTAGTGAACCCGAACCAGCCGTGGACGTAGGTTGCACACATTGTGTAGCTGAACCACGTAAATATTGTGTTTGCGATTGGTTGCCTTATTTACTTGTTTTATACTTGCCGTAACAAGTAAATTCAGAAAAGACATACGAATTGTTAAAGTGCACTGATTCACCCCCCCCTCTCAGTGCTTGTATTGGGACTAACAATTGGTATCAGAGCTAAGTTGACATTGAAGGGCTTAACAACCTGTTAGATCATTAGCTCACAACAACAAGGCGAGACATGAACTACTCCGGCGTCGGCAAGATGGGTGTCCCTTTGTTTGATGGCTCCAACTACTCAAGTTGGAAAAGTCGAATGACAAAGCACTTGGGCGCTCTAAGCATTGACATCTACGACATTGTTCTCAATGCTGGCTACACTCCCCCGACTAGTGGTGCGGTTTGGACGGATGCTGACAAGAGGGCATTTGAAACCGATGCTAGAGCTTCAAATGCAATTCTGTCCGCCCTTAATGAAGTTGAGTTCTCGAAGGTGAAAAATTGCAAGACGGCGAAGGAGATGTGGAACAAACTCGAGAACATCTACGAAGGTGACAGCAAGGTCAAAGAAGCGAAGCTGCAAATTTACCGAAGTAAGTTCGAGCAATTGAGGATGAATAACGAAGAATCTATTGAACCTTATTTCAATAGGGTTATAGAGATCGTTAATTGCATCCGTGGATATGGTGAAGATATGACTGATGCTACTGTGGTAAAGAAAATCCTAAGATCTTTACCCGAGTCATATGATGCGAAGGTTTCATCTTTAGAAGAAAGAGACTTGAACACACTCTCTCTCGACACGCTGCAAAGCATATTAATTGCGTATGAGATGAGACGTGCAGCGGCGAGAACGACGAGTGATTCTGCATCGGCTAAAGAGGTTGCATTCAAAGCCGTGAGCAATGCAAGTGAACGAGGAGATTCTAGCTCGTCTCAAATTCGTGCACCCAATGAAGAAGAAGATAATATAAAGGCGTACATCTCAAGGAACTTCAAGAAGGGAACCGGAAAATATAAAGGTAAACTTCCTTTCAAATGCTTCAAGTGTGGTAAAATTGGCCACTATGCTCTGGATTGTCCAGAAAATATTAAAGATGGAAGTGACGATGAGAAGGAAGACAACCACAAAAAGAAGAAGTTCCAAAGGTATAAAAAGAGAGGCTATTCTTCGAAAAACGTCAAAGCATTGAAGAATCTCCTTAGCAAAATCCTAGAAGGCTCAAATTCATCCAGCGAAGGCGAATCCGACGATGAATCTGAAGATGAAGAGCATATCGCATTCATGGCCTCCCAGGCGCAAGAAGATTCTGCGGCAGAAGATGATGATGCTGAGGTCGACATGCAAGGTGAGATTGAAAGATGCATTGTCGTTGTTTCTCAGCTTGAAAAAGAAAAGAAAGCGTTGAAGCGTGACAAAGATGAGCTAGTCAACGAAGTGGGAAGGCTAAAAATCCAATGCGAAGAACATTCAAAGATGTGTGATGATCTTACCATCGAGCTAAATGGAAAGGCTGCCTACATCGACAAACTTGAAGGAGAGCTTTGCACCGTCAAACAAAAGGTTAGCGAACAAATGAAAGCATTCAAAGTGAGCTCTTCTTTTGCTTTCAATGATGGTTCGAGCTCTAGTAATGCCATGCTGAATGATCAAAACGAGGCCACACGAAAGCTCAATGAGTGTCTAGCATTGCAAAGACCTCACTCGCTTGGAAGACAAGGGGTTGGCTTTGAGGAAAGTAACTCCAAAACCTCAAAGACCACTACCTTTGTGAAGGAGAAGATTGCAAAGGAGCCGGAGGTTCGAAGAAAGATTCCTACGACGCTTCCCAAATTCGATATCTGCGGCACCGAACCCGACGAGTTGCAACAACCGAAGCTTAAGCCGAAAATCATTCATGCGGCGGCATTCAGAGGATCTTGCTACTCTTGCGGCATTTACGGGCACATGGCGAGAAATTGCCGGAGAAGGATGACAGCAAGGCCTCATCAACGTGATGTACATTCTGTTCGGCCCTTGAAGAATGGACAACGCATAACTCCTCCTCTGAAGCTGTACAACCGATTCCAGGTACTTGAACAAAAGGAGAGAGTTGTTTGCCATAGATGCAACTACATGGGGCATTACGCTCGAAATTGCATGACATTCATTCCAAGTCCCTACAAAATTGGAATGAATGGTCAAGTGCAGCAAAGTACGCAAAAGATGCCAAGACCAGCCAAGAAGTTCAAAAAGAAGGCCATCGCGGTGGAACTATGTGAAGAAGCGAACGTGGTGGAAGTTGCACTCAAGGCAACTACAAAGAGTTCACGTTGGATCCTCGATAGCGGATGTAGCCGACATATGACGGGTGATGCAAAGCTACTCCAAAGTGCTTCTGATGCGGCAAGTGGAAAGGTAAAATTTGGCAACGATGACTCTTTGAAAATTAAAGGAAAAGGGGTTGCCAAAATCGATGGGGCAAAGTTTACATCTAAGGAGGTGCTACTTGTCGAAGGCCTCAAATACAATCTATTGAGTGTTAGCCAACTATGTGAATCGGGTCATGAAGTGACATTCACAAGTAAAGGTTGCACGGTGAAGAAGGCTGGAAGCGCAATCGTGGTGGCAAAGGGCTCAAGAACGGAGGGAAATTTATACCAACTGGGAGACAAAGACGATGCCTGTTTGATCGGCGTGGAAGATCAAAATCAACTTTGGCATCGACGACTGGGGCACATAAATCAAAAGAGCATGAGAGAATTGTCCACACAAAAGGCGGTCAGTGATCTTCCAGAAATGAGACGGGACAGAGAAACCGTGTGCGAAGCATGTCAAAAGGGGAAGATGGCACAATTCCCTCATCGAGTGAAAGAGCATAATTCGTCCAGCTTGCTGAGCCTGGTACACACGGACTTGTGTGGACCTATGCGAAACAAAGGTACAAATGGCGAATTATATTTCATGTTGCTGATAGATGATTATAGCCGCATGACATGCATTGTACATCTCCGTCATAAGAATGAAGCGTTTAAAGGCTTCAAAAGCTACAAGAAACGGGTGGAGAAACAATTTGGCAAGAAGATCAAAGCATTAAGGTCCGATCATGGTAGCGAATTCACATCCAATGAATTCGAATCATATCTGGCAAACCACGGCATCATGCATCAGCGATCGAGTGTGAGAACACCTCAACAAAATGGTGTTGTCGAAAGGAAAAATAGAGCCGTTATTGAAATGGCGAGGACGATGCTGATCGAGAGCGGTGTTCCGGTGAAGTTTTGGAAGGAAGCTACCGAAGCAGCGGTGTACTTGCAAAATCGAACCTTGTTGCGGCCTAAGTCTAGCAAGACTCCGTATGAGATGTGGAATGGAAGAAAGCCTACCGTGAAATACTTTAGAGTATTCGGGAGTCCTTGCTTCATCAAAAACAAGGATGAGTCGCTCGGAAAGTTCGAGGAAAGAGCTGACGAGGGAATCTTTCTCGGCTACTCACAAAGAAGCAAGGCATATCTATGCTACAATCAACGGCTTAAACGGACGGTAGAAAGCTGTGATGTCAAAGTTGTGGAGAATGACCCCAATTCGGCAAATGAGAGGTACGTTACTCCTTTAGATATTCCATCAAAAGGGGATGACGTTATAAATAAATCACGTGACGAAGAAATCACGGAAGAATTGAAGATTGCTGATGATTCGGGGGATGAGAGTGACAACATCACTCAAGTACCCAATGTTAGAAATGCCAAGAAGTCCAAAGAGAATTGGACTAAAGAACAAGTCGAGAACTCGAGGAGATGCGAAATGGGAGACTTCCACATTATTGGAGATGTTGATGCACCAATTCAGACACGACGAAAGGCAAAGAATATAAGAGCAACATCCCTAATCTCACAAGTCGAGCCCAAAAACGTGATTGAAGCTCAAGAGGACGAGCATTGGGTAAAGGCTATGAATGAAGAGTTGGATCAAATCGAGAAGAACTGCACGTGGGAACTAGTGCCTAGACCAGCCGAGAAGAACATCATCGGAACTAAATGGGTCTTCCGGAACAAGTTGAACGAAGACGGCAAAGTTGTTCGCAACAAGGCAAGGTTAGTATGCAAAGGCTATTCTCAAATTAATGGAATAGATGTTGATGAGACCTTTGCACCTGTGGCAAGACTTGAGGCAATTCGGTTATTCCTTGCTGTGGCTGCACAAAGAGGATACACCGTGTTCCAAATGGATGTCAAATCGGCATTCTTGAATGGAGACTTGAAGGAAGAGGTGTACATTGAACAACCCGATGGCTTTGTTCTAGGCGATGACGAGAACAAAGTATGTAAATTAAAGAAGGCGTTGTATGGCCTCAAGCAAGCACCTCGAGCATGGTACTCAAGACTTGACACATATCTTCGCAAGCTAAAGTTCAAGAAGGGAAGCGTTGATAGCAACTTGTACGTGCTGAACAGTGACGAAGGGCAATTGGTCATTGTCGTCTACGTCGACGATATCATATTCGGAGGAGATAAGGTAAAGTTATGCCATGACTTTGCCTTGAAGATGAAGAATGAGTTCGAGATGTCTATGATTGGTGAACTCTCCTACTTTCTCGGTTTACAAGTCTCTCAACGGAATGATGGACTTGTAATCTCACAAGTCAAATACATCAAAGAACTACTGAAGAAGTTCGGCATGGCGGAAGTGTAAACCGGTGAGTACTCCTATGCCTACTGCATGTAAATTGAGCAAGGATGAAGATGGAAAAGGCGTTGATCAAAAGGAGTATAGAAGCATGATTGGGAGTCTTCTATATTTGACGGCTACTCGACCCGACATTCTACATTCCGTGTGTCAAGCAGCAAGATATCAAAGTAATCCCAAAGAATCGCACCTAGTAGCCGTGAAACGAATCCTTCGATACATTCGAGGTACGTCGGATTTAGGGCTATGGTATACTAAAAATGATGGTATCAAATTGATTGGGTATAGTGATGCTGATTGGGCCGGCTGCACCGATGATCGACGATCCACCTCGGGCGGTGCATTCTTTCTTGGAAAGAAGTGTGTTTCTTGGCTCAGCAAGAAACAAGACAGCGTATCATTGAGCACAGCAGAAGCCGAATATGTGGCGGCAACATCAGCATGCACACAAGTCATATGGATGCGCCGACAATTGCTTGACATGGTTGATGAGGTACGGTTGCCTATCTCCATTATGTGTGATAACCAAAGTGCTATCGGCTTGGGCAAAAATCCTATTCAACACTCAAGATCGAAGCACATCGATATTCGTTATCACTTTCTTAAAGAGAAGGTTGAAGAAGGAGTGATTCTGATGGAGTATGTGCCCACGGAAGAGCAAGTTGCTGACATCTTCACAAAACCATTGCCAACAGCGACATTTGAGAAGCACCGATTGAGCCTCGGAGTTCAACCCATTCCATCCAACTAGAAGGGGATGGGTTCGCACAATGATTCATTGCTCTTACCTTCCTTTGAAATGGTTGTCAAAGGGGGAGAAAGTTGCTGATTTTGGGAGATGATACAAGAAGAGCATAGAAGAGTGCATACATGAAGGGGGAGTAGCGATATTAATTGCGCAGCGGCTAAAGGGGGAGTTCATGACCTGAAGAGGTAAGCATCACTCAAGGGGGAGTCTTAATTGAAAGAGGACCCCAAAGATATCCCAAAATACATGTAGGTTGCCAACAATTCCAAAGGGGGAGATTGTTGTTCCCATTGGAATGTTATGGTGTTGTCATTGTTGGCAAACCTAAATGAGTGTCCGCATCATCGGAACATCATGCATATTGTCTATATATGACCTCATAATGTCAGAAAAGCATGGAAATGAAGAAGAAGCGGTGACGGAGTGAAATATCCATATACGGCATAAACAAGTGATTCTAAGCTTGTTTGAGCGCGTTTTGGAGCTATTGATGAGATGAGCATCTTCGGGCGATCCGATAACCATGGGAAGACACCAGCAACCATATTATATCATGGTAGAGTGTTACGGATGCTTACGGCACAGCAAAAATCGTTTTGGCTATATAGGTCTCAAACAAGCGATTCTAAGCTTGTTTTAACCTAGTTTGGAACGGTTATTGATTTGAGGCACTCCGGGTGATCCGATTATCATGGGGAGACACCAGCAGCCATAATATACCATAATAGAGTGGTATGGACACAAACGGCGCAACGAAAATTCGTTTTGCTCAGGACGTCATATTGGTGCTCGGTTTTGCGCAATTGGACCATATACACCGTTTTGGGCTTACAACAGCTACTTTGAGGTTTGTGGGCTTCAATGAAGTTAATATGGAACTAATGGGCTACAATGAGCCCCAAAATAAGCAATGGGCTTATGAAATTCGTGGTGGGCATTTGGGGACATCACTTTGGGCCTAATTGTGCAATGTGAAGGATTTGGGCCAACTAATGGGCTTGGCACACAAGTGCAACAACTAATCAAGCCCAATGACACTTGGAGGAGCCCAACCACACTTGGACCAAGTCAAATTCGTGGGAAGATGCCATTCCACTATTTGGTCCACCATTGGTGACAAAATGCCTTAATTTGTGGTATGTTGTTGGAGCATCCAAGGACATCTATGCTAGATGCCTTCTTTTGGCATGTGGAGACACAATAATGAGTCTCCCACCCCTAAAACATGGATCATGTTTGGAGGAGGAATAATTTCCACCACTATGCCATGTCTTGGAGACTTTGGAGGGCTATATAAGGAGGGCCTCTCCCTTGGACGAAAATCACACCTTCCTTGAGCATTGAGAGAGCATTTGAGTGAGAGAATTGAGAGAAATTCTCTTAAGTTGGTTGAAGAGTGCCTTGTTTGTTCTTGAGCACTCTTAGGGTTACAAAGGGTTGAGTTGTGTGAGATTGGGAAACACTTGTGAGAATTGTGTGTAGAGCTCCCAAAATACATTTCCGGCAACCCGTGGTAGCATTTCCGTGGCTGGAGAAGGTGGCAGCCTTGGTGCGTATTCCGGAGCTTCTTCGAGTACTTTGCGCTCTTCGTGCGACGACAAAGCGTTTGGTTTCGTGAGTTGCTCTCTTTATTCTAAATTTGTTATTGTTGAAGCATTGTAAGCTTGTCAACCCTAGTGAAGGGACGACAACATTTTTATTGGTCGGTGAGACCAGTTGTATCGCTCTAGTGAAGGGCTCGTACAATTTTAGTGAATTTGTTGGTGACGGTAGTGAACCCGAACCAGCCGTGGACGTAGGTTGCACACATTGTGTAGCTGAACCACGTAAATATTGTGTTTGCGATTGGTTGCCTTATTTACTTGTTTTATACTTGCCGTAACAAGTAAATTCAGAAAAGACATACGAATTGTTAAAGTGCACTGATTCACCCCCCCCTCTCAGTGCTTGTATTGGGACTAACAGACCCCAATTCGGCAAATGAGAGGTACGTTACTCCTTTAGATATTCCATCAAAAGGGGATGACGTTATAAATAAATCATGTGACGAAGAAAGCACGAAAGAATTAGAGACTGCTAATGATTCGGGGGATGAGAGTGACAACATCACTCAAGTACCCGTTGTTAGAAATGCGAAGAAGTCCAAAGAAAATTGGACTAAAGAACAAGTCGAGAACTCGAGGAGATGCCAAATGGGAGATTTCCACATCATTGGAGACGTTGATGCACCAATTCAGACACGACGAAAGGCGAAGAATATAAGTGCAACATCCCTAATCTCACAAGTCGAGCCCAAAAACGTGATTGAAGCTCAAGAGGACGAGCATTGGGCAAAGGCTATGAATGAAGAGTTGGATCAAATCGAGAAGAACTGCACGTGGGAACTAGTGCCTAGACCAGCCGAGAAGAACATCATCGGAACTAAATGGGTCTTCCGGAACAAGTTAAACGAAGATGGCAAAGTTGTTCGCAACAAGGCAAGGTTAGTATGCAAAGGCTATTCTCAAATTAATGGAATAGATGTTGATGAGACCTTTGCACCTGTGGCAAGACTTGAGGCAATTCGGTTATTCCTTGCTGTGGCTGCACAAAGAGGATACACCGTGTTCCAAATGGATGTCAAATCGGCATTCTTGAATGGAGACTTGAAGGAAGAGGTGTACATTGAACAACCCGACGGCTTTGTTCTAGGCGATGACGAGAACAAAGTATGCAAATTAAAGAAGGCGTTGTATGGCCTCAAGCAAGCACCTCGAGCATGGTACTCAAGACTTGACACATATCTTCGCAAGCTAAAGTTCAAGAAGGGAAGCGTTGATAGCAACTTGTACGTGCTGAACAGTGACGAAGGGCAATTGGTCATTGTCGTCTACGTCGACGATATCATATTCGGAGGAGATAAGGTAAAGTTATGCCATGACTTTGCCTTGAAGATGAAGAATGAGTTCGAGATGTCTATGATTGGTGAACTCTCCTACTTTCTCGGTTTACAAGTCTCTCAACGGAATGATGGACTTGTCATCTCTCAAGTCAAATACGTCAAAGAACTTCTGAAGAAGTTTGGCATGGCGGAGTGTAAACCGGTAAGTACTCCTATGCCTACTGCGTGTAAATTGAGCAAGGATGAAGATGGAAAAGGCGTTGATCAAAAGGAGTATAGAAGCATGATTGGGAGTCTTCTATATTTGACGGCTACTCGACCCGACATTCTACATTCTGTTTGTCAAGCAGCGAGATATCAAAGTAATCCCAAAGAATCGCACCTGGTAGCCGTGAAACGAATCCTTCGATACATTCGAGGTACGTCGGATTTTGGGCTATGGTATACTAAAAATGATGGTATCAGATTGATTGGGTATAGTGATGCTGATTGGGCTGGCTGCACCGATGATCGACGATCCACCTCGGGCGGTGCATTCTTTCTTGGAAAGAAGTGTGTTTCTTGGCTTAGCAAGAAACAAGACAGCGTATCATTGAGCACAGCAGAAGCCGAATATGTGGCGGCAACATCAGCATGCACACAAGTCATATGGATGCGCCGACAATTGCTTGACATGGTTGATGAGGTACGGTTGCCTATCTCTATTCTGTGTGATAACCAAAGTGCTATCAGCTTGGGCAAAAATCCTGTTCAACACTCAAGATCGAAGCACATCGATATTCGTTATCACTTTCTTAAAGAGAAGGTTGAAGAAGGAGTGATTCTTATGGAGTACGTGCCCACGGAAGAGCAAGTTGCTGACATCTTCACAAAACCATTGCCAACAGCAACATTCGAGAAGCACCGATTGAGCCTCGGAGTTCAACCCATTCCATCCAGCTAGAAGGGGATGGTTTCGCACAATGATTCATTGCTCTTACCTTCCTTTGAAATGGTTGTCAAAGGGGGAGAAAGCTGCTGATTTTGGGAGGTGATACAAGAAGAGCATTGAAGAGTGCATACATGCAGGGGGAGTAGCGGTATTTATTGCGCAATGGCTAAATGGGGAGTTCATGGCCTGAAGAGGTAACCATCACTCAAGGGGGAGTCTTTATTCAAAGAGGACCTCAAAGATATCCCAAAATGCATGTAGGTTGCCAACAATTCCAAAGGGGGAGATTGTTGTTCCCATTGGAATGTTATGGTGTTGTCATTGTTGGCAAACCTAAATGGGTGTCCGCATCACTGGAACATCATGCCTATTGTCTATATATGACTTCATAATGTCGGAAAAACATGCAAATGAAGAAGATGCGGTGATGGAGTGAAATATCCATATACGGCATAAACAAGTGATTCTAAGCTTGTTTGAGCGCGTTTTGGAGCTATTGATGAGTTGAGCATCTTCGGGCAATCCGATGACCATGGGAAGACACAAGCAACCATATTATATCATGGTAGAGTGTTACGGATGCTTACGGCATAGCAAAAATCGTCTTGGCCATATAGGTCTCAAACAAGCGATTCTAAGCTTGTTTTAACCTAGTTTGGAACGGTTATTGGTTTGAGGCACTCCGGGTGATCCGATTATCATGGGGAGACACCAGCAGCCATAATATACCATAATAGAGTGGTATGGACACAAACGGCGCAACGAAAATTCGTTTTGCTCAGGACGTCATATTGGTGCTCGGTTTTGCGCAATTGGACCATATACACCGTTTTGGGCTTACAACAGCTACTTTGAGGTTTGTGGGCTTCAATGAAGTTAATATGGACCTAATGGGCTACAATGAGCCTCAAAATAAGCAATGGGCTTATGAAATTCGTGGTGGGCATTTGGGGACATCACTTTGGGCCTAATTGTGCAATGTGAAGGACTTGGGCCAACTAATGGGCTTGGCACACAAGGGCAGCAACTAATCAAGCCCAATGACACTTGGAGGAGCCCAAGCACACTTGGACCAAGTCAAATTCGTGGGAAGATGCCATTCCACTATTTGGTCCACCATTGGTGTCAAAATCCCTTAATTTGTGGAATGGTGTTTGAGCATCCAAGAACATCTATGCTAGATGCCTTCTTTTGGCATGTGGAGACACAATAATGAGTCTCCCACCCCTAAAACATGGACCATGTTTGGAGGAGGAATAATTTCCACCACTATGCCATGTCTTGGAGACTTTGGAGGGCTATATAAGGAGGGCCTCTCCCTTGGACGAAAATCACACCTTCCTTGAGCATTGAGAGAGCATTTGAGTGAGAGAATTGAGAGAAATTCTCCTAAGGTGGTTGAAGAGTGCCTTGTTTGTTCTTGAGCACTCTTAGGGTTTCAAAGGGTTGAGGTTGTGTGAGCTTGGGAAACACTTGTGAGAATTGTGTGTAGAGTTCCCAAGATACATTTCCGGTGACTCGTGTTGTGTTTCCGTGGCTGAAGAAGGTGGCAGCCTTGGTGCGTATTCCGGAGCTTCTTCGAGTACTTTGTGCTCTTTGTGCGACGACAAAGCGTTTGGTTTCGTGAGTTGCTCTCTTTATTCTAAATTTGTTATTGTTGAAGCATTGTAAGCTTGTCAACCCTAGTGAAGGGACGACAACATTTTTATTGGTTAGTGAGACCGTTGTATCGCTCTAGTGAAGGGCCCATACAATTCTAGTGAATTCGTTGGTGAGGGTAGTGAACCCGAATCAGCCGTGGACGTAGGTTGCACGCATTGTGTAGCTGAACCACGTAAATATTGTGTTTGCGATTGCTTGCCTTGTTTACTACTTGCCGTAAGTAAATTTGAAAAGACATACGAATTGTTAAAGTGCACTGATTCACCCCCCCTCTCAGTGCTTGTATTGGGACTAACAGGGAGAAAGTTGCTGATTTTGGGAGGAAACAAGAAGAGCATAGAAGAGTGCATACATGCAGGGGGAGTAGCGATATTAATTGCGCAGCGGCTAAAGGGGGAGTTCATGACCTGAAGAGGTAACCATCAATCAAGGGGGAGTCTTAATTCGAAGAGGACCCCAAAGATATTCCAAAATGCATGTAGGTTGCCAACAATTCCAAAGGGGGAGATTGTTGTTCCCATTGGAATGTTACGGTGTTGTCATTGTTGGCAAACCTAAATGGGTGTCCGCATCACTGGAACATCATGCCTATTATCTATATATGACTTTATAATGCCGGAATAGCATGAAAATGAAGAAGGAGCGGTGACGGAGTGAAATATCCATATACGGCATAAACAAGTGATTCTAAGCTTGTTTGAGCGCGTTTTGGAGCTATTGATGAGTTGAGCATCTTCGGGCGATCCGATGACCATGGGAAGACTTAAGCAACCATATTATATCATGGTAGAGTGTTACGGATGCTTACGGCATAGCAAAAATCGTCTTGGCCATATAGGTCTCAAACAAGCGATTCTAAGCTTGTTTTAACCTAGTTTGGAACGGTTATTGATTTGAGGCACTCCGGGTGATCCGATTATCATGGGGAGACACCAGCAGCCATAATATACCATAATAGAGTGGTATGGACACAAACGGCGCAACGAAAATTCGTTTTGCTCGTGTTGTTCCCATTGGAATAATGAGGTGTTGTCATTGTTGGCAAGCCTAAATGAGTGTGCATATCATTGGTACACCTTATATATCGACTTTGCATGACTTTGGGACATCAGAATTATGTGGAAATGAAGAAGACACAGCGAGGGAGTGAAGTACCGAAAAGCGCCATAATTGAGCCCAGTTTGACCTAATTTGGAGCGGTTATTGATTTGAGGCACTTCGGATAATCTGATGACCTTGGGAAGACACCAGCAGCTATAATATACCATAATAAAGTGGTATGTACACAAACGGCACAAGGGAAATCGGTTTTGGTCAAGCGTCATAATTGAGCCCGGTTTGAGCCCGGTTTGGCCTTATTGGAGCATATGCGCCATGTTGAGCTTAAATGGAGCTTGTTTGGATTTTTTGGGCTACATTGAGGTAAATTTGGGCTAAATGGGTTTCAATGAAGTCAAGGAATGGCAGTGGGCTTATGAAATTCGTGGTGGGCCTTTGGGGTGACCATTTTGGGCTTAAATGTGTAATGTGACGAATTTGGGCCAACTAATGGGCTTGGCACACATGGGCAGCAACTAAACAAGCCCAAAGACACTTGGAGGAGTCCAAATACACTTGGAGCAAGTCAAAATTCGTGGGCAGCAGCCATGCTACTATTTGGTCCACCATTGGTGACAAAATCCCCTAATTTGAGGAATGTTGTTTGGCATTCAAGGACATCCATGTTTGGAGGCTTCTTTTGGCTAGTGGAGACATCACAATGAGTCCCCCACCCCTAAAACATGAAGCATGTTTGGTGGAGGAATTAATGGCATGTTTTTGGCTAGTGGAGACACCATAATGAGTCTCCCACCCCTAAAACATGGAGCATGTTTGGTGGAGGAATTAATGCCATGTTTTTAGCTAAGTGGAGACACCATAATGAGTCTCCCACCCCTAATACATGGACCATGTTTGGAGGAGTATTAAAATCAACCACTATGCCATGTCTTGGAGGCATTGGAGGGCTATATAAGGAGGGCCTCTCCTTTGGACGAATTTGTGACTTCCCTTGAGTATTGGGAGAGCATTTGAGAGAGAGAATTGAGAGAAATTCTCTTGGAGGGTTTGGGGCTGCCATATGTGTTCTTGAGCGCTCTTGGGGTTCCAAAGGGTTGAGTGTGTGCGAGATTGGGGAAACACTTGTGAGTGTTTTGTGTTGTGGCCACGAGGTGACGTTGAACATCCACACGTGAAGTAATCGGTGTTCGAGGGGCTGTTCCGTGCGGTGGCTACGTTTGGTGATTGTGCTTGAGTTTCTTCGAGTTCGTTGAGTTCTTGAAGCTACAACAAGGTGCTTGCTGGTCATCAAAGAGTGGTAGGTTGTTCATCACTCTTACGTGAATTTTACTCCGTAATCTTGTTTATGTTCGGGTCGGTGAGACTCTTGTAATAAGTTTGTCAAACCTAGTGAAGGGGAGACAACTTAGTGATTAGTCAGTGAGACTTGTGATAAGTTCGTCAAACCTAGTGAAGGGGAGACGACTTAGTAATTGGTCAGTGAGACCGTTGTATAGCTCTAGTGAAGAGCCAATACAGTTATAGTGAATTCGTTGGTGAGGGTAGTGAACCCGAATCAGCCGTGGACGTAGGTTGCACGCATTGTGTAGCTGAACCACGTATATCTTGTGTTTGCGATTGCTTGGTTGGTTTGCTTGTGTTACTCTTGCAATAACCATTGAATCAGATTGAAGAGCGCAAAAAGGAAAGAATTTGAAGGAGCACTGATTCACCCCCCCTCTCAGTGCTCGTATTGGGACTAACAATTGGTATCAGAGCAAAGGTGGGCGGAAGAGGTTTAACAACCTGCTGAGGTCAAGTTCTTCAAATTCTTTGAAGCTCATTCATCATGAATTTCGGAGGTACAAACCGCACCGGTGTGCCGTTCTTCGATGGATCCAATTACCCGGCTTGGAAGAAGCGCATGCTGAAGTACTTGGGTTCTCTTGGAAGAGACGTGTATATGTGCGTGAAAACCGAGTACAAGGCTCCCGATGAAAAAGCCGAATGGACAGCCGCGGACAACAAGAAGTTCGAGATCGATTCCAAAGCATGCACGGCCATTATGTCGGCACTTACTGAAGATGTCTACTCGAAGGTGATGAGTTGTGAATCCGCAAACGAGATGTGGGAAAAGCTCGAAAGTTACTATGAAGGAAACGACAAAGTGAAGGAGGCAAAGCTTCAAGTTTTTCAAAGTAAGTTTGATCAACTAAGAATGTCTGATAAAGAATCTATTATTGAATACTTTGGTAGAGTCATGGAGATCGTGAATTCTATACGAGGACTTGGAGAGAAGCTAGAAGAAAAGACCGTGGTGAAAAAGATTCTTCGAACACTTCCAGCATCGTATTGTAGCAAGGTTTCTGCATTGGAGGAAAGAGACCTAACAAAAGTGACGATTGATGAGCTTCAAAGCACGTTGGTTGCCTTTGAGATGCGGGTTGAAGACACAAATCGAGGAACCAAATATGCATCAACAAAGGAGGTTGCTTTCAAATCCTTGACGAAGTTAAGTATGAAAGAAGATGATAAATCCCATGAAGAAGGAGATGATGTTGCAGCCTTTATATCAAGAAACTTCAAAAAGGGAAAAGGAAAGTACAAAGGTAAGCTTCCTTTTAAATGTTTCAAGTGTGGCGAAGTTGGTCATTATGCTGCAAATTGTCCTACAAGTGAAGAAGATGATAGTGATGATGAAGTAGACAATAACAAGAAGAAGAAGACCAAATTCCAGAAATTCAAAAAGAAGGGCTCTAGTTCCTTGAAAGAAAAGAAATACAAGGCATTGAAGAATCTCTTGAGTGAAATGTTGGAAGGCTCTAGCGCTTCCAGCGAAGATGAAGCGGATGACGACATCAGCGACAAAGAAGTACTTGCATTCATGGCTGAGGATGCTTATGAAGAAGAGTCGCACGATGAGGAAATAGAAGAAGGTGAAGTATTGGTGGACTTTGAAGCTGAAATTGACAATTGCATGGAAGCTATTGCCAAACTTAAAAGGGAGAAGAAGGCCATCAAGAAAGAGAAGAAATTCCTTGAAGATGAGAATAAGACGTTGAAGCACGAAAACAAAAAATTGAGAGATGAAGTGATCGTGCTGAAAATCCGTTGCGAAGAGCAAGTAAAGATTTGTGATGATCTAACTGCTGAGTTAGACACGAAGGCGAGCCACATAGAGAAGCTTGAAGATGAGATATACGTCATCAAACAAAAGGTTAGTAACCAAACGAAAGCATTCAATGATGCCCCTATTCCTACAGCATTGAATAATTGTTCAAGTTCTAGTATGCTGGTTGTTGAGAATGAGGAAGCTACTCGGAAGCTAAATGAGTGTCTTGGGTTTCAAAGACCTCATGCGCTTGGAAAACAAGGGCTAGGTTTTGAAGGGGATAACACCCAATCCTCAAAGACCACCACCTTTGTTAAGGCGGAAGAAACAAAGCAAGCGATGCAAGAAGAGAAATTCAAAAAGCTTCCCATATTTGATATATGTGGCAATGATGGTGAAATGAAGTCAAGGAGGAGATCTCAAAGGGAGAACACGTTTAGAGGCAATTGTTACAATTGTGGAGCTTTCGGGCATATGGTAAAGCATTGTAGAGCAAAAACAGTGTCTCATCCTCCTCGGCAAAGGGATGCACCAACTCGTCCACCACAGCAAAGAAGAATTCTAAATCGATCTCTGCACCACCAATCTCAACTACGGGCTGCTCCACCTCCGCCGCATAATCGTTTCCAAGATTCGGGAGAGCAAAAGAAGAGAAGTATTTGCTATCGTTGCAAGTATGTGGGACACTATGCTAGAGAGTGTCTAACATTCATCCCAAGCCAATTGAAGAAGAGAATGAATGGGAAGAGGCAGCAAGGTCCTAGAAATTCATCGAAAGGGGTTACAAAAGGCTCCCGACAAGAAGGAAATCTATATCATGTCAACGGAAATGAAGAAGCATCTGGTAAGCCTCGGACTTCAACCCATTCCCTTTAAATGCAAGAGGAGAGTGGTGCACAATGATCCTTTACGCTTACTTACCTTTGGAATGGTTGTCAAAGGGGGAGAAAGTTTCCCATTTTGGGAAGGTGATCCAAAAAGCGCATGGGAGAGTGCATATATATAGGGGGAGTATTGCTTTAGGGGGAGTTGGAAACCCTAAGAAGAGAGCATCACTCTAGGGGGAGTCTCGCATCATGAGAGGACCCTTGTGGTTGAGGGGGAGTTTTGACGGAAAGGGAACCTTGACATATCCCAAAATGGATTTAGGTTGCCAACAATTCCAAAGGGGGAGATTGTTGTTCCCATTGGAATAATGAGGTGTTGTCATTGTTGGCAAGCCTAAATGAGTGTGCATATCATTGGTACACCTTGTATATCGACTTTGCATGACTTTGGGACATCAGAATTATGTGGAAATGAAGAAGACACAGCGAGGGAGTGAAGTACCGAAAAGCGCCATAATTGAGCCCAGTTTGACCTAATTTGGAGCGGTTATTGATTTGAGGCACTTCGGATAATCTGATGACCTTGGGAAGACACCAGCAGCTATAATATACCATAATAAAGTGGTATGTACACAAACGGCACAAGGGAAATCGGTTTTGGTCAAGCGTCATAATTGAGCCCGGTTTGAGCCCGGTTTGGCCTTATTGGAGCATATGCGCCATGTTGAGCTTAAATGGAGCTTGTTTGGATTTTTTGGGCTACATTGAGGTAAATTTGGGCTAAATGGGTTTCAATGAAGTCAAGGAATGGCAGTGGGCTTATGAAATTCGTGGTGGGCCTTTGGGGTGACCATTTTGGGCTTAAATGTGTAATGTGACGAATTTGGGCCAACTAATGGGCTTGGCACACATGGGCAGCAACTAAACAAGCCCAAAGACACTTGGAGGAGTCCAAATACACTTGGAGCAAGTCAAAATTCGTGGGCAGCAGCCATGCTACTATTTGGTCCACCATTGGTGACAAAATCCCCTAATTTGAGGAATGTTGTTTGGCATTCAAGGACATCCATGTTTGGAGGCTTCTTTTGGCTAGTGGAGACATCACAATGAGTCCCCCACCCCTAAAACATGAAGCATGTTTGGTGGAGGAATTAATGGCATGTTTTTGGCTAGTGGAGACACCATAATGAGTCTCCCACCCCTAAAACATGGAGCATGTTTGGTGGAGGAATTAATGCCATGTTTTTAGCTAAGTGGAGACACCATAATGAGTCTCCCACCCCTAATACATGGACCATGTTTGGAGGAGTATTAAAATCAACCACTATGCCATGTCTTGGAGGCATTGGAGGGCTATATAAGGAGGGCCTCTCCTTTGGACGAATTTGTGACTTCCCTTGAGTATTGGGAGAGCATTTGAGAGAGAGAATTGAGAGAAATTCTCTTGGAGGGTTTGGGGCTGCCATATGTGTTCTTGAGCGCTCTTGGGGTTCCAAAGGGTTGAGTGTGTGCGAGATTGGGGAAACACTTGTGAGTGTTTTGTGTTGTGGCCACGAGGTGACGTTGAACATCCACACGTGAAGTAATCGGTGTTCGAGGGGCTGTTCCGTGCGGTGGCTACGTTTGGTGATTGTGCTTGAGTTTCTTCGAGTTCGTTGAGTTCTTGAAGCTACAACAAGGTGCTTGCTGGTCATCAAAGAGTGGTAGGTTGTTCATCACTCTTACGTGAATTTTACTCCGTAATCTTGTTTATGTTCGGGTCGGTGAGACTCTTGTAATAAGTTTGTCAAACCTAGTGAAGGGGAGACAACTTAGTGATTAGTCAGTGAGACTTGTGATAAGTTCGTCAAACCTAGTGAAGGGGAGACGACTTAGTAATTGGTCAGTGAGACCGTTGTATAGCTCTAGTGAAGAGCCAATACAGTTATAGTGAATTCGTTGGTGAGGGTAGTGAACCCGAATCAGCCGTGGACGTAGGTTGCACGCATTGTGTAGCTGAACCACGTATATCTTGTGTTTGCGATTGCTTGGTTGGTTTGCTTGTGTTACTCTTGCAATAACCATTGAATCAGATTGAAGAGCGCAAAAAGGAAAGAATTTGAAGGAGCACTGATTCACCCCCCCTCTCAGTGCTCGTATTGGGACTAACAATTGGTATCAGAGCAAAGGTGGGCGGAAGAGGTTTAACAACCTGCTGAGGTCAAGTTCTTCAAATTCTTTGAAGCTCATTCATCATGAATTTCGGAGGTACAAACCGCACCGGTGTGCCGTTCTTCGATGGATCCAATTACCCGGCTTGGAAGAAGCGCATGCTGAAGTACTTGGGTTCTCTTGGAAGAGACGTGTATATGTGCGTGAAAACCGAGTACAAGGCTCCCGATGAAAAAGCCGAATGGACAGCCGCGGACAACAAGAAGTTCGAGATCGATTCCAAAGCATGCACGGCCATTATGTCGGCACTTACTGAAGATGTCTACTCGAAGGTGATGAGTTGTGAATCCGCAAACGAGATGTGGGAAAAGCTCGAAAGTTACTATGAAGGAAACGACAAAGTGAAGGAGGCAAAGCTTCAAGTTTTTCAAAGTAAGTTTGATCAACTAAGAATGTCTGATAAAGAATCTATTATTGAATACTTTGGTAGAGTCATGGAGATCGTGAATTCTATACGAGGACTTGGAGAGAAGCTAGAAGAAAAGACCGTGGTGAAAAAGATTCTTCGAACACTTCCAGCATCGTATTGTAGCAAGGTTTCTGCATTGGAGGAAAGAGACCTAACAAAAGTGACGATTGATGAGCTTCAAAGCACGTTGGTTGCCTTTGAGATGCGGGTTGAAGACACAAATCGAGGAACCAAATATGCATCAACAAAGGAGGTTGCTTTCAAATCCTTGACGAAGTTAAGTATGAAAGAAGATGATAAATCCCATGAAGAAGGAGATGATGTTGCAGCCTTTATATCAAGAAACTTCAAAAAGGGAAAAGGAAAGTACAAAGGTAAGCTTCCTTTTAAATGTTTCAAGTGTGGCGAAGTTGGTCATTATGCTGCAAATTGTCCTACAAGTGAAGAAGATGATAGTGATGATGAAGTAGACAATAACAAGAAGAAGAAGACCAAATTCCAGAAATTCAAAAAGAAGGGCTCTAGTTCCTTGAAAGAAAAGAAATACAAGGCATTGAAGAATCTCTTGAGTGAAATGTTGGAAGGCTCTAGCGCTTCCAGCGAAGATGAAGCGGATGACGACATCAGCGACAAAGAAGTACTTGCATTCATGGCTGAGGATGCTTATGAAGAAGAGTCGCACGATGAGGAAATAGAAGAAGGTGAAGTATTGGTGGACTTTGAAGCTGAAATTGACAATTGCATGGAAGCTATTGCCAAACTTAAAAGGGAGAAGAAGGCCATCAAGAAAGAGAAGAAATTCCTTGAAGATGAGAATAAGACGTTGAAGCACGAAAACAAAAAATTGAGAGATGAAGTGATCGTGCTGAAAATCCGTTGCGAAGAGCAAGTAAAGATTTGTGATGATCTAACTGCTGAGTTAGACACGAAGGCGAGCCACATAGAGAAGCTTGAAGATGAGATATACGTCATCAAACAAAAGGTTAGTAACCAAACGAAAGCATTCAATGATGCCCCTATTCCTACAGCATTGAATAATTGTTCAAGTTCTAGTATGCTGGTTGTTGAGAATGAGGAAGCTACTCGGAAGCTAAATGAGTGTCTTGGGTTTCAAAGACCTCATGCGCTTGGAAAACAAGGGCTAGGTTTTGAAGGGGATAACACCCAATCCTCAAAGACCACCACCTTTGTTAAGGCGGAAGAAACAAAGCAAGCGATGCAAGAAGAGAAATTCAAAAAGCTTCCCATATTTGATATATGTGGCAATGATGGTGAAATGAAGTCAAGGAGGAGATCTCAAAGGGAGAACACGTTTAGAGGCAATTGTTACAATTGTGGAGCTTTCGGGCATATGGTAAAGCATTGTAGAGCAAAAACAGTGTCTCATCCTCCTCGGCAAAGGGATGCACCAACTCGTCCACCACAGCAAAGAAGAATTCTAAATCGATCTCTGCACCACCAATCTCAACTACGGGCTGCTCCACCTCCGCCGCATAATCGTTTCCAAGATTCGGGAGAGCAAAAGAAGAGAAGTATTTGCTATCGTTGCAAGTATGTGGGACACTATGCTAGAGAGTGTCTAACATTCATCCCAAGCCAATTGAAGAAGAGAATGAATGGGAAGAGGCAGCAAGGTCCTAGAAATTCATCGAAAGGGGTTACAAAAGGCTCCCGACAAGAAGGAAATCTATATCATGTCAACGGAAATGAAGAAGCATCTGGTAAGCCTCGGACTTCAACCCATTCCCTTTAAATGCAAGAGGAGAGTGGTGCACAATGATCCTTTACGCTTACTTACCTTTGGAATGGTTGTCAAAGGGGGAGAAAGTTTCCCATTTTGGGAAGGTGATCCAAAAAGCGCATGGGAGAGTGCATATATATAGGGGGAGTATTGCTTTAGGGGGAGTTGGAAACCCTAAGAAGAGAGCATCACTCTAGGGGGAGTCTCGCATCATGAGAGGACCCTTGTGGTTGAGGGGGAGTTTTGACGGAAAGGGAACCTTGACATATCCCAAAATGGATTTAGGTTGCCAACAATTCCAAAGGGGGAGATTGTTGTTCCCATTGGAATAATGAGGTGTTGTCATTGTTGGCAAGCCTAAATGAGTGTGCATATCATTGGTACACCTTGTATATCGACTTTGCATGACTTTGGGACATCAGAATTATGTGGAAATGAAGAAGACACAGCGAGGGAGTGAAGTACCGAAAAGCGCCATAATTGAGCCCAGTTTGACCTAATTTGGAGCGGTTATTGATTTGAGGCACTTCGGATAATCTGATGACCTTGGGAAGACACCAGCAGCTATAATATACCATAATAAAGTGGTATGTACACAAACGGCACAAGGGAAATCGGTTTTGGTCAAGCGTCATAATTGAGCCCGGTTTGAGCCCGGTTTGGCCTTATTGGAGCATATGCGCCATGTTGAGCTTAAATGGAGCTTGTTTGGATTTTTTGGGCTACATTGAGGTAAATTTGGGCTAAATGGGTTTCAATGAAGTCAAGGAATGGCAGTGGGCTTATGAAATTCGTGGTGGGCCTTTGGGGTGACCATTTTGGGCTTAAATGTGTAATGTGACGAATTTGGGCCAACTAATGGGCTTGGCACACATGGGCAGCAACTAAACAAGCCCAAAGACACTTGGAGGAGTCCAAATACACTTGGAGCAAGTCAAAATTCGTGGGCAGCAGCCATGCTACTATTTGGTCCACCATTGGTGACAAAATCCCCTAATTTGAGGAATGTTGTTTGGCATTCAAGGACATCCATGTTTGGAGGCTTCTTTTGGCTAGTGGAGACATCACAATGAGTCCCCCACCCCTAAAACATGAAGCATGTTTGGTGGAGGAATTAATGGCATGTTTTTGGCTAGTGGAGACACCATAATGAGTCTCCCACCCCTAAAACATGGAGCATGTTTGGTGGAGGAATTAATGCCATGTTTTTAGCTAAGTGGAGACACCATAATGAGTCTCCCACCCCTAATACATGGACCATGTTTGGAGGAGTATTAAAATCAACCACTATGCCATGTCTTGGAGGCATTGGAGGGCTATATAAGGAGGGCCTCTCCTTTGGACGAATTTGTGACTTCCCTTGAGTATTGGGAGAGCATTTGAGAGAGAGAATTGAGAGAAATTCTCTTGGAGGGTTTGGGGCTGCCATATGTGTTCTTGAGCGCTCTTGGGGTTCCAAAGGGTTGAGTGTGTGCGAGATTGGGGAAACACTTGTGAGTGTTTTGTGTTGTGGCCACGAGGTGACGTTGAACATCCACACGTGAAGTAATCGGTGTTCGAGGGGCTGTTCCGTGCGGTGGCTACGTTTGGTGATTGTGCTTGAGTTTCTTCGAGTTCGTTGAGTTCTTGAAGCTACAACAAGGTGCTTGCTGGTCATCAAAGAGTGGTAGGTTGTTCATCACTCTTACGTGAATTTTACTCCGTAATCTTGTTTATGTTCGGGTCGGTGAGACTCTTGTAATAAGTTTGTCAAACCTAGTGAAGGGGAGACAACTTAGTGATTAGTCAGTGAGACTTGTGATAAGTTCGTCAAACCTAGTGAAGGGGAGACGACTTAGTAATTGGTCAGTGAGACCGTTGTATAGCTCTAGTGAAGAGCCAATACAGTTATAGTGAATTCGTTGGTGAGGGTAGTGAACCCGAATCAGCCGTGGACGTAGGTTGCACGCATTGTGTAGCTGAACCACGTATATCTTGTGTTTGCGATTGCTTGGTTGGTTTGCTTGTGTTACTCTTGCAATAACCATTGAATCAGATTGAAGAGCGCAAAAAGGAAAGAATTTGAAGGAGCACTGATTCACCCCCCCTCTCAGTGCTCGTATTGGGACTAACAATTGGTATCAGAGCAAAGGTGGGCGGAAGAGGTTTAACAACCTGCTGAGGTCAAGTTCTTCAAATTCTTTGAAGCTCATTCATCATGAATTTCGGAGGTACAAACCGCACCGGTGTGCCGTTCTTCGATGGATCCAATTACCCGGCTTGGAAGAAGCGCATGCTGAAGTACTTGGGTTCTCTTGGAAGAGACGTGTATATGTGCGTGAAAACCGAGTACAAGGCTCCCGATGAAAAAGCCGAATGGACAGCCGCGGACAACAAGAAGTTCGAGATCGATTCCAAAGCATGCACGGCCATTATGTCGGCACTTACTGAAGATGTCTACTCGAAGGTGATGAGTTGTGAATCCGCAAACGAGATGTGGGAAAAGCTCGAAAGTTACTATGAAGGAAACGACAAAGTGAAGGAGGCAAAGCTTCAAGTTTTTCAAAGTAAGTTTGATCAACTAAGAATGTCTGATAAAGAATCTATTATTGAATACTTTGGTAGAGTCATGGAGATCGTGAATTCTATACGAGGACTTGGAGAGAAGCTAGAAGAAAAGACCGTGGTGAAAAAGATTCTTCGAACACTTCCAGCATCGTATTGTAGCAAGGTTTCTGCATTGGAGGAAAGAGACCTAACAAAAGTGACGATTGATGAGCTTCAAAGCACGTTGGTTGCCTTTGAGATGCGGGTTGAAGACACAAATCGAGGAACCAAATATGCATCAACAAAGGAGGTTGCTTTCAAATCCTTGACGAAGTTAAGTATGAAAGAAGATGATAAATCCCATGAAGAAGGAGATGATGTTGCAGCCTTTATATCAAGAAACTTCAAAAAGGGAAAAGGAAAGTACAAAGGTAAGCTTCCTTTTAAATGTTTCAAGTGTGGCGAAGTTGGTCATTATGCTGCAAATTGTCCTACAAGTGAAGAAGATGATAGTGATGATGAAGTAGACAATAACAAGAAGAAGAAGACCAAATTCCAGAAATTCAAAAAGAAGGGCTCTAGTTCCTTGAAAGAAAAGAAATACAAGGCATTGAAGAATCTCTTGAGTGAAATGTTGGAAGGCTCTAGCGCTTCCAGCGAAGATGAAGCGGATGACGACATCAGCGACAAAGAAGTACTTGCATTCATGGCTGAGGATGCTTATGAAGAAGAGTCGCACGATGAGGAAATAGAAGAAGGTGAAGTATTGGTGGACTTTGAAGCTGAAATTGACAATTGCATGGAAGCTATTGCCAAACTTAAAAGGGAGAAGAAGGCCATCAAGAAAGAGAAGAAATTCCTTGAAGATGAGAATAAGACGTTGAAGCACGAAAACAAAAAATTGAGAGATGAAGTGATCGTGCTGAAAATCCGTTGCGAAGAGCAAGTAAAGATTTGTGATGATCTAACTGCTGAGTTAGACACGAAGGCGAGCCACATAGAGAAGCTTGTGTTGTTCCCATTGGAATGTTATGGTGTTGTCATTGTTGGCAAACCTAAATGAGTGTCCGCATCATCGGAACATCATGCATATTGTCTATATATGACCTCATAATGTCAGAAAAGCATGGAAATGAAGAAGAAGCGGTGACGGAGTGAAATATCCATATACGGCATAAACAAGTGATTCTAAGCTTGTTTGAGCGCGTTTTGGAGCTATTGATGAGATGAGCATCTTCGGGCGATCCGATAACCATGGGAAGACACCAGCAACCATATTATATCATGGTAGAGTGTTACGGATGCTTACGGCACAGCAAAAATCGTTTTGGCTATATAGGTCTCAAACAAGCGATTCTAAGCTTGTTTTAACCTAGTTTGGAACGGTTATTGATTTGAGGCACTCCGGGTGATCCGATTATCATGGGGAGACACCAGCAGCCATAATATACCATAATAGAGTGGTATGGACACAAACGGCGCAACGAAAATTCGTTTTGCTCAGGACGTCATATTGGTGCTCGGTTTTGCGCAATTGGACCATATACACCGTTTTGGGCTTACAACAGCTACTTTGAGGTTTGTGGGCTTCAATGAAGTTAATATGGAACTAATGGGCTACAATGAGCCCCAAAATAAGCAATGGGCTTATGAAATTCGTGGTGGGCATTTGGGGACATCACTTTGGGCCTAATTGTGCAATGTGAAGGATTTGGGCCAACTAATGGGCTTGGCACACAAGTGCAACAACTAATCAAGCCCAATGACACTTGGAGGAGCCCAAGCACACTTGGACCAAGTCAAATTCGTGGGAAGATGCCATTCCACTATTTGGTCCACCATTGGTGACAAAATGCCTTAATTTGTGGTATGTTGTTGGAGCATCCAAGGACATCTATGCTAGATGCCTTCTTTTGGCATGTGGAGACACAATAATGAGTCTCCCACCCCTAAAACATGGATCATGTTTGGAGGAGGAATAATTTCCACCACTATGCCATGTCTTGGAGACTTTGGAGGGCTATATAAGGAGGGCCTCTCCCTTGGACGAAATCACACCTTCCTTGAGCATTGAGAGAGCATTTGAGTGAGAGAATTGAGAGAAATTCTCTTAAGTTGGTTGAAGAGTGCCTTGTTTGTTCTTGAGCACTCTTAGGGTTACAAAGGGTTGAGTTGTGTGAGATTGGGAAACACTTGTGAGAATTGTGTGTAGAGCTCCCAAAATACATTTCCGACAACCCGTGGTAGCATTTCCGTGGCTGGAGAAGGTGGCAGCCTTGGTGCATATTCCGGAGCTTCTTCGAGTACTTTGCGCTCTTCGTGCGACGACAAAGCGTTTGGTTTCGTGAGTTGCTCTCGTTATCCTAAATTTTTTATTGTTGAAGCATTGTAAGTTTGTCAACCCTAGTGAAGGGACGACAACATTTTTATTGGTCGGTGAGACCGTTGTATCGCTCTAGTGAAGGGCTCGTACAATTTTAGTGAATTTGTTGGTGACGGTAGTGAACCCGAACCAGCCGTGGACGTAGGTTGCACACATTGTGTAGCTGAACCACGTAAATATTGTGTTTGCGATTGGTTGCCTTGTTTACTTGTTTTATACTTGCCGTAACAAGTAAATTCTGAAAAGACATACGAATTGTTAAAGTGCACTGATTCACCCCCCCTCTCAGTGCTTGTATTGGGACTAACAATTGGTATCAGAGCTAAGTTGACATTGAAGGGCTTAACAACCTGTTAGATCATTAGCTCACAACAACAAGGCGAGACATGAACTACTCCGGCGTCGGCAAGATGGGTGTCCCTTTGTTTGATGGCTCCAACTACTCAAGTTGGAAAAGTCGAATGACAAAGCACTTGGGCGCTCTAAGCATTGACATCTACGACATTGTTCTCAATGCTGGCTACACTCCCCCGGCTAGTGGTGCGGTTTGGACGGATGCTGACAAGAGGGCATTTGAAACCGATGCTAGAGCTTCAAATGCAATTCTGTCCGCCCTTAATGAAGTTGAGTTCTCGAAGGTGAAAAATTGCAAGACGGCGAAGGAGATGTGGAACAAACTTGAGAACATCTACGAAGGTGACAGCAAGGTCAAAGAAGCGAAGCTGCAAATTTACCGAAGTAAGTTCGAGCAATTGAGGATGAATAACGAAGAATCTATTGAACCTTATTTCAATAGGGTTATAGAGATCGTTAATTGCATCCGTGGATATGGTGAAGATATGACTGATGCTACTGTGGTAAAGAAAATCCTAAGATCTTTACCCGAGTCATATGATGCGAAGGTTTCATCTTTAGAAGAAAGAGACTTGAACACACTCTCTCTCGACACGCTGCAAAGCATATTAATTGCGTATGAGATGAGACGTGCAGCGGCGAGAACGACGAGTGATTCTGCATCGGCTAAAGAGGTTGCATTCAAAGCCGTGAGCAATGCAAGTGATCGAGGAGATTCTAGCTCGTCTCAAATTCGTGCACCCAATGAAGAAGAAGATAATATAAAGGCGTACATCTCAAGGAACTTCAAGAAGGGAACCGGAAAATATAAAGGTAAACTTCCTTTCAAATGCTTCAAGTGTGGTAAAATTGGCCACTATGCTCTGGATTGTCCAGAAAATATTAAAGATGGAAGTGACGATGAGAAGGAAGACAACCACAAAAAGAAGAAGTTCCAAAGGTATAAAAAGAGAGGCTATTCTTCGAAAAACGTCAAAGCATTGAAGAATCTCCTTAGCAAAATCCTAGAAGGCTCAAATTCATCCAGCGAAGGCGAATCCGACGATGAATCTGAAGATGAAGAGCATATCGCATTCATGGCCTCCCAGGCGCAAGAAGATTCTGCGGCAGAAGATGATGATGCTGAGGTCGACATGCAAGGTGAGATTGAAAGATGCATTGTCGTTGTTTCTCAGCTTGAAAAAGAAAAGAAAGCGTTGAAGCGTGACAAAGATGAGCTAGTCAACGAAGTGGGAAGGCTAAAAATCCAATGCGAAGAACATTCAAAGATGTGTGATGATCTTACCATCGAGCTAAATGGAAAGGCTGCCTACATCGACAAACTTGAAGGAGAGCTTTGCACCGTCAAACAAAAGGTTAGCGAACAAATGAAAGCATTCAAAGTGAGCTCTTCTTTTGCTTTCAATGATGGTTCGAGCTCTAGTAATGCCATGCTGAATGATCAAAACGAGGCCACACGAAAGCTCAATGAGTGTCTAGCATTGCAAAGACCTCACTCGCTTGGAAGACAAGGGGTTGGCTTTGAGGAAAGTAACTCCAAAACCTCAAAGACCACTACCTTTGTGAAGGAGAAGATTGCAAAGGAGCCGGAGGTTCGAAGAAAGATTCCTACGACGCTTCCCAAATTCGATATCTGCGGCACCGAACCCGACGAGTTGCAACAACCGAAGCTTAAGCCGAAAATCATTCATGCGGCGGCATTTAGAGGATCTTGCTACTCTTGCGGCATTTACGGGCACATGGCGAGAAATTGCCGGAGAAGGATGACAGCAAGGCCTCATCAACGTGATGTACATTCTGTTCGGCCCTTGAAGAATGGACAACGCATAACTCCTCCTCTGAAGCTGTACAACCGATTCCAGGTACTTGAACAAAAGGAGAGAGTTGTTTGCCATAGATGCAACTACATGGGGCATTACGCTCGAAATTGCATGACATTCATTCCAAGTCCCTACAAAATTGGAATGAATGGTCAAGTGCAGCAAAGTACGCAAAAGATGCCAAGACCAGCCAAGAAGTTCAAAAAGAAGGCCATCGCGGTGGAACTATGTGAAGAAGCGAACGTGGTGGAAGTTGCACTCAAGGCAACTACAAAGAGTTCACGTTGGATCTTCGATAGCGGATGTAGCCGACATATGACGGGTGATGCAAAGCTACTCCAAAGTGCTTCTGATGCGGCAAGTGGAAAGGTAAAATTTGGCAACGATGACTCTTTGAAAATTAAAGGAAAAGGGGTTGCCAAAATCGATGGGGCAAAGTTTACATCTAAGGAGGTGCTACTTGTCGAAGGCCTCAAATACAATCTATTGAGTGTTAGCCAACTATGTGAATCGGGTCATGAAGTGACATTCACAAGTAAAGGTTGCACGGTGAAGAAGGCCGGAAGCGCAATCGTGGTGGCAAAGGGCTCAAGAACGGAGGGAAATTTATACCAACTGGGAGACAAAGACGATGCCTGTTTGATCGGCGTGGAAGATCAAAATCAACTTTGGCATCGACGACTGGGGCACATAAATCAAAAGAGCATGAGAGAATTGTCCACACAAAAGGCGGTCAGTGATCTTCCAGAAATGAGACGGGACAGAGAAACCGTGTGCGAAGCATGTCAAAAGGGGAAGATGGCACAATTCCCTCATCGAGTGAAAGAGCATAATTCGTCCAGCTTGCTGAGCCTGGTACACACGGACTTGTGTGGACCTATGCGAAACAAAGGTACAAATGGCGAATTATATTTCATGTTGCTGATAGATGATTATAGCCGCATGACATGCATTGTACATCTCCGTCATAAGAATGAAGCGTTTAAAGGCTTCAAAAGCTACAAGAAACGGGTGGAGAAACAATTTGGCAAGAAGATCAAAGCATTAAGGTCCGATCATGGTAGCGAATTCACATCCAATGAATTCGAATCATATCTGGCAAACCACGGCATCATGCATCAGCGATCGAGTGTGAGAACACCTCAACAAAATGGTGTTGTCGAAAGGAAAAATAGAGCCGTTATTGAAATGGCGAGGACGATGCTGATCGAGAGCGGTGTTCCGGTGAAGTTTTGGAAGGAAGCTACTGAAGCAGCGGTGTACTTGCAAAATCGAACTTTGTTGCGGCCTAAGTCTAGCAAGACTCCGTATGAGATGTGGAATGGAAGAAAGCCTACCGTGAAATACTTTAGAGTATTCGGGAGTCCTTGCTTCATCAAAAACAAGGATGAGTCGCTCGGAAAGTTCGAGGAAAGAGCTGACGAGGGAATCTTTCTCGGCTACTCACAAAGAAGCAAGGCATATCTATGCTACAATCAACGGCTTAAACGGACGGTAGAAAGCTGTGATGTCAAAGTTGTGGAGAATGACCCCAATTCGGCAAATGAGAGGTACGTTACTCCTTTAGATATTCCATCAAAAGGGGATGACGTTATAAATAAATCACGTGACGAAGAAATCACGGAAGAATTGAAGATTGCTGATGATTCGGGGGATGAGAGTGACAACATCACTCAAGTACCCAATGTTAGAAATGCCAAGAAGTCCAAAGAGAATTGGACTAAAGAACAAGTCGAGAACTCGAGGAGATGCGAAATGGGAGACTTCCACATTATTGGAGATGTTGATGCACCAATTCAGACACGACGAAAGGCAAAGAATATAAGAGCAACATCCCTAATCTCACAAGTCGAGCCCAAAAACGTGATTGAAGCTCAAGAGGACGAGCATTGGGTAAAGGCTATGAATGAAGAGTTGGATCAAATCGAGAAGAACTGCACGTGGGAACTAGTGCCTAGACCAGCCGAGAAGAACATCATCGGAACTAAATGGGTCTTCCGGAACAAGTTGAACGAAGACGGCAAAGTTGTTCGCAACAAGGCAAGGTTAGTATGCAAAGGCTATTCTCAAATTAATGGAATAGATGTTGATGAGACCTTTGCACCTGTGGCAAGACTTGAGGCAATTCGGTTATTCCTTGCTGTGGCTGCACAAAGAGGATACACCGTGTTCCAAATGGATGTCAAATCGGCATTCTTGAATGGAGACTTGAAGGAAGAGGTGTACATTGAACAACCCGATGGCTTTGTTCTAGGCGATGACGAGAACAAAGTATGTAAATTAAAGAAGGCGTTGTATGGCCTCAAGCAAGCACCTCGAGCATGGTACTCAAGACTTGACACATATCTTCGCAAGCTAAAGTTCAAGAAGGGAAGCGTTGATAGCAACTTGTACGTGCTGAACAGTGACGAAGGGCAATTGGTCATTGTCGTCTACGTCGACGATATCATATTCGGAGGAGATAAGGTAAAGTTATGCCATGACTTTGCCTTGAAGATGAAGAATGAGTTCGAGATGTCTATGATTGGTGAACTCTCCTACTTTCTCGGTTTACAAGTCTCTCAACGGAATGATGGACTTGTAATCTCACAAGTCAAATACATCAAAGAACTACTGAAGAAGTTCGGCATGGCGGAGTGTAAACCGGTGAGTACTCCTATGCCTACTGCATGTAAATTGAGCAAGGATGAAGATGGAAAAGGCGTTGATCAAAAGGAGTATAGAAGCATGATTGGGAGTCTTCTATATTTGACGGCTACTCGACCCGACATTCTACATTCCGTGTGTCAAGCAGCAAGATATCAAAGTAATCCCAAAGAATCGCACCTAGTAGCCGTGAAACGAATCCTTCGATACATTCGAGGTACGTCGGATTTAGGGCTATGGTATACTAAAAATGATGGTATCAAATTGATTGGGTATAGTGATGCTGATTGGGCCGGCTGCACCGATGATCGACGATCCACCTCGGGCGGTGCATTCTTTCTTGGAAAGAAGTGTGTTTCTTGGCTCAGCAAGAAACAAGACAGCGTATCATTGAGCACAGCAGAAGCCGAATATGTGGCGGCAACATCAGCATGCACACAAGTCATATGGATGCGCCGACAATTGCTTGACATGGTTGATGAGGTACGGTTGCCTATCTCCATTATGTGTGATAACCAAAGTGCTATCGGCTTGGGCAAAAATCCTATTCAACACTCAAGATCGAAGCACATCGATATTCGTTATCACTTTCTTAAAGAGAAGGTTGAAGAAGGAGTGATTCTGATGGAGTATGTGCCCACGGAAGAGCAAGTTGCTGACATCTTCACAAAACCATTGCCAACAGCGACATTTGAGAAGCACCGATTGAGCCTCGGAGTTCAACCCATTCCATCCAACTAGAAGGGGATGGGTTCGCACAATGATTCATTGCTCTTACCTTCCTTTGAAATGGTTGTCAAAGGGGGAGAAAGTTGCTGATTTTGGGAGATGATACAAGAAGAGCATAGAAGAGTGCATACATGAAGGGGGAGTAGCGATATTAATTGCGCAGCGGCTAAAGGGGGAGTTCATGACCTGAAGAGGTAAGCATCACTCAAGGGGGAGTCTTAATTGAAAGAGGACCCCAAAGATATCCCAAAATACATGTAGGTTGCCAACAATTCCAAAGGGGGAGATTGTTGTTCCCATTGGAATGTTATGGTGTTGTCATTGTTGGCAAACCTAAATGAGTGTCCGCATCATCGGAACATCATGCATATTGTCTATATATGACCTCATAATGTCAGAAAAGCATGGAAATGAAGAAGAAGCGGTGACGGAGTGAAATATCCATATACGGCATAAACAAGTGATTCTAAGCTTGTTTGAGCGCGTTTTGGAGCTATTGATGAGATGAGCATCTTCGGGCGATCCGATAACCATGGGAAGACACCAGCAACCATATTATATCATGGTAGAGTGTTACGGATGCTTACGGCACAGCAAAAATCGTTTTGGCTATATAGGTCTCAAACAAGCGATTCTAAGCTTGTTTTAACCTAGTTTGGAACGGTTATTGATTTGAGGCACTCCGGGTGATCCGATTATCATGGGGAGACACCAGCAGCCATAATATACCATAATAGAGTGGTATGGACACAAACGGCGCAACGAAAATTCGTTTTGCTCAGGACGTCATATTGGTGCTCGGTTTTGCGCAATTGGACCATATACACCGTTTTGGGCTTACAACAGCTACTTTGAGGTTTGTGGGCTTCAATGAAGTTAATATGGAACTAATGGGCTACAATGAGCCCCAAAATAAGCAATGGGCTTATGAAATTCGTGGTGGGCATTTGGGGACATCACTTTGGGCCTAATTGTGCAATGTGAAGGATTTGGGCCAACTAATGGGCTTGGCACACAAGTGCAACAACTAATCAAGCCCAATGACACTTGGAGGAGCCCAAGCACACTTGGACCAAGTCAAATTCGTGGGAAGATGCCATTCCACTATTTGGTCCACCATTGGTGACAAAATGCCTTAATTTGTGGTATGTTGTTGGAGCATCCAAGGACATCTATGCTAGATGCCTTCTTTTGGCATGTGGAGACACAATAATGAGTCTCCCACCCCTAAAACATGGATCATGTTTGGAGGAGGAATAATTTCCACCACTATGCCATGTCTTGGAGACTTTGGAGGGCTATATAAGGAGGGCCTCTCCCTTGGACGAAATCACACCTTCCTTGAGCATTGAGAGAGCATTTGAGTGAGAGAATTGAGAGAAATTCTCTTAAGTTGGTTGAAGAGTGCCTTGTTTGTTCTTGAGCACTCTTAGGGTTACAAAGGGTTGAGTTGTGTGAGATTGGGAAACACTTGTGAGAATTGTGTGTAGAGCTCCCAAAATACATTTCCGACAACCCGTGGTAGCATTTCCGTGGCTGGAGAAGGTGGCAGCCTTGGTGCATATTCCGGAGCTTCTTCGAGTACTTTGCGCTCTTCGTGCGACGACAAAGCGTTTGGTTTCGTGAGTTGCTCTCGTTATCCTAAATTTTTTATTGTTGAAGCATTGTAAGTTTGTCAACCCTAGTGAAGGGACGACAACATTTTTATTGGTCGGTGAGACCGTTGTATCGCTCTAGTGAAGGGCTCGTACAATTTTAGTGAATTTGTTGGTGACGGTAGTGAACCCGAACCAGCCGTGGACGTAGGTTGCACACATTGTGTAGCTGAACCACGTAAATATTGTGTTTGCGATTGGTTGCCTTGTTTACTTGTTTTATACTTGCCGTAACAAGTAAATTCTGAAAAGACATACGAATTGTTAAAGTGCACTGATTCACCCCCCCTCTCAGTGCTTGTATTGGGACTAACAGCTTGAAGATGAGATATACGTCATCAAACAAAAGGTTAGTAACCAAACGAAAGCATTCAATGATGCCCCTATTCCTACAGCATTGAATAATTGTTCAAGTTCTAGTATGCTGGTTGTTGAGAATGAGGAAGCTACTCGGAAGCTAAATGAGTGTCTTGGGTTTCAAAGACCTCATGCGCTTGGAAAACAAGGGCTAGGTTTTGAAGGGGATAACACCCAATCCTCAAAGACCACCACCTTTGTTAAGGCGGAAGAAACAAAGCAAGCGATGCAAGAAGAGAAATTCAAAAAGCTTCCCATATTTGATATATGTGGCAATGATGGTGAAATGAAGTCAAGGAGGAGATCTCAAAGGGAGAACACGTTTAGAGGCAATTGTTACAATTGTGGAGCTTTCGGGCATATGGTAAAGCATTGTAGAGCAAAAACAGTGTCTCATCCTCCTCGGCAAAGGGATGCACCAACTCGTCCACCACAGCAAAGAAGAATTCTAAATCGATCTCTGCACCACCAATCTCAACTACGGGCTGCTCCACCTCCGCCGCATAATCGTTTCCAAGATTCGGGAGAGCAAAAGAAGAGAAGTATTTGCTATCGTTGCAAGTATGTGGGACACTATGCTAGAGAGTGTCTAACATTCATCCCAAGCCAATTGAAGAAGAGAATGAATGGGAAGAGGCAGCAAGGTCCTAGAAATTCATCGAAAGGGGTTACAAAAGGCTCCCGACAAGAAGGAAATCTATATCATGTCAACGGAAATGAAGAAGCATCTGGTAAGCCTCGGACTTCAACCCATTCCCTTTAAATGCAAGAGGAGAGTGGTGCACAATGATCCTTTACGCTTACTTACCTTTGGAATGGTTGTCAAAGGGGGAGAAAGTTTCCCATTTTGGGAAGGTGATCCAAAAAGCGCATGGGAGAGTGCATATATATAGGGGGAGTATTGCTTTAGGGGGAGTTGGAAACCCTAAGAAGAGAGCATCACTCTAGGGGGAGTCTCGCATCATGAGAGGACCCTTGTGGTTGAGGGGGAGTTTTGACGGAAAGGGAACCTTGACATATCCCAAAATGGATTTAGGTTGCCAACAATTCCAAAGGGGGAGATTGTTGTTCCCATTGGAATAATGAGGTGTTGTCATTGTTGGCAAGCCTAAATGAGTGTGCATATCATTGGTACACCTTGTATATCGACTTTGCATGACTTTGGGACATCAGAATTATGTGGAAATGAAGAAGACACAGCGAGGGAGTGAAGTACCGAAAAGCGCCATAATTGAGCCCAGTTTGACCTAATTTGGAGCGGTTATTGATTTGAGGCACTTCGGATAATCTGATGACCTTGGGAAGACACCAGCAGCTATAATATACCATAATAAAGTGGTATGTACACAAACGGCACAAGGGAAATCGGTTTTGGTCAAGCGTCATAATTGAGCCCGGTTTGAGCCCGGTTTGGCCTTATTGGAGCATATGCGCCATGTTGAGCTTAAATGGAGCTTGTTTGGATTTTTTGGGCTACATTGAGGTAAATTTGGGCTAAATGGGTTTCAATGAAGTCAAGGAATGGCAGTGGGCTTATGAAATTCGTGGTGGGCCTTTGGGGTGACCATTTTGGGCTTAAATGTGTAATGTGACGAATTTGGGCCAACTAATGGGCTTGGCACACATGGGCAGCAACTAAACAAGCCCAAAGACACTTGGAGGAGTCCAAATACACTTGGAGCAAGTCAAAATTCGTGGGCAGCAGCCATGCTACTATTTGGTCCACCATTGGTGACAAAATCCCCTAATTTGAGGAATGTTGTTTGGCATTCAAGGACATCCATGTTTGGAGGCTTCTTTTGGCTAGTGGAGACATCACAATGAGTCCCCCACCCCTAAAACATGAAGCATGTTTGGTGGAGGAATTAATGGCATGTTTTTGGCTAGTGGAGACACCATAATGAGTCTCCCACCCCTAAAACATGGAGCATGTTTGGTGGAGGAATTAATGCCATGTTTTTAGCTAAGTGGAGACACCATAATGAGTCTCCCACCCCTAATACATGGACCATGTTTGGAGGAGTATTAAAATCAACCACTATGCCATGTCTTGGAGGCATTGGAGGGCTATATAAGGAGGGCCTCTCCTTTGGACGAATTTGTGACTTCCCTTGAGTATTGGGAGAGCATTTGAGAGAGAGAATTGAGAGAAATTCTCTTGGAGGGTTTGGGGCTGCCATATGTGTTCTTGAGCGCTCTTGGGGTTCCAAAGGGTTGAGTGTGTGCGAGATTGGGGAAACACTTGTGAGTGTTTTGTGTTGTGGCCACGAGGTGACGTTGAACATCCACACGTGAAGTAATCGGTGTTCGAGGGGCTGTTCCGTGCGGTGGCTACGTTTGGTGATTGTGCTTGAGTTTCTTCGAGTTCGTTGAGTTCTTGAAGCTACAACAAGGTGCTTGCTGGTCATCAAAGAGTGGTAGGTTGTTCATCACTCTTACGTGAATTTTACTCCGTAATCTTGTTTATGTTCGGGTCGGTGAGACTCTTGTAATAAGTTTGTCAAACCTAGTGAAGGGGAGACAACTTAGTGATTAGTCAGTGAGACTTGTGATAAGTTCGTCAAACCTAGTGAAGGGGAGACGACTTAGTAATTGGTCAGTGAGACCGTTGTATAGCTCTAGTGAAGAGCCAATACAGTTATAGTGAATTCGTTGGTGAGGGTAGTGAACCCGAATCAGCCGTGGACGTAGGTTGCACGCATTGTGTAGCTGAACCACGTATATCTTGTGTTTGCGATTGCTTGGTTGGTTTGCTTGTGTTACTCTTGCAATAACCATTGAATCAGATTGAAGAGCGCAAAAAGGAAAGAATTTGAAGGAGCACTGATTCACCCCCCCTCTCAGTGCTCGTATTGGGACTAACAGCTCGGGACGTCATATTGGTGCTCGGTTTTGCGCAATTGGACCATATACACCGTTTTGGGCTTACAACAGCTACTTTGAGGTTTGTGGGCTTCAATGAAGTTAATATGGACCTAATGGGCTACAATGAGCTCCAAAATAAGCAATGGGCTTATGAAATTCGTGGTGGGCATTTGGGGACATCACTTTGGGCCTAATTGTGCAATGTGAAGGATTTGGGCCAACTAATGGGCTTGGCTCACAAGGGCAGCAACTAATCAAGCCCAATGACACTTGGAGGAGCCCAAGCACACTTGGACCAAGTCAAATTCGTGGGAAGATGCCATTCCACTATTTGGTCCACCATTGGTGTCAAAATCCCTTAATTTGTGGAATGGTGTTTGAGCATCCAAGAACATCTATGCTAGATGCCTTCTTTTGGCATGTGGAGACACAATAATGAGTCTCCCACCCCTAAAACATGGACCATGTTTGGAGGACGAATAATTTCCACCACTATGCCATGTCTTGGAGACTTTGGAGGGCTATGTAAGGAGGGCCTCTCCCTTGGACGAAAATCACACCTTCCTTGAGCATTGAGAGAGCATTTGAGTGAGAGAATTGAGAGAAATTCTCCTAAGGTGGTTGAAGAGTGCCTTGTTTGTTCTTGAGCACTCTTAGGGTTTCAAAGGGTTGAGTTTGTGTGAGCTTGGGAAACACTTGTGAGAATTGTGTGTAGGGTTCCCAAGATACATTTCCGGTGACTCGTGTTGTGTTTCCGTGGCTGAAGAAGGTGGCAGCCTTCGTGCATATTCCGGAGCTTCTTCGAGTACTTTGCGCTCTTCGTGCGACGACAAAGCGTTTGGTTTCGTGAGTTGCTCTCTTTATTCAAAATTTGTTATTGTTGAAGCATTGTAAGCTTGTCAACCCTAGTGAAGGGACGACAACATTTTTATTGGTTAGTGAGACCGTTGTATCGCTCTAGTGAAGGGCCCATACAATTTTAGTGAATTCGTTGGTGAGGGTAGTGAACCCGAATCAGCCGTGGACGTAGGTTGCACGCATTGTGTAGCTGAACCACGTAAATATTGTGTTTGCGATTGCTTGCCTTGTTTACTACTTGCCGTAAGTAAATTTGAAAAGACATACGAATTGTTAAAGTGCACTGATTCACCCACCCCTCTCAGGTCTTGTATTGGGACTAACATCTTCATCTTCAGATTCATCGTCGGATTCGCCTTCGCTAGATGAATTGGAGCCTTCTAGGATTTTGCTAAGGAGATTCTTTAATGCTTTGACGTTTTTCGAAGAATAGCCTCTCTTTTTATACCTTTGGAACTTCTTCTTTTTGTGGTTGTCTTCCTTCTCATCGTCACTTCCATCTTTAATATTTTCTGGACAATCCAGAGCATAGTGGCCAATTTTACCACACTTGAAGCATTTGAAAGGAAGTTTACCTTTATATTTTCCGGTTCCCTTCTTGAAGTTCCTTGAGATGTACGCCTTTATATTATCTTCTTCTTCATTGGGTGCACGAATTTGAGACGAGCTAGAATCTCCTCGTTCACTTGCATTGCTCATGGCTTTGAATGCAACCTCTTTAGCCGATGCAGAATCACTCGTCGTTCTCGCTGCTGCACGTCTCATCTCATACGCAATTAATATGCTTTGCAGCGTGTCGAGAGAGAGTGTGTTCAAGTCTCTTTCTTCTAAAGATGAAACCTTCGCATCATATGACTCGGGTAAAGATCTTAGGATTTTCTTTACCACAGTAGCATCAGTCATATCTTCACCATATCCACGGATGCAATTAACGATCTCTATAACCCTATTGAAATAAGGTTCAATAGATTCTTCGTTATTCATCCTCAATTGCTCGAACTTACTTCGGTAAATTTGTAGCTTCGCTTCTTTGACCTTGCTGTCACCTTCGTAGATGTTCTCGAGTTTGTTCCACATCTCCTTCGCCGTCTTGCAATTTTTCACCTTCGAGAACTCAACTTCATTAAGGGCGGACAGAATTGCATTTGAAGCTCTAGCATCGGTTTCAAATGCCCTCTTGTCAGCATCCGTCCAAACCGCACCACTAGCCGAGGGAGTGTAGCCAGCATTGAGAACAATGTCGTAGATGTCAATGCTTAGAGCGCCTAAGTGCTTCGTCATTTGACTTTTCCAACTTGAGTAGTTGGAGCCATCAAACAAAGGAACACCCATTTTGCCGACGCCGGAGTAGTTCATATCTCGCCTTGCTGTTGTGAGCTAATGATCTGACAGGTTGTTAAGCCCTTCAATGTCAACTTAGCTCTGATACCAATTGTTAGCCCCAATATAAGCACTGAGAGGGGCGGGGGGGGGGGGGGGGGGGGGGTGAATCAGTGCACTTTAACAATTTGTATGTCTTTTCAAATTTACTTACGGGAAGTAGTAAACAAGGCAAGCAATCGCAAACACAATATTTACGTGGTTCAGCTACACAATGAGTGCAACCTACACAATGAGGGTTCACTACCCTCACCAACGAATTCACTAGAATTGTATGAGCCCTTCACTAGAGCGATACAACGGTCTCACTAACCAATAAAAAATGTTGTCGTCCCTTCACTAGGGTTGACAAGCTTACAATGCTTCAACAATAACAAATTTAGAATAAAGAGAGCAACTCACGAAACCAAACGCTTTGTCGTCGCACGAAGAGCGCAAAGTACTCGAAGAAGCTCTGGAATACGCACCAAGGCTGCCACCTTCTCCAGCCACGGAAATGCTACCACGGGTTGCCAGAAATGTATTTTGGGAGCTCTACACACAATTCTCACAAGTGTTTCCCAATCTCACACAACTCAACCCTTTGTAACCCTAAGAGTGCTCAAGAACAAACAAGACACTCTTCAACCAACTTAAGAGAATTTCTCTCAATTCTCTCACTCAAATGCTCTCTCAATGCTCAAGGAAGGTGTGATTTTCGTCCAAGGGAGAGGCCCTCCTTATATAGCCCTCCAAAGTCTCCAAGACATGGCATAGTGGTGGAAATTATTCCTCCTCCAAACATGGTCCATGTTTTAGGGGTGGGAGACTCATTATTGTGTCTCCACATGCCAAAAGAAGGCATCTAGCATAGATGTTCTTGGATGCTCAAACACCATTCCACAAATTAAGGGATTTTGACACCAATGGTGGACCAAATAGTGGAATGGCATCTTCCCACAATTTTGACTTGGTCCAAGTGTGCTTGGGCTCCTCCAAGTGTCATTGGGCTTGATTAGTTGCTGCCCTTGTGTGCCAAGCTCATTAGTTGGCCCAAGTCCTTCACATTGCACAATTAGGCCCAAAGTGATGTCCCCAAATGCCCACCACGAATTTCATAAGCCCATTGCTTATTTTGGAGCTCATTGTAGCCCATTAGGTCCATATTAACTTCATTGAAGCCCACAAACCTCAAAGTAGCTGTTGTAAGCCCAAAACGGTGTATATGGTCCAATTGCGCAAAACCGAGCACCAATATGACGTCCTGAGCAAAACGAATTTTCGTTGCGCCGTTTGTGTCCATACCACTCTATTATGGTATATTATGGCTGCTGGTGTCTCCCCATGATAATCGGATCACCCGGAGTGCCTCAAATCAATAACCGTTCCAAACTAGGTTAAAACAAGCTTAGAATCGCTTGTTTGAGACCTATATAGCCAAAACGATTTTTGCTGTGCCGTAAGCTTCCGTAACACTCTACCATGATATAATATGGTTGCTGGTGTCTTCCCATGGTCATCTGATCGCCCGAAGATGCTCATCTCATCAATAGCTCCAAAACGCGCTCAAACAAGCTTAGAATCACTTGTTTATGCCGTATATGGATATTTCACTCCGTCACCGCTTCTTCTTCATTTCCATGCTTTTCTGACATTATGAGGTAGACAATATGCATGATGTTCCGATGATGCGGACACCCATTTAGGTTTGCCAACAATGACAACACCATAACATTCCAATGGGAACAACAATCTCCCCCTTTGGAATTGTTGGCAACCTACATGCATTTTGGGATATCTTTGGGGTCCTCTTTCAATTAAGACTCCCCCTTGAGTGATGCTTACCTCTTCAGGTCATGAACTCCCCCTTTAGCCGCTGCGCAATTAATATCGCTACTCCCCCTGCATGTATGCACTCTTCTATGCTCTTCTTGTATCATCTCCCAAAATCAGCAACTTTCTCCCCCTTTGACAACCATTTCAAAGGAAGGTAAGAGCAATGAATCATTGTGCGAACCCATCCCCTTCTAGTTGGATGGAATGGGTTGAACTCCGAGGCTCAATCGGTGCTTCTCCAATGTCGCTGTTGGCAATGGTTTTGTGAAGATGTCAGCAACTTGCTCTTCCGTGGGCACATACTCCATCAGAATCACTCCTTCTTCAACCTTCTCTTTAAGAAAGTGATAACGAATATCGATGTGCTTCGATCTTGAGTGTTGAATAGGATTTTTGCCCAAGCCGATAGCACTTTGGTTATCACACATAATAGAGATAGGCAACCGTACCTCATCAACCATGTCAAGCAATTGTCGGCGCATCCATATGACTTGTGTGCATGCTGATGTTGCCGCCACATATTCGGCTTCTGCTGTGCTCAATGATACGCTGCCTTGTTTCTTGCTGAGCCAAGAAACACACTTCTTTCCAAGAAAGAATGCACCGCCCGAGGTGGATCGTCGATCATCGGTGCAGCCGGCCCAATCAGCATCACTATACCCAATCAATTTGATACCATCATTTTTAGTATACCATAGCCCTAAATCCGACGTACCTCGAATGTATCGAAGGATTCGTTTCACGGCTACTAGGTGCGATTCTTTGGGATTACTTTGATATCTCGCTGCTTGACACACGGAATGTAGAATGTCGGGTCGAGTAGCCGTCAAATATAGAAGACTCCCAATCATGCTTCTATACTCCTTTTGATCAACGCCTTTTCCATCTTCATCCTTGCTCAATTTACATGCAGTAGGCATAGGAGTACTCACCGGTTTACACTCCGCCATGCCGAACTTCTTCAGAAGTTCTTTGACGTATTTGACTTGTGAGATGACAAGTCCATCATTCCGTTGAGAGACTTGTAAACCGAGAAAGTAAGAGAGTTCACCAATCATAGACATCTCGAACTCATTCTTCATCTTCAAGGCAAAGTCATGGCATAACTTTACCTTATCGCCTCCGAATATGATATCGTCGACGTATACAACAATGACCAATTGCCCTTCGTCACTGTTCAACACGTACAAGTTGCTATCGACACTTCCCTTCTTGAACTTTAATTTGCGAAGATATGTGTCAAGTCTTGTTTTTCCCATTGGAATGTCATGGTGTTGTCATTGTTGGCAAACCTAAATGGGTGTCCGCATCACTGAAACATCATGCCTATTATCTATATATGACTTCATAATTCCGGAATAGCATGAAAATGAAGAAGAAGCGGTGACGGAGTGAAATATCCATATACGGCATAAACAAGTGATTCTAAGCTTGTTTGAGCGCGTTTTGGAGCTATTGATGAGTTGAGCATCTTCGGGCGATCCGATGACCATGGGAAGACACAAGCAACCATATTATATCATGGTAGAGTGTTACGGATGCTTACGGCACAGCAAAAATCGTTTTGGCTATATAGGTCTCAAACAAGCGATTCTAAGCTTGTTTTAACCTAGTTTGGAACGGTTATTGATTTGAGGCACTCCGGGTGATCCTATTATCATGGGGAGACACCAGCAGCCATAATATACCATAATAGAGTGGTATGGACACAAACGGCGCAACGAAAATTCGTTTTGCTCAGGACGTCATATTGGTGCTCGGTTTTGCGCAATTGGACCATATACACCGTTTTGGGCTTACAACAGCTACTTTGAGGTTTGTGGGCTTCAATGAAGTTAATATGGACCTAGTGGGCTACAATGACCCTCAAAATAAGCAATGGGCTTATGAAATTCGTGGTGGGCATTTGGGGACATCACTTTGGGCCTAATTGTGCAATGTGAAGGACTTGGGCCAACTAATGGGCTTGGCACACAAGGGCAGCAACTAATCAAGCCCAATGACACTTGGAGGAGCCCAAGCACACTTGGACCAAGTCAAATTCGTGGGAAGATGCCATTCCACTATTTGGTCCACCATTGGTGTCAAAATCCCTTAATTTGTGGAATGGTGTTTGAGCATCCAAGAACATCTATGCTAGATGCCTTCTTTTGGCATGTGGAGACACAATAATGAGTCTCCCACCCCTAAAACATGGACCATGTTTGGAGGAGGAATAATTTCCACCACTATGCCATGTCTTGGAGACTTTGGAGGGCTATGTAAGGAGGGCCTCTCCCTTGGACGAAAATCACACCTTCCTTGAGCATTGAGAGAGCATTTGAGTGAGAGAATTGAGAGAAATTCTCCTAAGGTGGTTGAAGAGTGCCTTGTTTGTTCTTGAGCACTCTTAGGGTTTCAAAGGGTTGAGGTTGTGTGAGCTTGGGAAACACTTGTGAGAATTGTGTGTAGAGTTCCCAAGATACATTTCTGGTGACTCGTGTTGTGTTTCCGTGGCTGAAGAAGGTGGCAGCCTTGGTGCGTATTCCGGAGCTTCTTCGAGTACTTTGCGCTCTTCGTGCGACGACAAAGCGTTTGGTTTCGTGAGTTGCTCTCTTTATTCTAAATTTGTTATTGTTGAAGCATTGTAAGCTTGTCAACCCTAGTGAAGGGACGACAACATTTTTATTGGTTAGTGAGACCGTTGTATCGTTCTAGTGAAGGGCCCATACAATTCTAGTGAATTCGTTGGTGAGGGTAGTGAACCCGAATCAGCCGTGGACGTAGGTTGCACGCATTGTGTAGCTGAACCACGTAAATATTGTGTTTGCGATTGCTTGCCTTGTTTACTACTTGCCGTAAGTAAATTTGAAAAGACATACGAATTGTTAAAGTGCACTGATTCACCCCCCCTCTCAGTGCTTGTATTGGGACTAACAATTGGTATCAGAGCTAAGTTGACATTGAAGGGCTTAACAACCTGTCAGATCATTAGCTCATAAGAGCAAGGCGAGATATGAACTACTCCGGCGTCGGCAAGATGGGTGTTCCTTTGTTTGATGGCTCCAACTACTAAAGTTGGAAAAGTCGAATGACGAAGCACTTGGGCGCTCTAAGCATTTACATCTACGACATTGTTCTCAATGCTGGCTACACTCCCCCGGCTAGTGGTGCGGTTTGGACGGATGCTGACAAGAGGGCATTTGAAACCGATGCTAGAGCTTCAAATGCAATTCTGTCCGCGCTTAATGAAGTTGAGTTCTCGAAGGTGAAAAATTGCAAGACGGCGAAGGAGATGTGGAACAAACTCGAGAACATCTACGAAGGTGACAGCAAGGTCAAAGAAGCGAAGCTGCAAATTTACCGAAGTAAGTTCGAGCAATTGAGGATGAATAACGAAGAATCTATTGAACCTTATTTCAATAGGGTTATAGAGATCGTTAATTGCATCCGTGGATATGGTGAAGATATGACTGATGCTACTGTGGTAAAGAAAATCCTAAGATCTTTACCCGAGTCATATGATGCGAAGGTTTCATCTTTAGAAGAAAGAGACTTGAACACACTCTCTCTCGACACGCTGCAAAGCATATTAATTGCGTATGAGATGAGACGTGCAGCGGCGAGAACGACGAGTGATTCTGCATCGGCTAAAGAGGTTGCATTCAAAGCCATGAGCAATGCAAGTGAACGAGGAGATTCTAGCTCGTCTCAAATTCGTGCACCCAATGAAGAAGAAGATAATATAAAGGCGTACATCTCAAGGAACTTCAAGAAGGGAACCGGAAAATATAAAGGTAAACTTCCTTTCAAATGCTTCAAGTGTGGTAAAATTGGCCACTATGCTCTGGATTGTCCAGAAAATATTAAAGATGGAAGTGACGATGAGAAGGAAGACAACCACAAAAAGAAGAAGTTCCAAAGGTATAAAAAGAGAGGCTATTCTTTGAAAAACGTCAAAGCATTGAAGAATCTCCTTAGCAAAATCCTAGAAGGCTCCAATTCATCCAGCGAAGGGGAATCCGACGATGAATCTGAAGATGAAGAGCATATCGCATTCATGGCCTCCGAGGCGCAAGAAGATTCTGCGGCAGAAGATGATGATGCTGAGGTCGACATGCAAGGTGAGATTGAAAGATGCATTGTCGTTGTTTCTCAGCTTGAACAAGAAAAGAAAGCGTTGAAGCGTGACAAAGATGAGCTAGTCAACGAAGTGGGAAGGCTAAAAATCCAATGCGAAGAACGTTCAAAGATGTGTGATGATCTTACCATCGAGCTAAAAGGAAAGGCTGCCTACATCGACAAACTTGAAGGAGAGCTTTGCACCGTCAAACAAAAGGTTAGCGAACAAATGAAAGCATTCAAAGTGAGCTCTTCTTTTGCTTTCAATGATGGTTCGAGCTCTAGTAATGCCATGCTGAATGATCAAAATGAGGCCACACGAAAGCTCAATGAGTGTCTAGCATTGCAAAGACCTCACTCGCTTGGAAGACAAGGGGTTGGCTTTGAGGAAAGTAACTCCAAAACCTCAAAGACCACTACCTTTGTAAAGGAGAAGATTGCAAAGGAGCCGGAGGTTCGAAGAAAGATTCCTACGATGCTTCCCAAATTCGATATCTGTGGCACTGAACCCGACGAGTTGCAACAACCGAAGCTCAAGCGTAAAATCATTCATGCGGCGGCATTCAGAGGATCTTGTTACTCCTGCGGCGTTTACGGGCACATGGCGAGGAATTGCCGGAGAAGGATGATAGCAAGGCCTCATCAACGTGATGTACATTCTGTTCGGCCCTTGAAGAATGGCTATGGACAACGCATAACTCCTCCTCTGAAGCTGTACAACCGATTCCAGGTACTTGAACAAAAGGAGAGAGTTGTTTGCCATAGATGCAACTACATGGGGCATTATGCTCGAAATTGCATGACATTCATTCCAAGTCCCTACAAAAATGGAATGAATGGCCAAGTGCAGCAAAGTTCGCAAAAGATGCCAAAACCAGCCAAGAAGTTCAAAAAGAAGGCCATCGCGGTGGAACGATGTGAAGAAGCGAACGTTGTGGAAGTTGCGCTCAAGGCAACTACAAATAGTTCACGTTGGATCCTCGATAGCGGATGTAGCCGACATATGACGGGTGATGCGAAGCTACTCCAAAGTGCTTCTGATGCGGCAAGTGGAAAGGTAAAATTCGGCAACGATGACTCTTTGAAAATTAAAGGAAAAGGGGTTGCCAAAATCGATGGGGCAAAGTTTACATCTAAGGAGGTGCTACTTGTCGAAGGCCTCAAATACAATCTATTGAGTGTTAGCCAACTATGTGAATCGGGTCATGAAGTGACATTCACAAGTAAAGGTTGCACGGTGAAGAAGGCCGGAAGCACAATCGTGGTGGCAAAGGGCTCAAGAACGGAGGGAAATTTATACCAACTGGGAGACAAAGACGATGCTTGTTTGATTGGCGTGGAAGATCAAAATCAACTATGGCATCGACGACTGGGGCACATAAATCAAAAGAGCATGAGAGAATTGTCCACACAAAAGGCGGTCAGTGATCTTCCAGAAATGAGACGGGACAGAGAAACCGTTTGCGAAGCATGTCAAAAGGGGAAGATGGCACAATTCCCTCATAGAGTGAAAGAGCATAATTCGTCCAGCTTGCTGAGTCTGGTACACACGGACTTGTGTGGACCTATGCGAAACAAAGGTACAAATGGCGAATTATATTTCATGTTGCTGATAGATGATTATAGCCGCATGACATGCATTGTACATCTCCGTCATAAGAATGAAGCGTTTAAAGGCTTCAAAAGCTACAAGAAACGAGTGGAGAAACAATTCGGAAAGAAGATCAAAGCGTTAAGGTCCGATCATGGTAGCGAATTCACATCCAACGAATTCGAATCATATCTGGCAAACCACGGCGTCATGCATCAACGATCGAGTGTGAGAACACCTCAACAAAATGGTGTTGTCGAACTTTGTTGCGGCCTAAGTCTTGCAAGACTCCGTATGAGTTGTGGAATGGAAGAAAGCCTACCGTGAAATACTTTAGAGTATTTGGGAGTCCTTGTTTCATCAAAAACAAGGATGAGTCGCTCGAAAAGTTCGAGGAAAGAGCTGACGAGGGAATCTTTCTCGGCTACTCACAAAGAAGCAAGGCATATCTATGCTACAATCAACGGCTTAAACGGACGGTAGAAAGCTGTGATGTCAAAGTTGTGGAGAATGACCCCAATTCGGCAAATGAGAGGTACGTTACTCCTTTAGATATTCCATCAAAAGGGGATGACGTTATAAATAAATCAGGTGACGAAGAAAGCACGGAAGAATTGGAGATTGCTGATAATTTGGGGGATGAGAGTGACAACATCACTCAAGTACCCGATGTTAGAAATGCCAAGAAGTCCAAAGAGAATTGGACTAAAGAACAAGTCGAGAACTCGAGGAGATGCGAAATGGGAGACTTCCACATTATTGGAGATGTTGATGCACCAATTCAGACACGACGAAAGGTGAAGAATATAAGAGCAACATCCCTAATCTCACAAGTCGAGCCCAAAAACGTGATTGAAGCTCAAGAGGACGAGCATTGGGCAAAGGCTATGAATGAAGAGTTGGATCAAATCGAGAAGAACTGGACGTGGGAACTAGTGCCTAGACCAGCCGGGAAGAACATCATCGGAACTAAACGAGTCTTCCGGAACAAGTTGAACGAGGACGGCAAAGTTGTTCGCAACAAGGCAAGGTTAGTATGCAAAGGTTATTCTCAAATTAATAGAATAGATGTTGATGAGACCTTTGCACCTGTGGCAAGACTTGAGGCAATTCGGTTATTCCTTGCTGTGGCTACACAAAGAGGATACACCGTGTTCCAAATGGATGTCAAATCGGCATTCTTGAATGGAGACTTGAAGGAAGAGGTGTACATTGAACAACCCGACGGCTTTGTTCTAGGCGATGACGAGAACAAAGTATGCAAATTAAAGAAGGCATTGTATGGCGTCAAGCAAGCACCTCGAGCATGGTACTCAAGACTCGACACATATCTTCGCAAACTAAAGTTCAAGAAGAGAAGTGTCGATAGCAACCTGTACGTACTGAACAGTGACGAAGACCAATTTGTCATTGTCGTCTACGTCGACGATATCATATTCGGAGGAGATAAGGTAAAGTTATGCCATGACTTTGCCTTGAAGATGAAGAATGAGTTCGAGATGTCTATGATTGGTGAACTCTCCTACTTTCTCGGTTTACAAGTCTCTCAACGGAATGATGGACTTGTCATCTCTCAAGTCAAATACGTCAAAGAACTTCTGAAGAAGTTTGGCATGGAGGAGTGTAAACCGGTAAGTACTCCTATGCCTACTGCGTGTAAATTGAGCAAGGATGAAGATGGAAAAGGCGTTGATCAAAAGGAGTATAGAAGCATGATTGGGAGTCTTCTATATTTGACGGCTACTCGACCCGACATTCTACATTCCGTGTGTCAAGCGGCGAGATATCAAAGTAATCCCGAAGAATCGCACCTGGTAGCGGTGAAACGAATTCTTCGATACATTCGAGGTACGTCGGATTTAGGGCTATGGTATACTAAAAATGATGGTATCAGATTGATTGGGTATAGTGATGCTGATTGGGCCGGTTGCACCGATGACCGACGATCCACCTCAGGCGGTGCATTCTTTCTTGGAAAGAAGTGTGTTTCTTGGCTCAGCAAGAAACAAGATAGCGTATCATTGAGCACAGCAGAAGCCGAATATGTGGCGGCAACATCAGCATGCACACAAGTCATATGGATGCGCCGACAATTGCTTGACATGGTTGATGAGGTACGGTTGCCTATCTCTATTATGTGTGATAATCAAAGTGCTATTAACCTGGGCAAAAATCCTATTCAACACTCAAGATCGAAGCACATCGATATTCGTTATCGCTTTCTTAAAGAGAAGGTTGAAGAAGGAGTGATTCTGATGGAGTATGTGCCCACGGAAGAGCAAGTTGCTGATATCTTCACAAAACCATTGCCAACAGCAACATTCGAGAAGCACCGATTGAGCCTCGGAGTTCAACCCATTCCATCCAACTAGAAGGGGATAGGTTCGCACAATGATTCATTGCTCTTACCTTCCTTTGAAATCGTTGTCAAAGGGGGAGAAAGTTGCTGATTTTGGGAGGTGATACAAGAAGAGCACAGAAGAGTGCATACACGCAGGGGGAGTAGCGATATTAATTGCGCAGCGGCTAAAGGGGGAGTTCATGGCCTGAAGAGGTAACCATCACTCACGGGGGAGTCTTAATTCAAAGAGGACCCCAAAGATATCCCAAAATGCATGTAGGTTGCCAACAATTCCAAAAGGGGAGATTGTTGTTCCCATTGGAATGTTATGGTGTTGCCATTGTTGGCAAACCTAAATGGGTGTCCGCATCACTGGAACATCATGCCTATTGTCTATATATGACTTCATAGTGTCGGAAAATCATGCAAATGAAGAAGAAGCGATGATGGAGTGAAATATCCATATACGGCATAAACAAGTGATTCTAAGCTTGTTTGAGCGCATTTTGGAGCTATTGATGAGTTGAGCATCTTCAGGCAATCCGATGACCACGGGAAGACACCAGCAACCATCTTATATCATGGTAGAGTGTTACGGATGCTTACGGCACAGCAAAAATCGTTTTGGCTATATAGGTCTCAAACAAGCGATTCTAAGCTTGTTTTTACCTAGTTTGGAACGGTTATTGATTTGAGGCACTCCGGGTGATCCGATTATCATGGGGAGACACCAGCAGCCATAATATACCATAATAGAGTGGTATGGACACAAACGGCGCAACGAAAATTCGTTTTGCTCAGGACGTCATATTGGTGCTCGGTTTTGCGCAATTGGACCATATACACCGTTTTGGGCTTACAACAGCTACTTTGAGGTTTGTGGGCTTCAATGAAGTTAATATGGACCTATTGGGCTACAATGAGCCCCAAAATAAGCAATGGGCTTATGAAATTCGTGGTGGGCATTTGGGGACATCACTTTGGGCCTAATTGTGCAATGTGAAGGATTTGGGCCAACTAATGGGCTTGGCACACAAGTGCAACAACTAATCAAGCCCAATGACACTTGGAGGAGCCCAACCACACTTGGACCAAGTCAAATTCGTGGGAAGATGCCATTCCACTATTTGGTCCACCATTGGTGACAAAATGCCTTAATTTGTGGTATGTTGTTGGAGCGTCCAAGGACATCTATGTCAGATGCCTTCTTTTAGCTAGTGGAGACATCATAATGAGCCTCCCACCCCCAATACATGGAGCATGTTTGGTGGAGGAATCAATTCAACCACTATGCCATGTCTTGGAGACTTTGGAGGGCTATATAAGGAGGGCCTCTCCCTTGGACGAAAATCACACCTTCCTTGAGCATTGAGAGAGCATTTGAGTGAGAGAATTGAGAGAAATTCTCCTAAGGTGGTTGAAGAGTGCCTTGTTTGTTCTTGAGCACTTTTAGGGTTTCAAAGGGTTGAGTTTGTGTGAGCTTGGGAAACACTTGTGAGAATTGTGTGTAGAGTTCCCAAGATACATTTCCGGTGACTCGTGTTGTGTTTCCATGGCTGAAGAAGGTGGCAGCCTTGGTGCGTATTCCGGAGCTTCTTCGAGTACTTTACGCTCTTCGTGCGACGACAAAGCGTTTGGTTTCGTGAGTTGCTCTCGTCATTCTAAATTTATTATTGTTGAAGCATTGTAAGTTTGTCAACCCTAGTGAAGGGACGACAACATTTTTATTGGTCAGTGAGACCATTGTATCGCTCTAGTGAAGGGCTCGTACAATTTTAGTGAATTCGTTGGTGACGGTAGTGAACCCGAACCAGCCGTGGACGTAGGTTGCACACATTGTGTAGCTGAACCACGTAAATATTGTGTTTGCGATTGGTTGCCTTGTTTACTTGTTTTATACTTGCCGTAACAAGTAAATTTTGAAAAGACATACGAATTGTTAAAGTGTACTGATTCACCCCCCCTCTCAAAAAGAAGGCCATCGCGATGGAACGATGTGAAGAAGCGAACGTGGTGGAAGTTGCACTCAAGGCAACTACAAAGAGTTCACGTTGGATCCTCGATAGCGGATGTAGTCGACATATGACGGGTGATGCGAAGCTGCTCCAAAGTGCCACTGATGCGGCAAGTGGAAAGGTAAAATTTGGCAAGGATGACTCTTTGAAAATTAAAGGAAAAGGGGTTGCCAAAATCGATGGGGCAAAGTTTACATCTAAGGAGGTGTTACTTGTCGAAGGTCTCAAATATAATCTATTAAGTATTAGCCAACTATGTGAATCGGGTCATGAAGTGGTATTCACAAGTAAAGGCTGCACAGTGAAGAAGGCCGGAAGCACAATCGTGGTGGCAAAGGGCTCAAGAACGGAGGGCAACTTGTACCAACTAGGAGACAAAGACGATGCTTGTTTGATCGGCGTGGAAGATCAAAATCAACTATGGCATCGACGACTGGGGCACATAAATCAAAAGAGCATGAGAGAATTGTCTACACAAAAGGCGGTCAATGATCTTCCAGAAATGAGACGGGACAGAGAAACCGTGTGCGAAGCATGTCAAAAGGGGAAGATGGCACAATTCCCTCATCGAGTGAAAGAGCATAATTCGTCCAGCTTGCTGAGCCTGGTACACACGGACTTGTGTGGACCTATGCGAAACAAAGGTACAAATGGCGAATTATATTTCATGTTGCTGATAGATGATTATAGCCGCATGACGTGCATTATACATCTCCGCCAAAAGAATGAAGCGTTTAAAGGCTTCAAAAGCTACAAGAAACGAGTGGAGAAACAATTCGGAAAGAAGATCAAAGCGTTAAGGTCCGATCATGGTAGCGAATTCACATCCAACGAATTCGAATCATATCTGGCAAACCACGGCATCATGCATCAACGATCGAGT